>RJWH01000114.1:234093-685947 GCA_004363575.1 Solenodon paradoxus | reverse complement strand
TTATTGGAGCTATTTATAATAATAATATCTTGCAATCGTAGAACATTTATACAGCACAGAATGCTGTAAAATATAATATGCCAACGAGTCTACCATATTAATATGATCTTTTTTCATAATTGCGTACAGTTTGTGCTATAAACCCTTGGGAGGTGACTGGATAAAGTTAATCGTCTTAGTTCCATTTTGCCAACGATGAAAGTAGGTTCTGAGAGGTTAAATGCATCTTTTCAAGTATAGCCAGCTAGTGAGCTGGAGATATCTATCTATCTATCTATCATCTATCTATCTATATGTATATACATATAAGTATAAAATGTTCCATTAATCCAAGTGCTTCTCATATGGGATTCCAAATGTACCCAAATGACAGACAGATGGGAAGAAAGACAGAACTTTTAAATAGAGATTCCAATACTTTGCCTTGTATATAGCAGGTTCGATTACCCTCTGTTGAACACGTAAACATGAGTCTCATGCAAGCAAATGGAAAGATATACCAATAATGTTACATAAGAAAAGACCAAAAAAAAAATCACAAGCAGGAAAAGAGTAGCTGAATTTCCTGAATCAGGTCTTTCATTTTATACCACAGATTATGAATATGAAATTCCACTTATAAAACAGGGAGCAGATGTGATATAGCTCAGGTGCTGTTCTAATAAAGAAACTTTTACTTGGGGCTCAAAGGAAGGTCTGAGAATTAAATTTGCTGCAGCAACTAGTTTACCTGTAACCTGGAGTGTCGATGTTACGGTTTTGAACCATTTGTTCTCCATGGTGTGAGGAAGACTAGCACCCAAGGCAGGAAGGGATCTGTTCCTTGGAAAGGCTCAGCTTCATGACAACTGTCACTTCAGAAAACTCTTAAGTCCTGCGTGGAAGTGACAACTTCAAAGAGCAGAAGAGCTGAGATTCTGCTGTGAAGAAAGGCTAGCAAGGTAAATTCAGGGTGAACAGACAGGAACGTGGGACCTCATGTACCTGATATCGGTCCAGTGAGTGCCGGAGAGTTGGGGTCTGGTTACTGAGCTTGAAAACTTCCAATTGTATCATAAAACTCAAAGGCACTGCCTTTTCACACAAACTCACACTTCCTCACCGACATTTTACGTCCTTGGTTCCCCTGTGTTCTTGAACTCTAGTCTTTGAATGGTTGTCTTCTTTGACTTTCCCCTGCCCACTCATTTCTAAAGGCTGTTCCCCCAGTTCTGCTAGTTCTCCTTTCCACTGCACCCCCAGGGAATCAGCTAGTGTTGAACAAAAGGTCCATCCCACTGGTAATATGATTCCTTGCCAATTCATGCCCTAAATAGGACAGGAAACTTTCATTCTTAGCTCTCTGATCTGTATATTTTTATTTGTTTTGTTAATGAGGAGGGGGATGGGAGAAGGAGGAGGGGGATGGGGGAAGGAGGAGGGGGAGGAGGGAGGAAGAGGGAGAGGAGAAAATGTAGAAAAGTCATATTACAATCAGCATGTAAATGTCAGTGCTCACAAAACAGGCTGATTTTGTCTGAGCTGAGGGTATTTAAGTTGGGTAAAGGCAGCAAGCATTTTGCTGCCCTTGAATGATGTGTTATCTTCTAATGGCCTTATCAGCAGAGCAAAACTAATAAATCATGTGCTGCCAGTACAAGAATCAAGTGCTTTCCTCTGAGTCAGATGATTCCATTGTTCAGCTGGGACGAATCAAGGTTGTAAACAAGGCATCACTGGCCAGGGAGAGACCTGCTCTGCCTATTCTTTGTTTTTCAAATGTGATTTATTCAAATGCAATTTACATACAATGAAGTTCACTCGTGGTAATTCATTGACTATTTTCAGAAAATTTGCCAAGTTGTTTAACGGTCACCAGAATCCAATTTTAGAACACATCTGGTAACGCCCAAAGATCCCTGTGCCCATTTGTAGTTCACCTTTGTTCTCGCCCCCCAGCCCCTGACAATCAGTCTGTTTTCTCTCACAACAGATTTGCCTTGTCTGGACATGTTATATCAATGGAATCATACAACAGTAGTCTTTTGTTCTGGCTTCTTGCACTGATCCTAATGTTTTTGAGGTTCATCCTGGTGGTAGCATGTTGTCGCAAAGTATCACATTGTATGGACATGCCGTAGTGTATTTATCCACTCATCAAGTGATGGACATTTTAATTGTTTTCTACTTTTTGGATTATGAACAATGCCTTCTTGAACTAATCTGAACTAAAAATGACCTGTGGGAAGAGTTTGTGATTTGGGGTCAAGGATCCTAGGTTGAGTTCTTCCTCTGATATTTATCACCTTAGGTAACTGTAAGATTGAGGTCTTTATCTATAGAATGAAGGATGATTAACTCATTCTCTGCCCTGCTCCAGTGAGATGATGTATGTGGAATGTCTGGGAATGGTAAAACACAGACTAAATGAAAAAAAAAAAAATTATTGAAGTATTTTTTTTTCCAGAATGAGTTAAAATGTATTAGAGATTTCTCAAGATTTCTGTGTAACTTCACAGAAAAAAATGATTAAGTTTTTGATCTGTAGGAAACGTCTAGCCTTTCCTGCTATCTACTAGGGGTTCTCCCCATCTTTCTCTTACCAAAGCTTGTTATTTAGAACATTTTTAAGTATAATTCTATCTCTCTTAAATGCACTTGCATTTTAAACCTTATTTTCGCTGTCAAAGGTTTTGTTTCGTGTTGAAAAGAGGATCTTTGCATATTCTATAATCACTGTTGAAGTCGAGATTTAATCAGGCATCCTCCAGCCCATGCATTCATTTTAACCTTTTGGATACCTCAGGTGATTATGAAGGGCCGGCTCCCAATAAGGGAACTGGGATCAGAGATGAGCTCAGGTTGAGGGATTTCCAGTGATTCAAGCCTAAACACATGTTACCATCCATCGCTTAAAATCATCACTTCATTGAAACAATGTTAAATTAATTGCAGCAACTAGATCTTTATATTCAAGAACATAGATTGTTGACTCCTGGATGTCATGTTTAATTATTTGACTTCCTCAAAGCCTAAAAATAGCTTCCTTGAGAAGTCTGTGAACATTTTGCTTCAAGCAGAAAGAACCAGATGTTAGTATCTCACACCCACTCAATCCCAAGGTAAGTATCACATTTAGCACTCTCTACACTTTCTACCTTATCCAACACCATGAGCTACTTCAAAGTAGTTTTATCTTAAATTTCACTGGGAGATCCCAGGATGGAAAGCTTCCAGGGCAAAAGAAATGGCTGTTTCCAGTTTACCGGAATCCGAAGCACAGACTGTGATTATTTGCAAAGTGCCCTGGTGGAATGGCGGAATCATTGGCCAATCTGACATTAGAACTCAGGCCATCCCAGTGCCCAGATTCAAATTACTAGACTGTCTCCTTCCGAAAACAGTAAATCCCCAGATAACTCTAACACTCCCTGAGGTTATATAATGTAGGCCATGGGGTCAAATAAGTCTATTTCTGCTACACATTTTCTCCCCTGAGAACACGTTGCTTTCGACAATGAATGATCAAAACTTTAGTAAGCAAAAGAAGGTGTGGGGATGTGTGTGCTGGAGACAATTATCTATTTTTATGCTGTGAATTTTCTCAAAATATTTGCATGTAATAGTGGGATATCATATACATCTCTGATACTATTTCTCATGCTTTCACACCTACTTATGAAATCTGCAGACTTGTTTCATAAGACCAAGTTTCTTGACTTCTGCAGTTCTAGCATAGGTGCTGCCGCTATGTAATAACAATGAGGATTTGAGTTTCACTTGTCCTTACTGTCTTTTGGATATAGTGTCTATGTATTTATCTCATGTCTATAATCAAGCAGCTAATACTTAGTGGAATCTGTTTCAAACTCAAGTCTGTTTGACTATATGTACATTCTTGCCTACTGAATTATAAGGCACTGCTAACATACCATACTCAGCATATGTGTATATATTATGACATATGTATACATATACACACATGTATATGCATGTACTGCATGTATGCAAATATGGATTTATACATACAGCATTTCATTTTGTCCCATAAATAACTCGAAGTCACCTTAAAGTTTTTTATATAACCTAATTTCTGATTTGAAAGATAAATCTATACATGAGAGTAATGTGACTTAAAACCAAAATTGGGTAGAAAAGTTCAATAAGGCTCAAGTATGTTCTGCATGTCACAGAATCCATCTTTTCGTAGTTTTCATGCTGTCTGACATATATGTATATATTGATTTCTCAAAAGCCTACATTAAAAAGTGTTACCTGTGAATATTTGCTTCAAAACATTTATACAATTAGTTTTCATATCTTACACATTGTCATCCTATTGTCTAGAAACCTATCCTGTGACTAATAAGAATGATTGAGCCATATTCTTCAGGAGTTATTTGATTCAATGAGCTATATTGAGATTATTTTTTAAGTTGGAATTAGAAATGCTATTTAAAGATTGCCTATGGAAAAACTAAATAAAACTCACTCAAGTCAGGGTTCAGATTTGCTTCTTTCTACTCAGAGTCTCTATATGATACAAAACAAAGTCAGCCATGATCATGACAGTCATGGGAATATTGGCAGCATGGAGAGATGTCCTCAAAAGTTCTATCAGGTCAGTTCCACAACAGGCACCTCTGTAGGCTGTGTGGTTTCTTCTATAATGTAAAATTCATTGAGGAGGAACATTCTAGGAAAAACAGAGTCCCAATTATGTAGAAATTAATTCCCCTTGCCATACAGTCCAATCGAAACAAAAAAAGTTCAAAATGTTTTAGAACAAACAACAACTGGTTGTTTTTGTATGTAGTGATTGCCTTAGTTTCAGAGGATATGTCTTCTTCTGATTCACACACCAAAAGAATACCTTTCAAAACCTATAGCATATTCATAATCGTATTTTTACATAAAATATTTCCTGAATATATTTACATAAGACACATGAAAGAAAATGTCAAATCAGTGTACCAGGATTTGTTTACTCTCCAAAATCTTGAATGTATTTACACACAAAGACATTGAAGAAAATGTCAAAGTGTTAGTTTATTTAATATCTGATGTGTCTTCTAGCAGACTTACATTCTCATTTTTTTTTTTTAAAGAAAAGGTGCAGGCAAGAATAAAACCAAGTAGGCATACAGGCCAGAAGAGGAAGAAGCAGTATTTTATTTTTATTTTGTTGTAGGTTTCGTTTGTTCCCCACTGAACCCGGGATGCAAACTTGGGTTCTTGGGATGTATGTGGACTGTACTTCTTTGGAGATGACTGGCCAAACCACTGCTCCTCCAAAGCTCACCATTTTAAAAAAAATAAATAATTTTATTATTATTTGTTGTTTACAAAGCCATACATATTTTATGATATTGAAATAGTTTCTCAGTCAATGAGTATTTCACCAGCGTTCTAGCATCCTTTGTTCCCTTTCTGCTTCTCTCTCCCCTGGTAGCCATTGTCTTGTGTCTTGTGAATTTTTCTGGGGTCTATCTGTTTATTTTTTTCATTACATTATATTCCACACTGGAAATTCTCATTGTTTTTAAAAAAAATTTATTTAGAGAGAGCAGCAATATTTTTAGATAACAATTCATTAATTACAACCAGGAGAGTAACAGAGGAATAATATATACAAAACATTGTAGTGTGAATGAAACAGATTACTGTTTAATTTATATAAAAGTATATCCTCTAGGGAGTACAAGAATTAAAACTATAGCTCCAATTGTAAAGATTTTTCATATTTATTTCTCTTCAAAGATAACTGTTAAATACAATTAGAAAAATTTATAAACTAGTGAAGTATTACTACAGAAAGACTGTGATTACCCTTGAAATAAAAATAAATAGAAGTAAAACATTATTAAACAACTTAAGAAAACTAAATATCAATAATTACATTATTAAAATTATAGAACAAATCAGGGATTCAAAGCTATCATTTTTATCATGAGGTCATTGATTAATTTTGTCTGGGTCTTATATAATTTTCATTTCTTCGGTACATTCAATGAATAATTATTGAGCTCTATGCTCTAAGGAATGTTTGGTCCTGAGTATACACTAGAAAACAAAGTTGGACTTAGACCCTGCCCTCACAGAGCTTACAGTCTAGTGGGTGACACAGTTGAAACAGATACCTATAAATCAGCAGAGCTATATTGCACTGGGACCTTCTCTACCAGAGGAAGCAACACCTAATCTGAGACCTGTTGGATATGGGGGAACTGATCAGGTAAGAGCACAGAAAGGAGATGGAAAGAAGATTCGAGGTAAAGGGAGAAAAAAAAAAAGCAAAGACCCTAAGGTATAAGAGAACATATATATTCTAAGAGAACATAACTGTGCTAAGAGAACAGTGGTTCCCAAAGGACTTCTGAGATAGTTGAGCCAGAATAAAAATTTCACCCATTTTATCAATGGGGAAATAAAGTCAGACTTTTCAGAGCTAAAATAATTGAATTTTAGTAATTAAGTATAAGACCATTTTATTTTCTGGCACCAAAGTGGCCTCCTTTTAATAAAATGACAGCGAGAATAAATACATATAAATATTTTTAATAGACAGCCCTATTAAATTAACAAAAACCAAAATACTGCTGTATAAAATCTAGTCTGGGAATCACTGTTCAAACTTCTAAAAGGAGTTTAATATGGTTAAAGGGGAGGAGAGAGGGAAATGTGAAGAGTTAAGTCAAAAAAAGAAAAGCAGGCAAGTAGACCATAAGGACTACATAAAACTTTGGACTTTATTCTAAGAGCAATGGGAATGATTTTAAGCAGGTGAGTGAGACTTTACTTCCATTTGTAAATGATCACTCTGGGATGTTGTGTGTAGAACATATATTTGATAGGGCAAGACAGGAAAGGAAGTCAATTAGACAGCATAGAGAACCCCAGGAAAAAGGAGAAAATGGTTGGAATTAGAACTGAATCAGCAAAAGTCAGAAGAAAATGACTTCAAGAGATAAGTCTACCAGGATTTGATGATTTATTATTTTACGTAAGGAAATCAAGGGCGATTTCTAGATTTTTATCTTGGGAAACTGATAATTGGAATATTGAGATAAAGTATGCAAGAGAAGAAGCCTTTTTGGAGAGGAAGGGAGTTCATTTTAGGGCATGTTGAATTTGAGTTGTCTTTGTGTTAAAAAGTCCATTAGGTCTTTATCAACATAGGTCTCAAGGACATGCGAGAAAAAGCTGAACTTTAGATATAAATTCTGTAACGAACGGCGCAGAGATAGGAATTGAAAATGCAGACATGGATGTACTTTCCATGAGAACACATAGCATCAGAAGAGAAAAGGGTTTAAGACATTATTAAAGGAGATGCATGAACAGGACAGAAAGAAGCCAGAGACAGACTGTTCAGAAAGGTGAGAAAAGAGTCAAGTGAACAAGGTGACATAGAAAAGAGGGGAAACCATTTCAAGGAGGAAGAAGGTAACAGAGTGAGGATTCAATTCAAAGGACTGAAGAATGCTCATTGAGATTAGCATAAAGGATGTTAAGGACCTGGGGAAGGGTAGCAGAGGGAGCAGAAATCAGACCACCTATGTGAATCTGCAGGCAGGCAGGGCTTTTTTAAACAGAAAAGAGAGGAATGCTCAGCAACTGGCTGGAGATATGGGTTTGAGAAAGTGGTTGTTTGCTTTATGTACACAGGGGAGATTTACTCATTGATATTGTAGGAGCCACTTGATAGGAAGAATTTGAAGACTTGTTGCAAGGTCATTAAAATTCAAATACAAAAATAATGACTGGCTTTAAAATGTACAATATTTAAAGATTTAAAGATAGGAACTACCAAGTTCCTCTAAGAACCCAAGATCCCATTATAAACTTGTCAACTGATTTACCTACACTGACAGATGTCAAATGATTCCAAGAAATTCTCTGAGGGAATGCCATTTTTAAATATTTTTAAATTGCATTTTAAAATATTATTTTAAAATTATGCCAATTTTAGCTCTTGCCCATAGAGATCATACTCTTTAAATAAGATGTATCTTTGAATTATTGGTGGTAGAGGAAGCTTCTCCATTGAGGTTGACTGGCAGAGTCGCTGGAGTCCCATAAGTCTTCGAATTTTTAACCGACACAAATGCTTTAATGAGCAAGGATTCTCTAAAATGAATGGGAAAAACATACAAAAAATAAAAACAATATAAATGGATTGACTAATAATATACAGAATGTTATAGAACAACATTAATTGTGTCATTCTGAAAAACAGGTATGAACAGGTTAGAAACTGGTGACTTTAAGTAAAATTAAAATTGTTGTTAAGCATGCCAGACCAATCCTCTAGCGCATAAGTGCACAAGACAAATATTTAGACTTCACCATGTCAGGAAGTCTGGCTCACAGGGGACTGTCAACCAAAATGTGTTAAGTGAATGAATGGACTTAATTTTAGAAAGTAAATGTTCACATCTCTTATTTATTTGTTTTAGAATTGAGTATTATAGGAATATATTTCTTTGCTTCCTCTGTCTTCTACCAATCTCTGATGAATAATTATCTAGGATACATTTGATTTAAATTATTCCATATGTCCATGATTCCATCTTAGGTTTATTTTATTGTCCGATGTCTAAACATTTCACATATTTTTAAAAAATTGACTAAGGTTACTCAAGTAACTGATACTAGTCTCTATTTTAAACTCTCCGTTTATCATATTACAAGTACAGTGCTGATATATTGTCCCAGAAATAGGAGCTACTTCAGGGCATTATAGCAAATGGGCTTAGATACAGGTTCTGGACTCTGCTGTGAATTAAAATCTGCCAGTGGTATCTGTGTGACCTTGGAAAGGTACTTAACCTCCACAGTTTCAGTACTTTCATCTATGAAATGTGGATAACAATAGTACCTACCTCATAAAACTGAAGACCAAATAACTCATGTAATGCATTCTAGAAGAAGCGGGTACTTAGTAACCATTCAAAAATGTCAACTACCACTCAGTTCCATAATATAATAGATCACATTTCTGTTACATTTGAGATTGTAAACATTCTAATTATATTTAAAAATGAAAAAATTTTTCAAAAACCAAATGAGGCAAAATTGTTTCAAAATAAGCAGAAGAAACTCATCTTAAAAAAAAATTGGTTTCTTCCTTAACAGATAAATTGCCTGGAAATTCCAAATAATACCTGGAGGAATGCTGACATCCAGTGGTTCACCATCTTCATAGCAATCAACTATTACACTACTTGCAAAAAATGTGTTACTGAAAATAACAAAATCTTGGTCAAATTCTTATTTTGATGGTCTTTCTAAAGTCATGGGAATTGGTCATTAATTTGCAATATGAACACATGGACAATTAATTATCAATGGAAGCAAAATCTGTTCCATGAGAGGAAGCACAGTGATATTGGAGAGTTGTTTTGAAGTGAGACCATACGGAGGTTCAAATCCTCGCTTTTTTATTTACTATGCTTTTAAGTTGGAGAAATTTATTTAGTTAAGGCTTAGGGTTTTTTACCTTATAATCTCCAAAATGGCTTAACATTTGTATTGTAAAATAAAATACAGATAGAACAACGATGCACACGTATCATTTCATCAGTAATTATAAGTGACTATCAGATAAATGTCTTTAATCACCTCCCAGGTCATGTGTAGAATTTCCTAACCATCCCAGAATTCCCTCCAAAATGCATTCTAATTTTTCCCCTCTTTCCCTTCTAAATAACTGCTATTCTGACTTTTGTATCATCACTTCCTTTAGAATATCATCTTCTAAGTGTGCTATTCTTACACTTTAGTATTGACAATATTTTTAAAAATTTGAAGCTGTTTTAGTACCTTTCAATCTGTAGATTCTTCTCTCTATTCTTTTCTCTTCATACAATTAACCATTGAAGAACCGAAATGCCCTGAAGTTTCCCACAGCCTGAATGTGGCTGATTGAATTTTTGTGGTGCAGTTTCATGTTCCATTGTCTTCCCTGTCTTGCAAACTGATATCTGAATTCAGAGATCTGATCAGACTCAAATCTGATCTCTTTGGCAAAACTATAATTCATGCTGTGTTCTGTCATCAAGGGTCATATAACCTGATTTTATTATCAGCTGATGTTTAGTGACAACAACCACAGCTTGCTGGAGGCTGCAGTATGGCTTAAGTCTCTGTGCTGCTTGGTTTTGATTTACTTATAATATGGGACTTAGTACAGAACGGAAGCCCTGACAGGTCAGTTTCAAAAATTCATCAGATTCAGTCTGTTTCATAATTCCTTAGTCTCCTTTTGTAAAAATCAGCAAGATGATACCCACCTACAAGTTGTATTACATGACATACTTTGCATATACATTTCAGATTCTTCATATGCTTCGCAATGAAAACGAAACAAAATAAAAATACTAATTTAATTTTTTAAATAGTAAATTTATTATGTATTTTGAATGTTCTAGACATTATGCTAAGCAACTTAAATACACCATTTCTTTAAATCTTCACAACTTTACAAGGTAAATATGACTCTAGCCCCATTTCGCTATGGGAAAACCTTGGCATGAAAAGGATAACTACTTTGCTCCGAGTCATATAGCTACCATAACTATCTTGGTTGTTTTTTTGGGTTTTTTTACAGAATATTAAAAATTCTCTTCCCATCAATGAGGCAAAAATGATACAATAAATTGTTGCCTGTTTCCATGAAAATATCAGCCTCAAATGATACAACCCAGCAAGTTACGCAACCCAGCAGTGGTCTTCCTGGATAAGAAATCCCTCATTATCCTAGGTCTCTCTGACCCCAGAGCTCAACGTGTAGGCTTACAATTCTGTATTTTTCATCAAACTCTCTATGATGACTGTTTTATTTGCTACAAAGTCTTTTCTACTGTAGATCTCATTCTTAGAAGGAGAGCCAGTTGAGGAAAATCAGAGCTTTAACACAAAAACCTACATTGAGCTGAAATATTACTGTAGACAGTCTCCGTTCTTTCCACTAACTACCTCTCTTGCTATCATGGTAAAAATAATCCAAACTCATATAAACGAATGTATGGAACTCTTATGGAAACTAAATGCTTGGGTGAAAATAACTATATCACTCATATTTCTTCTTACAGAATGTTTTAGCTTACAATATGGTATGTGAATCAGCTCGCTACTTTAGTTTCATCTTCTTGGCTGTAAAATATAATTCACTAAGGTTACATAAAATTGTCTAATCTTAAAGAATAGGACTGAGGTTTTACTATCCCATTCAAGGCCGAGTTAGGTATATTAAGAGTGCTAGAATATTTAAATGTAATATATATTTCTATAATACTTCTTTCAATTCCATGAAATGGATTCCAAGTAAATTTTGAAAGTTCATTTTTCCAAGCTCATAATTTAAAAGAGAAAATCTCGCCAATCTATAATAATGTTAGATATATGTTATTAAACTTTTATAGTATGATTAACATTCATGATTATAACTAAACTTTTAATCTATGGAATATTGAATGGCCTGCCTATAATATTAGTTTTGATGGTAGGAATTTGTCAAAAAAGACCTAGGAGTGAGCATACATAAAAGATAATTCTAATTCATGCTATTCATTCATTTACTTAGTATGTATTGAGAATTTATTTATTACTACTAGGCATTATGTTAAGTCTGAGAATACAAAAATAATCAAAAAACAAATACCTGCCCACACAGATTACAGTCTACATACTTTATGATATTAAAGAAATTAACTTTAGAAAAATGAGCTCTAGTCAGAATGTTAATATATAGCATTATGCATTATACAATTAAAGAGCTGGAGAGTATCAAGAGAAGCAAAAGTAGTGTCATATATGAGAGGAAATATTAAGGATGATTTAAAAAAACAGATAATTCAGAAAATAAAGTAGCATGGAAAAAGTATCAAAGATGACATTAAGAAACATTCCCTATAAAATTGCAAGCAAAACTTTTGCTTTTACCTAGTATCTGAAGAATTTCTGGCCATTCTTTCTGAACTTCTAGTGCTGACTTCAGTTTAGCACACAGAGGGATATAATCCATGTAATCTACCAATATACGCACCACGCTGCCTACCAAGTGCTTCATCCAAGGAACTGAAATAAACTCACAGAACTGAGAGAATTGATGTTTAATTTAGTGTTTTTTAATATACCATTTACACACACACTCACTTCTGTTATGAGAAATTACTCCCTTTGTCTTCTAGGTAATCAAAGTACCCTCATCACAATCAACAACAAAGAAAATGAAATCGTTTGCTTGCTTTTGTAACACTAGGATCCCTGAAGTTGTATGCATGGCTCTGATGGATAACGGTCAACATAAAATGGAAGACCTGTTGCTTCTCTCCATCTATCTCCACCATCCCCCTAAATAAGCATCAGTGATAAAGTGCACAAATTTTCACATTCTCCTACTTTCAATTTCCAATTCAAGAAAAGTAAACACCACACTTATGGACTTAAATTTATGTGTGTATTTCCATATCAATGCCAACAAAAACTGAAGAAGAATTAAAGCATAAAGGTTGATTTTTCTTTTCTCATATGCCTCAATGAATACTTAGGATGATGACCCAATAGGAAAAAGAAAAAGATGTGACTCACCGGGTTGTCTTTTATTACACAGGATGTCCATCCAGGCAGTACCTCTTCTTCTATCTCTGACCACACAAATGAATTTCCAAAGATGTCCCCATGCATGCAATCGAAGCACATTTCCACTTGGTAGCCATTATTCAGCAACAGCCTCAACATTACCTCGTCATTTAGGGCATACTGAATGGCACTAGGGAAACGAGTGTCATTCACATGCATAAAATAACAATTAACATTGGCTCCATGGGAGAGAAGCAAGCGGACAATCTCATGATTACTGGCCCTCACCGCCACAAGTAGACAGTTAAGAGGATCTAGGTTTGGGTTTGCACCCGCAACCAGAAGGACTTCTGTACAATGGATATCGTTATTAGAAACAGCAAAATACAGTGCAGTCTTCCTCCCATCATCATAGCTCTCAGAAATGTGGTCAGCAAGCAGGGCATTGACATCAAAACCATTTTCAATGAGCAGTTCTAGGCATTGTGTATTTTGTCCATCTGCTGCTGAGTGAACTGGTGTTAGCCCACTTCTTTTTATTGCATTTTTGGATGTTATTGGGATCAGATATTTCAGTGCACTAAAAAAAAAAAGTCAAATATCCACATGGTTTGATGAAAATCAAGATGTTAAATGAACTTATTTCTTTATTAGACATACGGATGTGTTTATTTAGTTTTCTATTTTTTCTCTAGATAATCTTACACAAAACATCTCACCCCTGTCCATTGACTTACTACCACTAGTTTAGCGTAATTTAGTTTACATTTGATTAAGCTTTCCATTCTAAAAAATTCTGGGGAACATTCTGGGTCATAGCTATTTGGTCTTAAAATGTTGGTTGCTCAGAAACCCTCCCCATTTTCCAATTCTTTTGTGAACAACACAATATTTATAAGAAACCAGTGCTATTTAATGAAAAATATAAAAGTAAGACTATCTGATATCATAGAAGAAATCTTGACTGGTAGAATCATGAAAAGTTAGAGGTAGAAGTCATCTTGGGTAAAACTTAACTCAATCTCTTAATTTAACAGAAAAGCAACATGAAGTCTGGAAAGGTGAAATGACTTGTCCAAGGTCAGACAATTAGATGGGGAACAAGGACTAGAATTTAGAGCTTCTGAATTGTCACGTATTATTTCTTTCACTGCTTCCCCAGCTATCTCTCCTTTAATATCGGGCACATATATCCCATCTACTTCTATATAACTTTCAGTTAAATTATCCAAGAGAAGTTTCTATTATTACACTGACCTTATATCAGTCCAATTGTGATAACCATAGCTTATGCTTCTAAGTACCTGTGGTAAACAGTGGTGAATTTCACACTTGACTGACCAACTAGATATGCATAAGAGCCACAGGCAAGGATAACTTGATCTCTTGTGCCTAATTCAGAGCTACCATGTGTGAATTTATGAACTCTGGGAATAAATCCAGGTAAACTTTAACAACATGTCACTTAGCATCAATTATGTGCCATTGGTCACTTAACTGAGCCAATGTGGCCACAGAGAGTGATAAAGCCTGTGTCAAGGTTTTTGAACTTAGAAAATAAATTGTCTAAAACTATTCTCTCATGGTAAGTAGTTTAATATGATTATAGATTTCAATTGCTGTGTTGCAACACATTTTATGATTAAAAAATGTGTCCAAGCATTTTTTTTTGTAATAAAGAATTCTAAACTTATAATAAAACCTTTATACTCAAGGATAAAATTGATATTATACTATAATAGGCATAGGTGTTGATACGTAACTGAAGTTGTACTAATAATTTTGCTACAAATTTTAATCCTCTGCTAAGGCCAAAATTTTTAGAAACCTTGTCGCCTTGCATTAAACTTGTTATTTAGCAAAGAAAGTCACATTTGGATAGCTTGTGCAGAGTTCTTATAATTCACTTCCATCTAAAAGACAGACTTTGTATTCTAAAAGTAGTATATGTTCAGTGGGGACATTTTAAAAGTACAAGAAAATAAAAAGAAGGGGGAAATCAAACAAATATTTGGATATACAATCCTTGTGAACATTTTACCCATTTCTTTTTGGATTTGAGGGTGGAATTATGTACTCCTAAGATCTGTGATTTTGTATATGCAATTTTGTATTCACCAACAAAAGGTAATTATTACTCACAGATAATGTCCCTCGTAGGCAGCTCGGTGTATAGGCAGATGTCCGGCTTTGTTAGGTACATTTGCACTCCCTCCATACTCCAGCAGGAGGGAAATGCAGTCAGGATTGCCCCCTCCTGCTGCCTCAAACAACACGGACGCTCCATCATCCGCCAAAGCAAGGACATCACCTCCTGGCAGTAAAAAATGTGTGGCATAGTGATAACTGTGTGGATTGGCAAGACAGTCATCTTAAAAATAAGCTGTTGCTTTCTCTTCTGACTAGGACTTAAAAGTATGGAGTTATAAATATCTATGTTCACAATGCTTTCAACAAAAAATTATGTAAGCATGTCTCATTTTCTTAATCTCAAGAACATCTGAGAAATCTACAAAGCAATCTCCCAGATCAGCAAATGCTCCCAGGAAAAGGAACAGTTTTAAAGACAACAGTCAACAAGTATTTATCATCTGCCTTCTATATGCAAACACGAGGCTAACCCTGCAGAGGATCCTAAGATTAGTAAATCTGAGTCTCTTAAAGAGGTTGGAGGGAAAATGAAAGGGAATATCATCAGAGCACAGAGTGTGTAAGAGTAGGGACAAGTGGTCTGAGCCTGAATTATGACTCAGCTGTGGACCAGGAGGGTTTGGAGTAAGCTATTGAATTCCCTCGCTCTATCTTCCCACCTGTTAACTATGGTAATATGGCTTATGTCACAGGATTTATTTGATAATTAAATGAGGTTGCATTGGCAGGAGAGGGGGCTCAACAATGTTAGTCTTTTCCCCATAAGAGGATCCTTGGGGATCCTGTAGTTCTAACCTTTATTGATAGAAATGGAAACAGAGGACCAGATGTTTAAGTAACGAGGCTATGGTGCGACAACACATAGGTGGTACAAATCAATTTCAAAATTAGGTCTCAATTTCTGATTCTATAGTTGTATAGAGGCTTAGAGAGAAGGTGAACGTAACACTATAGCACCTGGCTACTGACTGGGTTTGGAACAGAAGGCAATTGAGGAATTACAGATAAATCCAATTCTTGGTTGAGAGAAATTCTTATATTAAAAGAGTGAAAGAAGAGGAACTTTGTTTAGGAGAAGACGAATATGACACTCTGGAGAATGTCTGTGTGAAACAGGGCTGTCTCCAGAGAGAGCAATCTGGGCCGGGCGTGCAGACTGGTGGGTCACAATGTACTGGGTTTAACTGAGTGGAACTGGGGCCTGGTGGGGGCTGTTGAGGGGCTGGGTACCGAAGCCTGATGCTCAGCTACATTCAGGAGAGGAAGAGCAGCCAGTGAGCAATGGAGAAAAGAAGTTCTAGAGGCCATAGCAATGTTGGGCACAAGCAATTCCTTTTCACGCACCTTTGTGGATTAGGTGTTCCAACACATCACAGTGACCATGCTCGGCGGCGACACCTAGCGGTGTGACTCCAAATCCGTCTCTCAGGTGGACACTGGCCCCATGGCTTAGGAGCAGAGCTGTGATGTCTTTCCTGCCTTGTTTGGCAGCTTCATGCATCGCTGACCATCGCTTGACAAAGGGCTGATCCGGGCTGGTGTTGTGTTTAATCAGAGCTGACACCATGTCATAGGAGCCTGTTTTTACAGCTTGGAAAGGATGTTAAAGAGAGCAGTCAACGGCGAGCATGTTAACCCACACCTCAGATGATATTAACCTAATTCAAATTTAATATCAAAATAGATAATAGCTATTCCTTTTTCTATTGGAAATACATATTGTGTTTTTCATATCTCTTCTGTTTCTCATACCCAGTGTAAGCATGAATTTGTTACTGCCTTTTCTTTAAGACCCTGAACTGAGCAGGGGAAAGGGCTTCATGGAAAATAGTGCACACCTGTAAGAGAGGACACTGTGTATACTCTTTCTAAATGTTAATGAATTCATCAACAAAATGAAAATAACTCCAACAGTTGAGTGTTATAATTAATTTATGTAACTGTTAAGTATATATGAGGAGTTCAATCAATGATAAATATTATTGATATCGTTTCATCATCTTGTGGACCCTGGAAGCACAAGCAAATAATGGTATCAATAAACCCCCTCCACAGAAGATAGCACTAAAGACAGCAGTATTAAATGAAGCTCTCTTTCCTATGCTCTTAATGGAAAGTTAATAATAAGGGTGTTTAGAATCTAGCAAAGTATGTAATAACTAATGTCCTACAGTTCAAGAGTTTCACTAAATCTTCATGTTTCTAAGAGATAATTACACTTGCCCCTTTGTGTTATTATTATTAAGAGATTGTCCCAGGTTATATAGAAATACTTTGGAAGGCACAATGCATTTTTCTCTTGACAATAAATAAAATCTTACAATAAACAGAGCAAGTACTCTGCAAATGGAAATAAAAATAGCGACATTCACTCACTTAAGCCTTCCTTCACTTGGTTACCACATGCTGTCTACATGAAAGGCACTGTGGACAAGAGTAAAAAGACAGACTTGGTTTTCATTTGTGGAATTTACAGTCTCAAGAAGAAACCTATACTGTCTTCTCTTTGGAGGCAGACTCAGAGTCTGGTCCTTTACTGGTAAAAGAAGGAGGCAATGTGAAGCCAGAGAGAATATACTGGGCAGCTAGGAAGGAGAAAGCAGAAAGAATCTAAGGCTGAGACAAGGAAAAGGAACAAGAAGACAAACTACCCACTTCTTTTGGAGACAAGCAAGCTGGATGCGATGAGATTTCAGTTTTTCTCCTGCTCACTGTTCTAAAGTAGAATCTGTTGACAAATGCCTTTCTCTGAATCACCCACCTGCCGCTGGCAGCTCTAATTACAGTGAATTACCTCACCCTAGCTGGTGTTATTGCAGAGCAAACATCAATGAGCTAAACAAACTAAGAGATATGCGTCCTTATTTATCTTTTTGCTCCCATCGCATTTTTTCTTCGTAGAAAAATATATTAATGAACCTCTTCTCACATGATCTATTTTCTTTTTGTTAGACTTAGAGTATATACTGATTAGATACATTAGTCCTTCTTCAATGGCAAAAAGGTCAGATTCAACTTAAAATACTTATTTCATGTATTTAACTTTTCAATTTTTGTTGACAGAACATTGAGTTATAACATTACACACCTGTAGGGTATGCATAATCACATCAAAATCTGTATATAATACACTAAGTTCACAATAGCAGTCCAATTCCAACCTTCACCATTTAGTTAATTCCTTTTACCTGATTCATCTGTTCACCTCCCCCTTCCCTCTGGTAATCACTAATTTGATTCTATCTAGTAAAAGTCTATTTTTGTTGATTTGGTTCATCTGTTTGTCTGGTTTTCAATTTAAAATTAACTTTCAAGATAAAATATTACTTGTGATTTAATTTTGTGGAACTAAGAATGTATTTTATTTCTCACAGAAATTACAATGTAAATTGTGGGGAACCCATCATAAGCTAACCCACAAATGCATTCATCATCAATAAATGGATACAATAACAAAAACTAATAAGACACAGTGTGTAACATAATTAAGTAAAATACAAATTGAATAACTTATCTCTTCAATAATTATGCTTAAAAAAAAAAAGCCAAGCTTTAGTTGAAGATTTAGGGAATTAGTTGGAGAGTATTTTCAGAGAATTTTACACAGGTTATAATTACTTTTGAATATTTTAAAGTTTGCTGGCACTTTTTTCTGGATGTATATATTTTGCTCATGTAATTTACTTAATAGCCACTGTGAAATATTCCAGGTTTATATGATACACAAATGGAGAAGTATGGTATTCCCCTTGACAGGGATTAGAAGATCAAAAGAGGAGATGGAATGGAGAGGATGTGTATGACTTGTTAGAAGGAAAATGTCTGAAGTACAATTAACTGAGCTGGAAATGGCATTTGATTTGTGGGAAATGGAGGGCAATGTAACTGAGATGTGCCAGATGGTTCTGTGGGATTTCTCTGAACCCTGGGCCCCACTGGCCAGGATAATCTTGTGACTAACCAACTGGAGAAAGGTGACACCAACTCAGAGAAATGGGCCAAGAGGAAGCCCTCACGCAAAAAGAAAAAGACGACCTAAACCCATAACTGTCAGATCATCACAAATCAGACATCTACCACTCAGTGAGTAACGTGTAATGTGACTAGAAGACATCAAAGTAGTTAATACAAGCCAGATGGCTGATGGAAAGAAGGGCCATGAAGGACTGAAAGTGATTGTTTTTTGTCCATGTAAGGGTAGTCCATGAATGAAGACAAAGATGATGGTGTAGGGCTAAGCTAAGGGGAAAAATGGCACCGCACAGAAACAGAACTATAGAACAGTACTGTTTTCTCTACTCTCTCCTTTATAAGTTAATGGATTGTGAGCAGCAAATTTCAAAGCATCCTCAGATGCAGGGAAAATAACAGGATGTGCTATGGATGGTTCATTTTCCCAAAGAATCTCAAAAGACTGGATGTGGGTTTCACAACAAGGATCCCACAGATGATAATCCAAGAAGAGTCCCCAGTCTCCAGATCCCTGGATGACAGGGATCTCGGTAAATACCTCCATAATATTTTCTTCGTGAGACTTTTATCTTCTCCTTGCTATTCCCATTAAAAAATATTACTTCCAAATATTACTTCTGTTTTGACTCTGATAACATTCAATGATCAAGTTCCTTTCCCAGACATCTGATATTGCTAGAGTGGAGAATTAAACCAATACCTGAAACTCTGAAATGCATGTGACTGCTTAATGCTCTTTTATGGTCATTAGGTATTAAAAATTTAAATAAAGTGAAAAGAAAACAAATGAGTGATAATCATGACTTAGTTGTTCCTCAAGAATTAAGTGGATTGAAAATAGCTAGAGAATAATTCTTTATTTTGAATTAAGTGGATTGAAAATAGAAAGTAGATAATATTCTATATTTGCCAAGTGAGGTAGTATACAAATTTGGGGAAAAAGTGTGTCATTTTTTGCAGGAATCAATGACTATCTATAGAAACAACAACAGATATATGAATGTTATTGCAAGTGCTTTGTGGTATATGAAGTACACCCATTTGGTATATTTACAAAATAATACAGATCATATTAGAAACAGCATTAAAGCAACCCCTGAGTGAATATTCTACTAGTGAATATAGAACCTGCTCAGCAAAAGAATCCTTATTTTTTTTTTTTTTATAAGAAGTTCCACAATATTGTGACATACAGGCTGGTTAACATGTATGCAGAGACAAAATCTGTTCCTCAGTTCCTCTTTCCTCTCAGCTACAGAAGCCCCCAGGTTTCAGCTGTTCAGTCTATCCAGGCAGGATACACTAAATATCCAGGCCTCCCTTGCTCTGTAATGTGAATATGTGACAAAATCTGAACTAATGGGATATGAATGGCAGTGCCATGTCCAATGTCCCATCATCTTCTTAAAGACAAAGATACTTTCCCAGAACTGCTGCTGCCCTCCCTTCTATAGACTGGGAAAGGATGGGATCAGAAGTCCTGGACCACAGCTGCAAAGTCACTCGGCTACCCTTGGGCCACTCCCCTCTGAAAATGCTGTATAAGAGCCAGTAATGGGCTCCTTGCTTTTTAAACCATTGTTGTTTATTTTTGTACCAGTATTTGATTTTTTGTTGCAGAAACTCGCCTATATCTGTCCAATCTAATCTGAATTTGGAAAGGCTGAAAGGCCAGGTGTGGGTAAGTGATACTATTCATTTAGAAGATTGTGTCCTGGGGCACAATGCTTCTCTAGATCTCCTTTCCCATCTACTGATTTGTCTGTTCACCTCCCTCTCCCCTCTGGCAATCACTCTCTAGGTGCCTCCAGATGGAATTCAAGAGCAATTTATCTCTTTGAATGCTTCACAGATTCATTACCTTTTACGTCCCTAATTCACTTGAAATATACACCTCTTTGAAAACAATTATAACACTCATTATTCATTCAAATAATATCTAAGTCTCTTACTAGACTCTTTGAGAAGATGACCAACACATTTCTCTTCCCAGCACAGCATCTAATTAATGTGATTTTTCAATAAATGTTGGTTTCATTGATGATGTTGAATTAGTGTCACCAAGTGAAAATATATTAATAATGCTCATAGCTTGTCTTTAAACAATATGCAGGCTATTTAAAAATTCGAGTGATTTCTCTATAAACAGTAGTTGTGGTGGTAGTAACTAGCTGTGATTACAGATAGTGATTCAGTACTTTCTTCCTCTGTGATTGCTGGCAAACTTAATTTTTAGGTCTCCCTCCTCGTCCCCCTCCCCAATTTCATAATGGCTCTTCTCTCTTGGTCATATGCAATGTAGCAGAGGTTTTATATATTTATATTTTCTGTAACTTTTAAAATAATTCTTCAGGGTAGGTGTGATATTCCCATTTTCATTCAAAGAAACAGATCCATGGTTATAATCTCACAGCTAGGATTTAAAGCCACACAAATTGGGTGCCCAAGTCCAAACTCACTCCACCACCCAACATCACAAGGGAAAAGAAATGCTGTCTAGGGTTATTTGTAATTAATCTCATTTCTTTTGGTTTCCACATATCAACCTGCCAATTCTTATCAGTCAACAAACAGCACTATTTGTAAGACTGAGACTAAGCTGCTAAATGACAGGTTTATAATGATGTAAACATTCCTTTGTTGTGTCATAGTTGTCAGCCCCTTCACAGGTGCCTAGGTCTGCAGCTGTTTGCTCAGAACCCAGTGACTCCATTTCCTTTCCATTAGGAACTCAAAGTTCTCATGTGGACTTGATGTTTCATTGGGACCCCTTTTCTGCTTCTTCTAGCTACCTATTACACACATGTTCCCCCTTACAAGCATACCCTACCTAGAGAATATTCCTCTAAAACGGGCACCACTCATCTCATAAAACTCCTATTTCAGATCCCTGCTGGTTAGTTGGTGCTGAAGGATATAACCATCTTTCACATTTGACATCCTTGTGAATTAGAAAAATAAAATCATACGACAGGTGAGCTGAGTTAAAAGAGGACGTCAAGGAGTGGAAAGAGATGAGGTTACACAGTTCAGTCAATACAGAGCAGTTTCCAATAAATACTTATTAAATATTTATTGTTTCAAACTATAAAAGTTCTAGAAAAAAAGGTTATTTACCAATCAGAAGGGGCATCTCTCCTTTGTCGTTTTTGGTGTTCGACCGCACTCCCTTTTCAAGTAACGTTCTTACATTTTCCACCAGACCAGCTCTGACTGCCAAAGTCAAGGGTGTCTCTCCATCATAGGTCTTAAACTCCCATAATGTCTTATAGGATGCTGAGATGTGAAAGTATTTTGTAAAGTCAAATATCTTTACTTAAAGAATATCACATAACTGAGAATACTTCAGGGTACATACACATTCAGTTGGACTAAGTCAATGGAGCATAAGCAGATAAACATGGTTTTCCTAATGAAATAAAAAAACTTAATTGAAAGAAAACCAACATCTATGCTTTAAAGTGCTCCTTTTTAAAAACAGTTTATGAGTTCTCATTTCTTGATAAATTGTAAAACAACTCCCCAGTTCTTTGTATTATTATTATTTATGTTGCATCTGAAATTGGTTGTCAAATGAAGTCTGTGACTGTGAGAATGAGAATCTATTTAAATGAAGTATCCTGTCAGACTGTATCAGACAAGAAATAACATGCTTACTGTCTCCTATATCTGTTTGTCTATCTGCATAGGTTATCTAGTTTTGTTTTTGTTTTTTTTTAAGATGACATGCTGGATAGCTAATGAACTATCATATCATCTTCTAGAACATAAAACTGGGCAATGATGTTGAAGGTCAAAAGAGAGGCACTCTGAAAGTGTTTTATAAGATGCTGAGATGTGAAAATACTGTGTAAGAACAGTAAAATATTTATTAATGTTTAAACTGAGGACAATTTATCATAATATTTATTAATGTCTAAACTGAAAAAATAAATAAAATACAAGGACAAATCATTACTAATTACTGCTTATAATAATATTCTGGAACCTTAACTCAAGAGACAATTCAATGAGAAATTAAAAACTGTTATCAAAAGTGAAATGTTTTATATTCAAATCAAGTAATTTGTGATATATACAAACTTTTATCACTTTTACGTGAAACTATACTTCCCACCAACCTGCGTCACATTCTTAGAAGGATGCAAAGAGCGAACCCTTGAAGTCACAAAATGTGCTAATTTTTGTATTCTGAGTTTGCCTTTTCCAAATTCCAAACAGTCATTTATTCTGATTTTCTCTTTATGCTCTTTATGTTCATTGGGACCATGCATAACTTCTATATTCTTGCTTCAGTTTGGTCCTTTTAACCAAATATTTAGTTCGCTTACCATCGAGGACAATTTCAAGTATTTGTTGAATGGACTGAACAGCAGCTTCATGTAATGGAAGCCATCCTTTTTCATCAGCTTCTTCCAATGCATATTTATATTTAACATATTCCTGGAGCTCCAGAATGTGACCTAAATTAAACACATGGGCCGATAACAAGTCTCTCTCTTAGCAAGACAGAGTCTCCAATCCACCCCACTGCAGACAGTATGTCCACTTACCTTGTTTTACGGCCTCCACGAGTTTTCTGTTTTGATCACTCAGTGGTACAAATCTACCAGAGAAAGAAAAATCAGTTATGTTTGTGCTAATGGTATACTTAAATGAGCCTAAAAATTTAATTTATGTGTTTTATATAGCTTTAACATTTGCTACAGGAAGTTTGCATAACTGATTTTATCTTCTTTAAATGTAAATGTTAAGAGTTGGATTCAGAGGTTTATTTATGGAACATTGAACCTAGAAATAATAGCAAAGATGACAAAATACAAGATGATAATGCTGTCTATGATATTAGTTCTGAGCACTGAAAAGAAGCAAACAATTGGAGTCTGAGTTAGAAGATCTGGGTTCAGGTTTTGTGAAATTGTGATCTTGGGGAGACCAATGAGTTCTGGAGATGATTCCTTCATCTGTAAAATGATAGAATTAAATAGGAAGTTCTCTACAGCACCTTCAAACTTTAAGAACTCTATTCAATTAGTGCTAGCTTCTTTGAACTTAATTGCTAAATAATACTTTCTTATTTGGGAGGGTATGATACACATGGCATGTTAGAATTTTTAATTAACTGATCCATAAGTGAAAACAAGCTGAGCATTTACTGAAAGTGCTCCCACTCATTGGCCCAGCAGGTCATGGTTTCAGTCTTCACAGAAATTCTGTGGGGTATGTGCTTATTCAAAGGAAACAAGGTATTTCATAACAAACTGATTTAACTCTATTAAGCAGAAACATATGCTGGCTATTCTAAGGTTGTGAATGCCTTTCTGGAAACTTGAAGTTCTAAAATCTGTTGGAGATAAGGGAAAAATTAAAAAGACTAGAAATTTAACTGCAATGTTTAATTTTTAAAACTCTCAAAAGCAATAATTTTATAACACTGAATCTATTTGAAAGCACTATTAAATTTCAGAATACAGACTCCTAAATACAATAATAGAATGCAAAGATAAGTTAGTATTTTTTAATAATTGTGTGTTATTCAAGACAGAATACTACTACTTTCGCAATTTTAGAATCTATAACTCCTGCTAATATAAAACATCAGTTTTATGTATCATTTGTTAACTTGTACCATATGGGTAGTAGATAATTAAGTAGGCTATGGGTTACATATTACTTTGTTATATACAACAAAAGCCATCAACTCCATTCCTATTCATTGAACCAAAGGGCTAGATGGGTTGGCATTATTCTTATTTTAAAGATGCAAATATGGAATACATTATTTTAAAGGTTACCTAAGTCAGTGTCAGAATGGTTCTATGATATATAGAAGGCATCTCTGTATACTTATCCAGGTATTAGTTGTCTTAACTGTACTTGCCAATCCATTCCAATTAATTATTGTTCTTTTTGATTCAGTGATAATTGATAAAATAGACAATACTGCACAACCAATTTTAAGTAAGGATTTCCCTTCTAGATTATTTCATCTTCCACATGAGAAAGGGATTTGTGGAAGATAAAATTGATAAAAACCTATGAACAGTGGATGTTGTAAAGTGATTAGATTTCCTTCTAGAAAAAGCATTTTCCTGGAGGAGAAGTCAGGAGATGATGTTCATTTTATCCTGTAATAAAATAAATGTCATTATTGTTGAGGATCATGGATTTGAATGTTACCTTTCAGGATAAAATGCAGTCTTGCTGGCTTCAATAGATTCTTGAATACTGAGCTGAATATCATAACTTGTAAGATGGTCTTCTTCTGGGTCATCATTTATGTCCATGACTGGATATGATTTTGAAAGATGAAATTTCTTACAATCAGCAAATAACAGAGCAGTGTATACCATTAACAGGAAAGATGTAAAATTAAAAAAAAACTAGAATGCGTTCATCTGTCTGAATTTAATAAACACAAATTCAGCTAAGGTTTTTTAACCCATTTTATCTATGAAGCCCATTCTAACTTTCTGAAACCTTTAATTATCTGTCCTTCGAGTGTCTTCTTTTTCTACTTTTTGACTTTCTCTTCAGCAGTGATTGCATTAGAGCCTATAAAAATTCATTTTTTCCATACTTCTCACTTATACTTATTTTGGCTCAATAGTTTTCTCAAGATACTATTTTACAGAGCACATAAGATGTTCAAAACTCAGAAGTAAAGGAGTGGAGGAAGAGCAAACAATAACTTTCACATTCTTTACTCTTGATTCTATGTTTCCTGTGTTGGCCAATTTGCTGATTTATTCCTTTGTACCATTCAAATACCCTTGAATGCAGTTATTTCTCTATTTGTTATTTTTGCTCCTAACAGATTCTACACTTTATCAGGTGAAGGGCTAACTCTACCTCACTCATCTCTGCTTCCCCTACAACTTTAGAGGATGACAAGGAGAAGCGCCTCCAAGAACTTTTGTTGGATTCAGGTGGAGGGAAGGGAATGTGACCAATGTAGTGACAGCTTTGTCCTGAGGATAAGTGATAGAACAAATAAGAAGATACTCCGGACACTGTAAGTAGAAGGAACTGAGAACTTCAACCACTGTTCTTCTGAGAAACTATCGCTAGTCTCACATATGAAGTGGACAGGTTTCATAATCTCAAAGTGGTAAAATAAGATGGGAGGGTTAACTGAAAGAAAAAAAATCTCAGGCACCTGGAGAACTTCCTCGTTGACTTATTCAGGTAGGTGTGATGGATCACAGGACTCCCTGGAAGCTCTAGGAAATCTACTTCAGTGGGTGGATTGGAGCTACCTGCCTTTCTGGAATGATCCTTTCCAGCACCTTGACAGAAGGGTGTCCGTAATGCAGCGAGGGATGCCGGGACAGTATAGTTTCTAGGGACAGGCAAGGCATGGACCAATTTTATTAAGTGAGGCTAATCTGGGAACTAATAGCAGGTAAGTTAACCTATCAAACAATAAGCAGATTGAAAATAAACTCCTGTTTTTCGAAGAAAGAAATCAAAATGAGAAGCACTTCTGGGATGACTTGTGCAATTTACAGGTGGCTATTCTGGTTTTCTCTAATCCTCCCCCTTGTTTCAACCAAATCAGAGCTGCTAGGATAGTGGCGCAGCATGCGTCACTGCACAGGTGCTCAGGCCGGAGGACATCTACCCAGCTCTCCACTGAATGAACTGCACGCCACGGCAGAGGGT
Source organism: Solenodon paradoxus (assembly GCA_004363575.1). Lineage (NCBI taxonomy): Eukaryota > Metazoa > Chordata > Mammalia > Eulipotyphla > Solenodontidae > Solenodon > Solenodon paradoxus. The sequence goes on along the minus strand of RJWH01000114.1, from coordinate 659,595 downwards.
GCGCACACCCACCCCCCCACCCAAGTCGCATCTTTCCCTCATGTGCCCCGAAGTGCTTATGAATGGTGGCATTCCTGACCTGAGTTGACACCAGGAAGTTAAAGAAAAAAAAACCTAATTATTCAGTGTTTTGGACAATTAATGAGGTAGACTGATACCTTTCCCAGCTAATCTTTCAATCTTTCCTCAGAGTGGAAGAACCTTAGGATTTGGTTACTCTCTTGTAGAAAGAATAGGGATATGGCTGTGATGTTCATGATGCTTCTTGAATTGCTACATGGCTACTGTTTATCGTCATTTGTTTGGTTTTTTGGAATTACCTTACAGGAAAAGTTGCACAGCATGATCGATCTCAGAACATCATTTGAACAGTTTGAGAGAGGACCATCTTACCTCCATCTCCGGACCAGAGAAGGACTGGCCCTTCTACAGAGTCTCCATACCTTTCCCAGCACACTTCTACTCACGACCAGTCACAGTTCTAGACTGGCCTCTCTTCCCCGAAGAGAACATCGAGAAATGGTTCTCAAACCTGGTTCAAGATGCTCCCCTCTGGAAGCCTTTGCTGGAATTTTCCAGTTCCTCACTGGCCTTCTTGATCTGTGAGCACCTCCACTTACATGCCATTTTCCATCACCTGGATTTACACTTATTTGGTATTTGCCTTGTGAGTTCTTTACATGTTTATGTCCCATAGTCTCACTTGGACTAGCTGTTTTCTGAGGTGGAAAAAAATCTTACTTCCCATTTTCTTTCTATCTTTTGTCTACTTCCCCTCCTAACTGACTATGGCAAAGGGCTGTTCTCAGTGGTCACTGGAAAAAATATTGTTGACTCATTACAAACGGACAAGCTCGGAGTCCTTCAGACGGCACAATTAGATGATGAAAGTAAGCCTGTGGTATTATTGCCTGTTGCCATTCTCACTAAGACCACGGTGGTGATAGAGGGAGTGCCTGGCTCTGGGATTAGTAATGCGATACAGAGCCTTCCACCTATTTAAATCACAGGCTTAGCTCTAACCCTGTCTGAAATTTGGGTTTCCAGTATGAGACCCGAAAGACTCCTTAGTCAACTGAGTTGGTCAGTGGAAAAGTTTGTTGTTGTTGTTTTTTTAAATTTAATATCCTTAATAACCATTCACAACAAGTTAACCAAGACCCTTAACGGTTTTGTAGCCCTAAGGACAGCAGGATAGAAATGCTGGGAACCTAACCACACAGAGCACCCCACCAAACACGGCTGTCTCCATCCTTTGACTGAAAGTTTGGGATGAAGTGAAGATCTGCCTGTAGGGGCTTCAGGTGTCAGTCAAAAGAGCATCCCTAGGGACAATCAAGATATGATGATGAGGGCAATTTGAAAGGACTAGGACTCAATCCCAACTGAAGACTGGCAATAGTCTTTTGGAAATTATTTTAATAATGTACCAAGCAGAAGTCTAAGGAAAGACCAGATAATATTTCGACATTATTTAGGACCTATTCACAGGTGACCAATTTCTCAGTTCATAGACATTCATTAATCCTTTATGAAAAATAGTTTGCCATTTAACACTCAGTCTTCGTCTAGAGACGAGATTTATTTATTCTCCATAGGGAGCTGAATTTGCAAAATAATTAGGACAATTATTTGAGACAGTTTTTTCAGTTAAGGCACTAGTGAGCTTTGCCTACGGTCAGGAACATATTTGATGAAAGCAATAGATTTTCTTTCCAGATAGAAGCAGTCCTACCCGAATGTTGACTAACATCTTAGGACATCCATGGATCCTCTGAAACACTCATGTGTCCTCAGGTAAAGAACCACTAGATGTGGAATTTCTAAACATTCCATGTATTATTCAGATATCGGTAATTACTAGCTTACTTTACAAAAGGGCCTGAATAAATCCTAGCTATAGAAGTGGGAAAAAGGAAAGCTTTAGAACGTATGCTGAGAGCATAAGTTTTAGAACAGCTTTGGTAATCATTAAAATTATGGTTATAATAATAGTATACATTATAGTTGCCTGCTTTTTTTTCAAGTGCTGTGCAAAGATTTTGGATATATTGACTTGTTACTAATCCTCACTCCAATTCCCCTTTGTAGGTAGGATAGATTCATTGTGTGTTAAGTGGAAACCCAAGCTTCAAGAAGTTAAAAGACCCCAAGGTCACAAAGTTAAAAAGTAGAGTCTGGACAGAGCACAAAATACCTTCATTTTTAAGTTCTTTCTGAAGCTGTGGGAAAACACCCCACAGTCCGTTGTCCTTCAAAGAAAATATTTTGATCTTGCTCTTAACAGCCAGCTCTGGATGACAATAACTTCCAAAAATAAAAAATAGCTTCCAGGGAAACATTCATCTTTATCTTTGGCTCTGGACAATAAGGCTTTGTGCTGCTTAAGATGGCTTGAGAGGTGTCCTAAGCTTGCTTTCATTCTGTGCTTTCTGTCTTGGAATCTAAACTTTACTCTCTAATGAAGAGAATTAGCATACCACATGGCGCCTGACTGAAGTGGTCAAGAGTTTCAGATGATGTTGCAAGATGTGATGCAGGAGTGAACATGAGTACGTGACACTCTCTGCACTGGAGTCTCTAAACAACCTCCATGCCATGATTCATGCTAACGCTGAACTGTTGATAAGTTTGTGCGGCCCTTCAGGGCTTGCCTTCAAACACAGAAGTTCTCACGGCACAGGCCAAGGTCTTCCTTCTTTCTTAAACAAGGATGAATATAATTTGGTTCTCTGTGAAATATCTGGTTGGCTTACTTCTCATCATACCCAAGACTGTTTACCTCACTCACCCTCACATTTGGTCTTGGGTGTTACAAAACTGCAACCATCTGCATGAATCCTAAAGGGAGTTGGCCTTAAGAGTTACCAGAGTGCACAGTTGCTTCTATGGTGCAAGATGGCTTTTGTAACCGTAACTACCACACTGCGTTCAGCACCCGTCACATCAGTGTGCTTCTGTTATATCTGTGAGTGGTTCTGTCCTTTAGAGCTAATTGTTCCATCTTCCAGTGCACCAATTAAAATGGATGGCGAGGGGCTGGGAAGATGGCAGAGGATCTAAGACTGAGACTAGTGAGAGGTGACAAGAAAGGGCAGTACAGTAAAATCTTATTTTCTTCACAGTTTTATACAAGATCAGCTTGAATTAAAACTCTGAAAGAGGTGCAGGCTCTGTTGTGTGGAATGGGGAGACCCTGATACCTTGAGGAACTATTTTTTACCTTGAAACTTCTGTGGTTCTCGAGTGATGAGTCATTTACAGGAGATCCCAGAGAGAACCATTAGGATGTATCCTACGGAAGAATAGCAATAGATAAAGGATCTTTTCATGTTTTAGTTTTGTTAAGAAGATAGTTACTATAGACAGAACAATGCTTATTTTCATTTTTATATACTTTGATGATTTTATATGTCATTTAAAGGATGCATTACAAGCAATATAAATAAAATGTTGTTCTAAGCTTGGTTTTTATTATGTGACTACATATTTATTTTTTTCAGAATCCTGTAGCACAAAGTGACAAATCAGACGAATGAATTCATTAGGCTGATTAGGCTGATTTTAGTCACAGACAGTCTTCAAGAGACTTCAGAGAGATGTAAAAGTCTGTCAAAATTGGGTCCTACCCCTCAGCACAGCACTTTCTATTTACAAGTAATAAGTTATAGCAATTCCTTCATCACAGGATTTGTATTTTCTAATAGAGAGAAACCCTATGGGCGACAGGCAATATTAGACCAGTTCAAACGGATCATTTTCAATAGTATCACTTGATACATTTAAAACACACATGCGCGCACACAGTCTTAGTCCAGAAAACAAGTGCTATTTTTATGCTGCCTCAAAGAGATCCAGCTTGACATTTTAAAAAAGATAAAAAAAAACCGGACATATTGATCCATAGGTACAAAGAATAATAAGTGGTAGATGATAAGAATTCACTAAATATTTGCTGAATTAATGAATATTTGAATGATAAAATATGCACTATTTTTTAAATTAGCCAAAGAATAGATTAGATTTTTGTGTATCCTCACTTGGTCATACATGTGTTTTTGCCAAGTTGACTTCCAATGTTGGGGATGGGCTGAGGCTTAATTTTTATGTAAATGCACTAGAGGTAAAAACTGTCAAACTCGTTTTGCTTATTTATGTTTTATAATACAAAAATAGCAATGTTTATTCTCTATCATGTAGTTCTGAGTCAAAATCAATTATGACAGCAGTGTTAAAAGATATACTTTAGCGTCTGCCTCTCTGAAGTGTGGGTTCTGACGGCGTTACAGCAGCTGCCGTCAACACATTAAACGGGCGTGACCACTTCCCCTTTTCCAGACATCACAGATGAAGTTTTGGGCTGTCATGACACTTACGTGATTTGAATCCCTGTGGCCCCAAATTCTACAGTCATAATTTCCCCCACTTAATTGCTGTGAAATTCTGTATAGGACTTTATTTAATCCCATGATCCTTTTTATTTTTTTTTAAGATGTGACATTTACTTCAGTCTGCTAAGATCTATTGCATTTTCTATCCCTCCGAATATTGTTCTATTTGTAAATTCAATAAGCCCATCTTCTATATGTCCATCTGCTCCACTGAAGATGATAAATGCTGGATGGAAATTGGCACAGGACAGGGACCTTCAGATTGACATTGATCTATTATTTAGCAACCCTCAAGAAAAGTTCTTTATCCAGTTGCAAATCCTCCCAAAGACACCAGCATCTAGTATTAATGTTTCCTTTTTGATAACAAGACCTTCATCAAGAGATACTGGTAAATATTAGCTGAAATACAGTCGCACAGTACCCTCCACAATGCCCTTCTCGACTTATCAAAAGGGTGGAGAGTTGAGTCACCAATTTGTAAGGAGTCTTTCCTAAGCATCCTACTGTTCCTTCATTAAAAAAATATGTATTAAATGTCAGCTATGCTCCAGGGAGAGTACAACACAAGATATTAAGATAAATACACTCAGGGAGCTTTTGCTGCCTTTAAATTATGCATTCTAACCAATTGCTAGACATGTGAATGAGGCCATCTTAGACTTTTCAGCAGAATGCAGTCCTATGAATAAACCAGGTAACATCTGCAGAATAAGCCTTTAGCTAATTCAAGAATTTGTGAGAAATAATAAACGATTATTTTTAGCCACTAAAAAAAACCCCACGCTTTTTTGGTATTTCCTTAGACACAGCACCAGTCTCTCCTCTCCCTTTCAAGGATTAACTCAGAGTCAAGTACACAGCAGTTCCTCAGTAAACGTTTTATTGAATTTAGTAGTTATTATCAGTAACATCTATTGAGTTTATCTGTGATAATTATTATGCTAAGAATTTAAGCAGATTATGTCATTTAATTTCTACTATATGCTTTCTCCCCATTTTACAGATGAAGTCACTGAGGTACAGAATGGTTAGTTAATTTGCCCAAGCCCTTACTTCAGTGAATGGTGGTGATGTGAATGCAAACCCAGTTTTCTGACTTTAGGCAGAACCTCCGTACTGTAGCAATGACCTAATTACTCTGATGACATCAATGAAAAGAAGGTCTCATTTTGTAATCCTGAAGTTCGTAAATTTCAGAAAAAAGTTCCCTAAAAGAGTTTAAGTAAACAACTGAATTGTTAACAAACCACTCTAGTGCAAACATAAAGATTTCAGGCAAATTTTCATTTAAAAATAAGATATTCCCCCAAAGCAACTGAAATTGTGTTATTTTATGACAATAATGTGATATCAGCATAAAACAGTGAGAACTTTATTGTAGAGGAAAGTACATGAAAAGATTAATGCAATTTCATAGAAATCACTTTATTTTAGATATATAAAGGTCTTAAGATGCTATTTTTCATTTAAGAACCAAATAGTCTCAAATAATTTCCAAGAGGACTTTCTAACCTTAAGATTCAATGATTTAATTTGCTTAAGCAAATTTCCTATTCTATTGCTTTCTTTTTTCCCCCCATCTGATTTAAAGGAATTTATATAAATATTTTCATCTGTATATAACATTCATTTTGTACCAAGTGATGAAAAAGACTATGGCAGTTTATTTTAATGTTCATGATAATCATTTAATTTTTTCTCAGAAAGCAGTCCATCAAAGACTCTTCTAGGATTCCATAGTACATATACTAACACTTCCTATAAGCATTTTCTTTATCTCTTTTTCTCATGATACTATCTTTTATTATGCATAAAAACTTGCAATTAAGTTAACGTTCTACGAACAAAACAACTCTGGTTTTATTCTGTGATTAAAAAGGTCCTAGATTGGCAAGTCTACAGGTGATCAATCAGAAAGAAAGTAATGAATATTTACCATGCTGTGAATTTCCATTTGTTTAAAAGATCCCCAATAGTAACCTACTCAATAAGCTAGTTGTTGAGGTACAGATCAAATATTTCATAATCTCACCTTTTGGAATGATCGTCTTGTCATTCTTATCTAGGACCTTGCCTTCCTAAACCAGAGGAAGCGCCTTGGAGCCAATGTGTTCCTCTGTGTATCTAAAATTAAGTACCCAGTTGGTGGTTAAATTAAGATCTGACCTTGTACAACTGAAACATTAGTGATTCCTGGCACACAGGAAAGTATTACCCATGACTTCTCTAGACTCTTCATCAAAAGAAACACAAAATCACAGGGTATAATAAGATTGTCTGAGTCCTGATTGGTTCAAAGAACTCTCAGAAAAACAAACACTCTGCCAACTCACTGCCATGAGGGTTCCTGCTGAAGGAACAAAGCAAAACCACTTAAAGATAATTTGAAAATATTTTAAAATTGAGTTATTTAAGAGAAACCTATGAGTCTATGCAGCTACAAATTCAAATCCACTTTTTAATCAATTTTAACATGCATTATTTCTCATTCATCATCTTCTAGACTCATGTCAAATCTCATGAGATACAATTGTCTCATATGAATTAACTATCTTTCATTTGATTTGCATTTAATAAATGTCATTCTGATACACAGATGAGGAGATGAGATTTAATGACACTTCATCTGATCAAGATTTAGGTCAACTTTTAGAGCACATATAATCTTTAAAAAGCAGCAGATGTGAGCAAGCAGCAAATCAGAATTTTAACTGGGGAGAGTTGTTTTTTATTAAAAAATAAAGCTAATGTCTTACTGATTTTCTGATAGAAATACTCTGTCTTAAATTTGTTTTGACATAGTTGTCCTTGAATTAACTCAGGCCACTGTCAACATGTACAAAGCCATCTGATATCCATCTGCACTGCTCCACTAAACAACTCTTCTTAAGGGTCTAAGGTTGATGAACATATTTCATGTCTTAATTTACATGTTTGCTGTTGAATTTGCTGCTGTCAATCCCTCCCTTTCTCCTGAACCTCTCTCCTCCCTAAACCTTGGAAAGCACTGTGTATGCTTTACTTTTCTTCTCATCATTCTGAACCTCTCTTTGTACTTGGTGTTAATAAATACATAGATTGTAGTGAATTTACCAGGTTTATTTCAAATTTAAAAAACTGTACCTGTGAAATCAGAGCTCCTACTCCCTCTTTAGGAGATTATCATAAAAGAGGCTGTATTGCAGTTGCTTAGAGCAAACACCAAAAATATTTTTTTACTTGTACCACTACTATGTCTTGAAGTAATCAAAGTAGAAGTTTAGAACACTGTACACATTTTATAGTTATTAGTCTAATTTAGAAGTTTTCAATAAAGAATTCTTATAAAAAGCAACCAGCATATGGAAACACTTTAATTTTTATGCTACTTTTTTCACTTATAATATTAAAAATTCAAATGAAAGTTTAGATGTAACTTATGGGAAAATTTATACCCAACATTTAAAAATGTGGTTGGGGACATTTCTGTTCTTATACCAATAAGCTATACCATTTGTATCCATTCACATAATAGTAAATTATGGATCTTTTTATATAATACAATATTTTAAATGATGCTTAACACAACAGAAAAGAGGGAGAGACTGTGGCACATAAATGAAAACACGTTAGTGACGCCATAGACTATGAAAAAAGTCTTGCCTTACCATTTATTGTTTCTGCCACCTTAGATTTGCTATTTGAATTTTCTGAGACTCAGTTGATTAATTTGTAATATGTAGGGGATAATAATAACAATAATTGTGAAAAAATGATACAATGGCCATGGCGCCTGCCATTTTTATAAGATCTTTCCTCAAGTAGTTGACTATTTATACACACACATATGCTTTGAGTATATAAATAGTTAAAGAAATAATCCATATGGAATATTAATGACTACTTCCACATTTGCTTGTTTTGGAAGTTGGCTTTTCCTACTGGATTGTTTCCTCAAAGTAGAAACAACATGAATCAGATTTTTGAATAGTGTAGCTATGTCAGGTGAGGGTGTGCTTAGGGAGGGATGTGATCAAGCACTGAAAGACCTTTGAATACTACTGTTGTTTGTAGGAAGGTATAAATAGTGACACTGATGTCCAAAAACAGGTCCCTTTCACAGCTGTACATAGCAGAAAATGCAAGTCCCATTTCAAGATGATAACTGTAGCAAGTGATATGAGAAGTCTTTAGTTGAAGGAGTCAGAATAGTGTTAGACAGTGTACATGGACCCATCCATTTTTGGGGGGAACTAGGATGTGGATAACATTGTATATGAACTTTCAGGGTGCAATGTGGCATCCTGGCCTTCATGTTTAAAGCTGCTCTACACTTCTTACTTTGCCCATAGGATCTCTTTGTTCCTGAAAACACATGTGGGTTTGCAGGTTTTTGTGAATGAAAAATACAGCTCTTGTTATGACTAACCAAATAACTGCATGCATACACACACACACACACACGTGCACAGTCATTTATTATGTTCCTTTTTTATCTAGCCCATTCTTTACATATTTCTTATTAGAATGGTAGTTTTATCTTTGCCTTTTGCACACAATAGTATTGCTCAAACACTTTGAGGAATCTTTTGTTTTGTTCAATGAATTGTCTTTTTTGCTTCCTTCCTTCCTTTTGCAAGTGTTCATTCTTTTGACCTTGGAGAGGTTGTGATTGAAAATAAAAATCACCTTTTTATTTCAGAGATGTATAAAACTGTAGAAAATGTGAGCAAAGAAATCCTTATTTCTAGTCTACTGTAATTGTTTGCCTTTACTGTGCTTTCCACTGTTTTAAAAAATGTTTTTTCCAGAAAATTTAACAACTGAAAGTGTAAGTCGAATGGATTAGCACCACACTGTCAGCAGCGCTGATGTCAGGCCCTGGAGTGTCAACACCTGCAGTGTTGACATTGCTACGCCATTTTATTTCCAAGCAGCAGCACAAAGGCACATGACCAGAGGGTAGTGTTTAGTCAAGAGAGTGCTGTAGAGACTCACACTAAACCCACAATGAGCTTCTTGAAGTGAGGATATTCTCTCCTGGGATTCAGTCACATTGACCACCTTATCACCAGTGTCGAGCAAAGTATCTGCCGCATAGAAAGCCCTTTTTGTCCTCAACACCTGTGACAAACAGGTTAGCAGTTATTTCCTGCCAGTAAACTAAAGAGTTACTCCATTACAACAGGGTGGTCATGACTTTTAAGAAATCAGGTTTTTCTTTTTTTCACTAAAGCTCTTAATTTTCACGACCATGAGAGATATCTCAAGTGCATTTAAAAGAAAGAAACTTGGATTAAAAGGCAGGGAATTGGTGTTTTAGTCTGAGCTCTGTCCAGCTCTTTGTGAATTAAGGCAAATCACTTAAATGCCTGTGCTTGGTTTCTGCTTTTGTAATAGTGCTGCTCTTGTTCTTTCACAGCATTGTTATAAGAATAAAAAATAAGCATAAATTATGGAAGTTTTTGAAAAGAGTAAGTACCTAGACATGCAGGACTTACTCTTACAGTATCATGCATCTGGGACAAAAAATGGACATTCAAGAAGTGTTTCCATTTGGTTGCCTCTTCAACCATTTAAGTAGACATGGAATTCCATGCTGGAGCACTGCCCTTCAGGGTGTGCATGGCAAGAGAGCGGGACATGCAATTTGAGTCCTTAAGATGTTTACCATTACAGAAAGAGCAAAGAAGTAGAAAAGCAATCAGAATGTGATGAGAGATAAGACATAAATAGACTGTGGAAGGGTCACAAAACAAAGACACACACACACACACACACACACACATTCACTTGCGTTTTTAAAAGAGAAAATGGTTTTACATTAATGGACCATCAAAGTACTTTGAGAGACACCCCCACGCCTTTCTTTTCTGATTTCTTACATACCCCAAACTGATATTGCTAAACGAGGAGACTTTTATTTCTTAGATCTTATTTAATATAAACTAAACTGAATCATAAACAAGCCGCAATTCTAGAGCTATTTTATATTGGCAGCTAAAGCAAACTGTGAATTATTGAGCATTTAGTACTGTATTTTTTTGGAGAAGAATTGATCTTTTCATGTATACCTGTTATACCTGTTGTGATCCAATACTTTCAAAACTGGTAATGTACAACATTCCATTTATGAAAGTAATCTTTTTACCATTAAACTTTATAGAAAACTATATGAATTTGAAAACTTACCATGCTAAAGTTGAAAATTATCAATGTCAATCCATCTTTTTTACTGTTCACAGATTCTGCTCTTGACTCTCTTGTATTCATATCTTAATTTTTTACGTTTCCAATCTGACCCACTGTTTTGTGTATGTTAAAACAATTTTAATATAAAAGGTAAGTTTAGTGATTCAGGAAACTAGAAAAATAGGATTACCTCTGCTAAACTTGGATTTAGCTCTAATAAAGTAGTACAGATAATGAAATGAAATACTTTGAATTTTTCAAAATGATATTACTACTATATACTCAACTTATTGTGGCTTGATTTAAAGATCTATTATGTTATTGCCTAAAAGTTAAGGCAAATTTTCATATTTCCTCCACTAGAGTTATAATATCAAAAGTGGTAACATCAAGTTGAATTTTGAGCTTCTGTTAAGGTGCTTTTGTGCACATTAGAATGTCTGGATAATTTTCCAATACTGAAACTCTGAACCATCTAGTGTCTGTGTAAGTGAATATTTTCAAGGGGGCTCCAGGTGGGGTTCAATAGTGAGCCCAATCACTGACTACAGAGCATCTTGCCAAGTCAAGAATGGTCCAGAGAAATAAATGAATGTGAGATTCTCAACAAACAATAACTAGACATTTCCATTGCCAGGTACTGTCTTAGGCACCAATAACTTACCTTAAGATCAATAACCTGTCTTTGAGGAACTTACATTTAAATGAGTAAAGTGAATGTTAAATAAGAAAATAAATTGTGATAAACTCTATGAATAAAATAAGCAAGACGTTATCACAGGTGAATCCATACAAGTTAGCAGGACAGATTGGGGCCCGGTGCTTCCTGCATCGGGATTTAGGCATGGGGGAAGAAGTTTCCTTTTCTGTTTGAATTAATTTGTTTGTTCTTTAACCATTTAACAAGTTTATTTTTCAGAAACTTTTACTTGTAAACCTCTGACAGGGGGAGTTGGGACACGAATCAAATTCAAGTTTACTTAATCCTTTTTTTCAGGTAATTATAACTCACAACAGAAAAATATAGTCAGGGAAAGGTTATAACACACTTCTGTATCTCTATATTCTCAATAGCATCCTATTTTAATTATTACAACTCCATAGAGTGATTTGATGTTTGGGAAGGCAAATCCTCAATTTTTCTTTTAAAAATATTATTATTTCATACATTCTCTTTCGGAATCACCTAGCTCTGGTGGCTCAACCAATAAGTCAGCCTGAGACCCACAACCAGAGAGAGCAACCAAGATGAATAGCTTAATAAAATAAAGTATGTATTCCTCCTCTCTCTCCCTGCTGGCTTGCTTCTGCTCGCCTTAATTCCTGCCTGCACCTCTCCTTTAAAAAAAAAAAATTGTGCTGGGAGTACACTAAGATTCCATTGCTTTGGGGAGAATGAACATGCACAAAATATTTGATCTTCTCACCCAACAATATGGCATGTATCAATTTACTGAAAATGTTTCCTCAGATGAAACAAAATAAAAACTAACCCTTGGACATTGACCAAAGAACTGAGGTTACCAGAGGGGAAAAGGGTAGGTGGATGAGGAACAAAGGGTATTGGGTCCAATGGACAGTTAGTGGGGAACTATTAGAACTTTGGTGTTGGGCATGGTGTGTTATCATATATTTGATGAAGAATGAACCTGCACATCTAAAATTTATAGTTTTATAAATCAAAGCTACCTCAATCAAAAACTTTTATTTGGAACTTACATAAATGATCATAGTTTTAAAAAATTGTCTTCATTATTTATTTATTCCTCAGTATTTTATTTTTATTTCTTTGTGAATGGGATTATTTTTCTTCAATATATTTGGTTATTCTGGAACACAGAAAGTTAACCCCCTATTTATTTTCATTCAGTTGCCTTTCAGAACTTTCTTTTGTTCTAATGAGTTAAGTTGATTTTCTTGCTCTCTCCACATTCTGTACAGAGTGCCTGCATGCTGAGTGGCTGGAAATTTTATGAGAAATATTAAACTAGTCAGAGGGGAGATTCTACTATGATATTTATAAAATAATTAGCAAAAACTCACTTTGTAAGTATGATTTCTGTAGACCAGTGGTTTTCAGGCTTGAGTTCAATTGGAATCACTCGATGAGCTAGAGAAACCATGATACCTGGGCCCCTTTCCTCAGAGAGTAACCTATGTATCAGGATACTAAGCTCTATGGGCGATTTTTATTTGTTGCCAAGCTTAGGAACCATGTCTAAAAACTGATCTAGAATACAAATTTGCTGTCATACAAACATTTACATCTTCATCCCTAATTGTTAACTTCGCCCTTTGACATAGCTAACTAACTCTTGGTTTTAAACAATTTTTTTTTTTTTTGGACGTGTACTCATTCACAGTCCTCAGATCATTCATTCACTAATTCAACAAGTATTTTCTGAGTGGTGTTATGTTCTAGACATACTTTTCTGGGTATTCAGGATACAGCAAGGAGTACAACATATCACCATTAATATGGGAGGATGTTTCTCTGTTTGAAAGTGACATTTATGGCAATTGTCTTGGATTTGGACATTGGCTTTGTGAGAGGGGAGACCAGAGTAGATCCTAAGTAACCAGAGCAGAGGGTTATAATCAAAGATGGAAAAGGTTCCAGAAGAGGAAGAATAAGAGCATAATTTGGATTATATAGTTTGAAGTGCCTACCTATTAAAGTCTAAGAAGAAAGGGTCAAGTAGGCAGGTAGGTGAAAATTCAGTCCAAGTTTAGGGATATCCCCTGAATATTCTTTAATTTTATAGTTTCAGAGTCTGCTAAAATATTTTGGTTTGTAATGTTTGCTATATCTTGGCTTTCTATCTGAATTAGATTTCAAACCAGTGGCTAACAGGTTCATTCTGCAACAAGACTCTGGGTTCTTTCACAGCCCTATGTTATTTCTGAGCAACTTAAGTGATGTACATTCTGTTTTAAATAGTACTGCTTTCATTTATTTGCTAGGTACGAGCTTATTAGTTTGTATCTGATATAATGATAATATTAAACTAGGTAGACCTTACACTTAATGGATGGGGGAGATAAAAAGATGCCCAAAAGAAAGGAATGTTTAATTTCTAGAAGGGGACAAAGAGTGTCCCCTACAGACTTGCACTCAGAAGAATGAGTGTATAATTTTTTTTTTTTTTTAGAATCTACAAAGGGACAACATTCCAGGCAGAGAAAATGGACACAGGTCTGAGGGGAAATGGTGTATATGAGGGGAACTTACTTATCTGGTCACAAAATGTTTTGAGGATCTGCAGCAAATGAACAAGAGATTTAGGCAGGAGTCAGCAGTTGGAGGGCATTATCTACAGACCTGAGTAAGTCAGGGCCTCTTTTTCTTTCTTTCTCTATCGCAAAGTTAAAGGGACTTTGCTTCTGGGGTGAACCAAGAATGGTATTAGTCACCAGAACTGGAAAAGGTTTGTGTTTATACTTTGAACATTTTGAACAAATGCAGCCTGGATATTGTCATCTCATATCCTTTCTTCCACAAAAAGGACTCCCGTCCAATGCTGTGGAGTGAGTCTATCACACAAGTGTTTGGGCCAAAGAACTACTACTACAGGAGGCAAGAGGAAGCCTTGGGAGAGTTTTAGGTCGGAAAATGTTACAGTCTGATTTGGTAATTTCTCCTCCCTCTCCATATTTCATAAATAGTTCACTATTAAAATTGAGATGTGGCTTGTGGTCTAAATTATCAGGGGCTGTTGTGTTCACATATGGACAAGGAGCGGCAATGACACTACACAGAAGGCTTAGCTCGAGTAGTTCAGAGGCTCTTTATAATCTTAATCAGTCATAAACAGCTTATTCAGATTGCTTTAAATGGTTCACAGGAAGCAGTGCACTCTGTTAGAGTAGCAATTGGGTGCCTGGCACATACCTCCCAAGATCCCAGATTCCCATTCTGGGGTTGGTGGGGAACAGCCATGATGACCAGCTCAATACAATAAATAAAGCGCTTCTTTATTCTCTCTCTTCCACCCTGCCTGTCTCTGCTTGCCTTCATCCCTGCCTGCAACTTTCCTTTAAAAAAACAAATTAAATGGTTTACAGAACTCTTTTTACAATTACTCTTGAGGTCTCATTTTAGTCTCCTCAAAACTTATCTGACTTAGGAGTGACAAAAAGAGAAAATATATGCAAACATATAAGATATAGTCATAACTGGATTTAAAAAGCAAAAAAATTAAATTTCATTTACAAAGTAATTTACTCAATAATTCATTAGTAAAAAACTATTCTCAGAATCTGATGTACCCAAGTTCATCCTAAAGACTTCTCAGAAGCCTGCTGTTTACATAGCAAAAGCTCGCGAGTTCTTTAAAATCAGATAAACCAAAAAAGATGAAGTCAGAATAATAAAAATATAGCCTTAGGACTTGATCTGGGCTTGAGTTTCTTCCTCCAGCATGGAGACAAGGTGGCTGGAAAATAACTTTTTTATAACTACACAGCTGAATTATCATGTCCTGCTTCCACTCTTACTCTCTAACCAGGACAACGTTTGTCAAATAGTAAAGTGATGCTGTTACTGGGTAAATTGATTATTGTATTTTGTTTTTAAATTCAAAGTTTTAGGCAGTTGATGGCGTTTTCTCCATAGTGACTGCCTGTACTAGCCATAGCCCGCTATTGTCTACTGTCAATCATTTCTTGGAGCAGGGTTAAGTATTACGTACTCTCCTGCTCTGAGAGAGAATTAAACCTTCTTCTCTGCAAAAAGCTGAAGCAAACCTTCAAGAGACAGATACCATCTGACTATTGATTGAGTTATTAATAAATAAAGGTCATTTCTACCCAGAGTTTCCTTCTACTCAAGCGAATGCTCTGCCTTCGTGAAAGATAGCACCATCTAGTGGGAGGAAAAGTCACATAGAATGGTTTGCTTTCCAATTCTGTATTCTCAACTTTTTTCTTAGACTCACATGTGTATTGAGAATACATCAGCCTCTTTTCCTAACCAATTTAACAGATGGTTTCTGATTGAACTCCAATACTGTAATTGAGAGTGGAATTCTGCCTAACAATGACAGTGATGGCAATAGTTATTGATCTCTTGTCACAGTCAAGCTTTGTGCTAAATCCTTCTCTCAGGGTGTCTATGGACAGTGGAGCAGTTTGTAGCCTGCACAAAGATGCTTGGGTAGCGAAGTGAGGTATCTGAAATCCTTCTTCATCTCCACTCACTGATATGAGTGCACTGGAGAAGGTACATACATCTAGAGAGAAGGCTGAAATTTTCTAAATTGCCCAAAGGAGCTGTATCATGCAGCTCTGGTCTGATACATACATTAATTCACATTAATCCTCATGGCATCCCTGCAAAGTAGACGTCCTATTATTATGACCATTTCTGGAAAAGGAAGTAAGGTTTAAGTCAGCCAAGGTAAGCTCTGCTTCCTCGTACCCGGCAAGTTCAATTGCAATGTCTGCTCCACTCAGCTATCCAGGCAGCTCAACAAATAGGCAAACCATAACCTTGTTAAACATTGCATCAGAGAACCTGGGGTTTCCAGGCACTCCAAGACTTTACCTGCTACTTCAGCTTGATTTGTCTGCTCTTTTCCTCTGTGTCTTGTTCACCTGTGATATAGTCACCTGCCTCAAAGGTCTTCCCTGTCTCTCCTCATTTTGGCCTCTTAAAATCCTTCTGCTTCCTTAAGACCCAGTTTAAACTCTTCTTTTCCATCTTTATAAAGTTTTTCTAATTCTGTCAGAACCCCTTCTTTTTCTTCTTTATTTTCCTATTACATTTTTGTTTAATATGTATTGCAATTATTTATATTCATTTCTTTCATCAAGATTTTATTTGTAACCTCTGAGGACAGGAGATGTAGCAATGTGGGATTTACACAATATGGGCATTCCATAAATGAGATTCAAGTCAAAGGCCTGGGGACCCAAATAACAGCAAGAGAAACCTACGGCTTCACCGTATGTTTAGAGTTCAGATTTAAACTAAACAGTAATTTCATTATACAGGGAAAGACAAGCTGGGAGTCTTAAGGCAAATCCACACTGAAGTCTGTAACATAATAGATTTGTTCTTAATAAAGGCCTAGTGAATAATTTAAATAATGTGATTTGCCAGAATTAGTTCAGCTCCCGAGAGCAGAGTGAATCATAGATTTGCAAACCCCATGGTACCAGGCAGGTTGCACACCAGCTCTGAGTTAATTTTTAACTTTCATTTTGGCCATAATTATCTATTGTGCCCCCAGGCTAAAGTCAGACATTAAATAGAAGGGGATGAAAACAAAAAAGATATTCTGAGTATTTGGGGGATGTTTATAGCTTATTTTTCAAAGAAATGAATTGATACTAAAAAAGAACACAAAATCATCTCAACATGCTGGAAAATGGAGAAAATGCAGCAATGGAATTCATCAAGGATATATTCAAGTTAAGGATGTATTCATTTAAGTTAAAAAATATCAGTCACATAGGCATACGAAGTTAAGACGTTGCTTAACAGTCAACAATGTTAAAATGATAAAATTCAGTTATTGAATGAAATATATTATACAATATACTATTACACAATAATTATTTTTGTACTACAACTATAATCTTGTGGGTTTAACAAAAGAACAGTTTTCATATCAAATCAGATAACAGGAAATTTTCTAGTCTGAACAAGGACACACAAGTTCATATCTTTTACTCTAGCCTTCTGGAATATTTTGTAACAGTAACAAGGAGAATGAGAAAACAAAACAAAATGTAAAATCCATTTTCAGCAAAATGAAATAAACATAATCAAAAGACTGCCTAATAAAGTAAGTGATGCTACAAACAGTAAAGATTAGGGAGACATCTTTGCAGGAGAATGTAAAAAGCACAGACTAGAAATTAGAACTTATGGTAGCAAGTCTTAAGTAAACCAGCAAATGTGCACTTTCTAAAAAAGAAAAACTCATGTTGAGTGAGTCCCACAGCAAAAACTCTTTCCTCTTATGGTGGCAATCGGTGTAGGAACTAAAGAGAGCAAATGATAGCACAGATTCTCTTGAGTCTAGTTTGGTTCAGCAAAAAGGAGGAAAAGAGCTAACACATACATATCACATAGATGAATCATAGCTACAGGAGTGGTCCTTTTGCTTTTTCCTGGACATAGTTGGCCCAGAACGTTCAACTTATTTTAAAGTGATTAATAATTATGGAAGTCATACTATAAGTATATATATATGTGTGTGTATATAGACACACTTATGTACAGTATGTATACTATATGCATGCATAGATTTTATTTATACACACACATATATATGTATATGTATACATATATATAACAATGAAAAATAAGGAAAATAGCAAAAGTTTCCAACATGAATTACACTCAACTGGAAAGTTCTGTCACTGAGCACATAAAAATTATGCTCATGTATATTACCATTAATTATACCAATGAAAACAACACAACTTCATCTATGAAGGTAGACAAAGTGGACATGCAAGAACACAGTGGAGAAATAGAATAGAAGATGCAGCAAAAATTGTCATTTTTCATGAAAGAAGTACAAGAGAAATTTTTTAAAAAGCTGTCACAGATATGGAAATCAAATTTGAAGGACCACTGAAGGAAGAACAGACCTTGAAGAGGACACAGTAAGAAACGTAGAATATAAAAATGGGAAAAGCAAGCAAATAAAATGAAAATAAAGAACTAAAATATACAGTGGAGTATATACCTACATATATATACACAACACACACACACACACACACACGAAACAGTGCAATAAGTTCCAACAAATGTATAGCTGGAGATAGTAAAGAAGGAAGCCAGAACAAATAGAAGCAAGCAAGAATTGAAAGACATACATAGAGAAAAAAATCCCAAAATAAAAGAATATTTAAATCTAATTGACCTACCACGAGTCAGGGAAAAGTGACCTAAAATGTCAATGCAGAGATATAACCTAGTAATATCACTGTATTTTAAGAATAATTAAAACAATCAAAGCATTTAT
This sequence comes from Solenodon paradoxus, assembly GCA_004363575.1. Taxonomy (NCBI): domain Eukaryota; kingdom Metazoa; phylum Chordata; class Mammalia; order Eulipotyphla; family Solenodontidae; genus Solenodon; species Solenodon paradoxus. The sequence continues at coordinate 641,045 of RJWH01000114.1, read as the reverse complement.
AAGGGAAGAGCAATCTAACATAATATTTCTCCCTAATAACACCTACAAGATACTCAAAGAAAGAAGAGTCAATATTTTTATAGCTAGTCAAAGTATCCATCAAGGATGAAATTATAAGACTAAAGATTTGTTCCCATTAAATTTTCTTAAAGCAACTGCCAGAAGATTAATTCAGTCAAATAATAAACAACTGGGTTAACTATGACAAAGGGCTTAGCAGAAAGCATCGAAATAAAAATTTCAATGTAGGAATAAGGGTTACGGACATAATGCTGATGTTCTATGCCCTGACACCAAAGAAAAGATACAAACAGAAAAGAGCAAGAGAGGAAAAGAGTTAATTTGTATTGATAGTCTCATTTTGTACTGACAGGAGTAAAATGATAAAAAGTAAGCCTAACATATCAAATAATGAAAGCATAAAATATTGAACTTACGAAGTTGACACTCCAAGAAGTAATCTTCTATACTAAAATTGGAGAGGAAAGGCAGAGGGCTGGTGGAAGACGAAGGAACATTATAACTTCATCAATTTTTTTCTAGTAGGGAACTAATAGGCACTGTCTAGAAAAATTGAAAACCAAGAGGATTATGTAATAGAAATGTAAGGCTAGCCACAAATTCAAAAAAATAGAAGTCGTCCTAAAAATCTGAAGAATTACATAAAAAAATAAGACCAATATGAAAAGATACATTTTTTAAATTACAAAAGTCAGGGCAAATACATAGCATATCATTTAATGTAAATGAGCCTAACTCATTGATTAGGAAAAGGATCAATTTGCTATAAAGTGGATTCTTCACCTTCTTTTCCATATTTCCCCTTCCTTCTGTGTCTTCTTGATACAAGAGCCTTTGAACTAAGTACAGTGAGTTAAAGAATTAACTCAAAGAATTGGCTGCAAGAACAAATTGCTTGAGTAAGTAGAGACAGCAAAAAATTAAAATAAAACTTTAAGTAGCACAGCCTCAGACCATTCAAGTGCAAAGACAAAAATATGCATGTGAAGAATAGGGAATAGCTTAGGGGCAGTCTCTTGAATATCTCCGGTTTTCTTGAATCTTCCCCTCTAGGAAAATGATCTCTATCATTTTTAGTTTTTTTGGTCCCTGTTTTCATCTGGTGTGCTTCTTAGCCATCTCAGCCACCTGAGTCACATGGTCTGCTCTCCTGCAGTAAACTTTAAGTCTGAAATACTGAACGGAAGTTCAAAATACTGGTGGTAGAAAAGAAAGAAAAAAGTTTTATGATGTTCAAATCCAAGTTTTTTTCATCATTTATAATTTTTGATGATTCCCTGAATGCTCTCATTATCAGTTAACTTGGGTATACTTGTTAGGTATACCTACTTTATGACTAATTCAGAAAGTGCAGAGGGAAACTATAAGAAGGAAATTCATATTTTCTTTTCTTAAAAGTAGCAAAGAACAACCAGAAAATAAACTATTTTTGAACTATGAAGTATTAAGAATACGAAAGAAATCAGAGAAATGAGGTAAATCTCTGGTAAGCTGGTGATATTTGTGTGTTTGCTTGTTTTATTGAACTATAACAAAAACTGCACATATTCAAGATGTAAAATGTGCCGACATTTACACATATATTGTGAATGATTTCCACAATCAAGTTAACTAACATATCCATCATGTAATTACTTTTGTGTGTATGAAAGGAGTCTATTAAAATGGCAAATAAAATAAACACATGAAAATATGTTCAACATCAATAAGCCATTAGGAAAACACAGATTATAATCACAATGAAACCTGACCACATACCTGTCAGAATAACTAAAATTAAAACAAGAAATCATGACAACACCAAAATCTGGCAAGAATGTGGAAAACTAAATCATTCATGCATTGCTGGTAGGAATGTAAAATAATATAGCCACTCTGGAAAAGAGAGATGTGTTCTGTTTTTGTTCTTTAGATACAAGCATTTTAAGGAAGGAAGGAAGAGAGAGAAGGAAGAAGGATTTTTATTTATTTATTTAGGTTTTTCACCCCAGTCCTCGGTTGTGAACTCAGGTTCTTGGACTTTCCATTGCTCGCCCGCCTGTGTCTCAGCTGCCCGAGCCACAAGGGACTGTCCAATATATAACTTCTTTAAGAAGTAAGCTTCTTATGAGACTAAGATAGGCATTGTCAATTGTACTCCTGGGCATTTATAGCAGAGAAATGAAAACTTACATTCATTCAAAAATCTGAACACGATTGTTCGTAGCAGTTTTGCTTGTACTAACCATTAAGATGGGGTTTAATTCAATCCTTGTCAACAAGATTGAAAGCTTTCAAGTATTGCCTTGTTTGTAAAGCGGTAGTACTTTTCTTCAGACCACTCCACTTTCCATAGTTTCCAGGCATATGTACTGGAGTAAGGAAGGGCATAAACAAGTTTCTTACTATATTTGATTTTCCTTGACTATGACCAGAATATTCCAGAAATAAAAAAAAGGTTTTTCAAGAAGACATCACATGACTACTGATAAGAGTCTATCAGCAGTTTCTCTTAGACAAAAACATAATAGCAATCATTATCTGCTTCTACTTTCTACTTGCCTAAATTACTCATAAGACTTTTCCATCACACTGTAATTCTCCTCTGAATCCTCCTCCTTGTAATTTGCCACAAAAGTCAATTATATTTAAATGTGCTTGCCTTTCAGTTTCCTCGATTCTCCTCACCACCCCCTCCACAACCACTGCAGCCCAACTGTGCTTTTTTAAGCTGTCATGGGAATTCTGTTTAGCTTCCCTTTTCCATTATGTCTATTTACTGGCTTCAAGCTACGATGGCGATGCTGGGTCCACTTCTTGCTCACTTTGATTTCTGAAATAACTATCCACTTTTCCTCAACTGTTTCTTCCTCTTCCTACTCTCCATTCTCTATATGCAGACATACTGTCTCCCCACTCCTGCTTTATTTTCCTGCTCCTTAAATCAGTCTCATCCATCCTCCAACTATTAAAAAGTTTGCAAAAGCATTTTAATGTCCTAAGGGGCCACATAACCAAGAACTTCTTATTCTATTTACTGCTGTTAGCAGTGACTTTTTAAGTGGCAGGTGATTCTTTAGGGGTTCTAGTCATTCCTGGCCTAGATTTTTCCCCCTGCTGTTTACATGGACCTGAGATCTTTTAGCTCAAAGTCCCTCATGTGATACTATATGTTATGTTTCTTAATAAATGAATTTGCCAAAACATAAAAAAATTTAAGTGTTTCATCTCCTCAGTGGTACAAGGTTGCCAAGATGGCCATTAATACCTGTCTCTTTGTCACCACCTTTCAGTGAAATGAGTGCATGACTTCTTAATTGGTTTTCTCTGGAAAACAAAGAGGCAGTTTGAGATATTTTATAATGTCTTTATATTACAAGATTGCTTTGTATTGAGGGAAAGGCAAGATGCCAGAATGTAAAAACATTTTTGTGATTTAAAAAAATCATATATTATATAATATTATATACAGTCAATAAAGGAGCCCTTGGGAATGAAGCTATGTTGACCATGAACCTAAGACCAAGAACTTAAAAGCTGTGCAATGAAAGTTTTTACTCAGCTTTTCAAGCTATGGATTCACATGTAGGATGTTAATAGAATATTTAAAGGAAGATTTGAAATATATAAACTAAAAAACATATGAAAAATTCTTCTGTAAAATAACCTCTACAGTTTTAATTAAGAGTTTTTGGAGCCCCCGCCACACTTTCCTTTCCCTTTTTCATTCCTCTAGCTGCACATTTCACCATCTGTGAGTCCCTAGTGTAAGCATCAATTTAAATACATTCTTTCCTAACTCTGATAGTATTGCCCAGTCTCAATAAAACATAACTTTTCCCAGTTTGCTTTCTTCTAGAGAGATTTTCTGACTAAGCCAGCTTTGCTGAATTTGAGGGTGGAGGAAAAAACAGCTAAAACAACTTGGAAGTCCTTTGTTTTATAAGAAAAGGTGCCCTCTGATTAAATGTGTTGATCCTGACATCACTCAAGGATCTTAGGCTTCCGGGCATCTCACGTGTTCAATTCCATTCTTAGGAAAACAGCAAGCGGGATATCTGTTGGGAACTGGTAGCTCTTTTAACCTAAGGCCCTTTGTTCCACTTTATGTGAGGAGGATAAATATGGGGCTCCAAGACTTCTGGTATTCTTAAAACAAAACCAAAACAAAACGAACCAAAAACACCTCACTGTTTTTGTTTTGCTATTTTATTTCTCTAGTCTATAATTTGGCTATTATTTATTTGCTTACTTTACGCTTTTGAAATTCATTTTTCTTTCCTTAAGAATATTTTTTCTTTATGAATTTTTACCTGCCTGGTGGTTAAAGTTAGAAAATCAGGAGTCCTTCTTTCATTCTACCTTTTTTCTTCACGCCTTGCATCCAATCATCTGGAATCATGTAGATTTTATTTTCAAGATATGCAATTTGAATCTGCCCACTTGCCCAGCCAACCATCAGGCTTGCCCAGGTTACTGCAATGATTTCCCAACCATTTCTTTTTTCTAGTCTTCCCTTCTCCACTCCATTCTCCCATTATCAAGGGAGGAGTCTTTTAAAGTATGAGACCATGAAGTGAAGAAGGATATAGTTAAAAGAGCTACCCTATAGCTCCCCTTTCTACCACAACCACACACCTGTCACAGGCACTTTCCCACCTTAGACTGTTGCCCTTACTGGTCCTGCCTGGGACCCTCTTAAGCTAGCGTTTATATGATTTTCCTTCTTTTCCTTCCTGTCTCAGAAAAAAGGTCATCTTCTGAGAAAACTTTTCCTGAACTCTTAGCTCAGTACCTATCGATTAGTGCACTGTTCATTCCCTTTTGAAAACAATCACGTTGGTCATTTTATTGTTAATTGGTTTACTCGTTTACTGTCTGTCTAGCCACTAACTCCTTGATGCATAAGATCGTTCAGCATCAATGAAAGATTGATTGTACTTACTACAGTTTCTGATGCAAAGCAAGGAATCCCTACACATGTGTTTAAAGAATGATTATTTTAGGTCTCCTGCTCATTATTCGTTTTTAAAAATGATCAGATCCTTCGTTTCACCTTTTTGAAGTGCCAACTCACTTTATTGTCCCTCCTCCTTTTTTATCTTGTTTATTTCACTTAATTTGTCACTTTACCTTGGATCAGACTACTTAAAAATGCAATGTCAACATTTAAGGTGTCTTTTCGCCACTTTCAGTTTTCTTCTTATACGTAGTTTTATCTTTCTGTTTCTAATGCTTTGGTGGTATTCATTAAAAATGATTGTTTTAGTACCACTTTATTAGTATATTCTTAGCATTATTTATGTTAATAAATGCTTATTTACTTTCATCTCATAAAGTACTTTTCATGTCCTTAAAGGAACCTCCTGCCTTTTACCACCTCTTTCCTTCTTGCTTTTAAATGGGGAAGAGCAGCATCTGGACACAGAATGGAGACAGATATGCTCCCATGGGGGCTGGTGGTGAAGGGGCTAGAAATCCTTATAATTAGTCATCCCACGAATTGTGTCTATTTTAGCAGAGATCTTATGTTCAACTTAAATGCTAAACAATCCAAATCTGGGTGGAAATTCTGGATATTGTTTTTTTTCCACACATTAGATAATTCAAATATATGGAAGGAGATAATCATAAGATAAAAGTGGGTAATGACAATTATCTGAGTTTCAGTCCATCCTAGAAAGAGACTCCAACACCCACCATATCAGAAACACATAATTATCTAATTACAGATACCTTTTGGAAGAAGCTATAGCATAAGAGAGAAGACAGGAAAAAAAAAATCTATACTGTTTTTAAACAAGACTGATATGAATGAAAGTATAAGAGATGGATGATAGTCAAACTATTGGAATATTGGTCTGTTTTAAGAACTAACTTGAGCAAAATGATTTTCTTTTGTCACCAAGTTGAGGAGAGGAAAGAAGACTCCGTGGGTGGAGATTATTTTTATTTTTGCTTCCTGATCATGAAAACTAAGGTGAAATTGGTCAAAGCAGTACTTACTCAGCTCAGTAGCCTCTAGATTTAAGAAATTAACCCATTATGCCCTGAAAATTGAAATTTTTTTCTATCTTTCAGTCTTTTAATCGCAGGCCTCACTCAGGTAACTGACACAGCTTCAAAGTCCGACATTCCATGGAGGCATTAAATGTCAAACTCTGGTAAGATCCAGCCCTTCACAAAAGGGTCCTGTGTCATTAAGAGCAATGTAGGAGGGGCTAACACTTCCAGTCAGTTAATTGTGGAGAAACAGGACCTTTTTTATTGGATAAGCCAATAAGTTTGGATAAACTAGTAAACTAGATAAGGTTCCACAGGGTAAGCTGAGTAAAACATGAGATCTGGATTTTAGTTCTAAGTCATCTTTTCTGCTAACTTTATTTACAGAAAAAACCTCCCAACATCTATCTCCTTCCTGAGAAGGATTTAAACATTTGCTTTTCCGGAAAGTATCTTCCGAAAGTAGAGTACATTTGACGCCCTTACTACGCACATTGAGAAATTCCCAAATTTCATTGTGATATAATGGATACCAAGGATGATGACACCATGCAGCTAAATCTACTTTTACCAGCCACAGGAAACCACTACCAAGCCTGTTCATATACAAGCCTGGCCCTCTGCAAAGGAATAGGTTCAGAAAAAACACAACAAAAAACCTATATGATGTCTCACCACATAGAAATAGTTAGTTATGTAATACCTTAGCCAGGTCTCTAGCCACTGTGTCTGCTGCAAATATGGTACAGCAGAAACCTGAACCCAAAGTTACAACAAATAAAACATGCATCTTTTACAAATGCATAATTCTACATTCTAGAACACACCCCATAATGATGAAAATCCTTAGAATCTGTTAGAATATTGAATAAAGACCATGATTTCATAAACTGACTTTCATCTAAGATCTAGTGACTATTTCAGCATTATCTAGTTGAAATATAAGGACATTCCCTCTCAATCCTAATGCAGTTATCTGGAAAGAGTAATGGAATGTGTGTAAGGATAGGTTACTTCACAGAGAAACAAATAAATATATCAGATGGCTTGTTCCCATTCATTAGCTTTTTTGTTCTGATTTCCTGCATTCTGAAAACAGGCCATTCCTATAAAAATCTGTTGTAGGCTGAAGTGTTGCAGAGTGAAGAATTATTATTAATTTATACATAAAAAAAACTGAGTGCTCCAGAACTTCAAAATAAGCTACCTAATCATATTGAATAACACATAAAACCTAACCTAACATTAGCATATAGTACAGCAGGAATGATAGTACAAATACACACCGGTCTGAAGTGGCTCCAGGATGGAGTGTGGTGGAGCCACTCTGCTACTCATGGGGTGGACGCTGCCTCTAGCATGGCTGCTGTGAAGTCAACGCTGAACACTGATTCTGCTTTTTGACTTTCGTTGTAAAGCAAAAATCCTCTTCAGATTTCTTTCGGTTAGCAAAAATAGTTACTAATATAAGTCTTTCATAAAAGCAAAGTGGCATAACGTAAACTTTCAAAAAATGAGGGATACTTGTTCTTATATATGTATATACAAACATGCATATGTGTATGCATATCTTTAAAATACTTTGAATACTTGCATATTTGTTCATTTAAATTTTCTCTGTACTGCATTATACTTGAGGTATTATTTAAACATTGGAAGTCAGAAATTAGAACGGAAGTTATGGTAAAGGCTTATTCTTGGAGAATCTGAATTGAAAAGAGTAAAGCTCCATGACTCCTGTTTCTATGGACAGCTATCCTAATGGGAGAGAGGGGCATACACGTAAGTTAATCTGTAACTCGGTGTTAGTTTGTAGGGTTACTAAACAAAATACTCCCAACTGAGTGGCTTGAACAGCACCTCTGTGGCAGTTTGAAGTTCAAGATCAACGAGTTAAATGGATTAATTTTCTTCTAAGGTTGAGAATCTTTTCCTTGTCTCTCTTGTAACTTCTAGAGGTTTTTTTTTTTGGCAATCTCTGCTGTTCCTTGATTTGGAGAAGCATCAATCTGAGTTCTCCATTCATCTCTGCAAGTGTTCTCTTTGTGTGCATGTCTTAGATGCAAATTTCGCATTTTAAGAAAAGCATTTATATTGGATAAAGGCCCACCCTAATGGCTTCATCTTAACTAATTGTAACTACTATGACCCTATTTCCACAGAAGGTCACATTCTGAGGTAGTGGGGATTCCGACTACAATATATAAATAGGAGGGGGGACATTACACAATCAAACCCATAATAGTTACAGATTTTGCGTGGAAAAATTACTCCCCAAAGTGATTATACCAGTTCAGTCCCATCAGCCATGTTTGAGTGTTCCTGTGGATCCACATCTTTGCTAACACTTGATATTGTCAGTCCTCAATTTTTATCCTGTAAAATGGCAGTAAGATTACCGTCTAATTTGCATTTCCTTGATAAATAAGGTTGGATCCTTTTCATCCTTAGGGCGGTTCCTGTTCCATTTCTGTCAACTACCCTTTCGTTTCTTTTGCTTATTTTTCGACTGTAGTCGCCAAAAATATATTTATTGTCTATTATGTACTAGGTACTGTTTTAGATACTTATGATGTATTAGAAAAATAATCCCATCCACCTGGGAAGATGAGAAAATGGATAATGATTTCAGTGAATGAAATGAAATAACTCACCATGCGGTGGGAAACAGCCTCACACTGCAAACTGCTCTGCCTCGTTAAGACCTAGGATACGGATTTCCCGGTGCTATCATTACATCTTTGCAGTAATAGAGCACTTCGATATTAACTGCACGACTACTAGCCTCATTTTACTACGACTACACTGAGGAAGGCAAGTTCCTGCAGAGATTATGACGGAGCTTTTGGTTGCTTAGAGTGTTCCCTTCAACCTTTGGGTAAACCCTCGTCGTGTAAGGGAAAGAAGTCCAAACCACGACAACCAACACACTTAATCCGCCAAAGCCCCGAGTTGCTACTCTTGCATGCTAACTGCGCATGCGTCAACATTCTCTTTTGAGGTGGGCGGGGAAGAGCCCTACCTAGCGGAAGGCTTGCGGGGGTGGGGGGGTGGGAGGAGCCAAGGTGTTTCCAGGGAGACGGGGTGACAGCCTCGGTGGTGGATTGAGCGGGTCTGAGCCGAGAGCTGCGCGTGCTGGGTGGGTCGGCGCTGTCATGGCGGGCTTGCTGAAGAAGGTGAGTCTTTTGGAGGTCACTGCTGTAAATTTAGATGGTCGGGTGACGGGAGTCTTCTCCTCCAGCGGGTGGCTGGGGCGGACTTGGCGGTGCTTTGGGCAGTCTCGTTTTGTTCTCCAGGCGAACTAGCGGCATTGACGGTACCTGTTATTGGGCCAAGTTTTAGCCGTGGGAGTCGTGCTTTTGCTTTTCTAATTGTGGTGGATGCGCACAGCTGACGTCAACATCAGGAGTCGTGTTTTGTTTTTGAACAGACTACTGGCCTTGTGGGATTGGCTGTGTGTGAGAGTCCGCACGAGGTATGTACCCTTTTCCTTCATACCTGACTTCCCATGAAGACGAGAAGCCTGCGACCTTGTTGGTTGGAGAGCTAACGGGATACGTCAAGGGGTATTTCCCGCCCAAAGTTACAGCTCTGCGTGCGCTTCGCGAAGAGGCAAGAGCGGTATCGATTTAGTCGAACTAATGCCGGAGGCCATTTATTTATTTATTTTCTGCGTAACTTCTTTCTTAAGCCATTTTCTTGTTGTCCATTTTCTTGGCATTCCTATGGCTTCATTTGTATTTTTGTGAATTCGGCCCCCAAACTGTAATTCTATTTTCCACAGTCCCATTTCTGCCCAGGTGCCTGAGAGTTCATATTTGCTGACCCGAGAGAATCACATTTGTAATTGTCCATTTGCCATCAGTTTTCCCTTTCAGTATGACTTTCCCATCAGTATTCAAGCTTTCATCTGAAAAAAAAAACAAAAAAAAAACAACCCACAAATCTCATAAAACCTCCCTTGATGGATCCTTTTCTCCCTCCAATGATTATATCATTTTTCTCCTCTTTACAGATAACTCAAAAGAATTGTCTGTAATTAATTGCCTCCAATTTCTCTTATCCCCCTTTAGATGCACTCCAGTTAGACTGAGCCAGAACTGCTTTTTCTTTTCAAGGTCACCATGATCTCTGTGCTGCTAAATCGAATAGTCAACTCATGTTTCTCATTGGTAACTGACCCAATAGCAGCATTTCACAGTTTCCACCAAGCGCTTTCTTTACTGAGCATCTGAGTCTCCTAAGTTTTTTTTTTTTCCTCCCAAACTCTTTGCCTGCACCTTTTCTGGTTATTCCTGATATTCCTATTTCTGAATTTTGGAGTTCTTATTTCTTTGACCTTTTCTCTATATTTGCTCTCCCTTAGCGTCTGAGTCCAGTCTAATGGTTTTTGAATTAGTTAATAAAGGAAAGGTGCAGGCAGGAATGAAGGTAAGTGAGTAAGCAAGCAGAAAGAGAAGAGGAAAAAGTATTTTATTTATTTTGTTTTAGTTACTCATCTTATTGGTTCCCCATGGCCCTGGCCTGTGAACCTAGATCCTTGAAATGTATGTGGACTGCTCTGTCCTGAAGCAGTGGACCTAACTACTACTCCACTAGGGCATGTCCTAATGGTTTTAAATGCCCCTATATACTGAATATTCTTAGATTTCCATTATCATGCACTGATCTCTCCTCTTTATGAGAGTCTTGTATATTTAACTTTAGTAGACATCTCCACTTGGATGTTAGATAGGCATCCCAGACTTAAAATCTGAAATTGAGTTCCTGATCTCCCTAAAACCTGTTCTCTGCTTCTCACCACCTCCTCTGCTGCTACCCTTTTCTCATCCACCATAATCACTTCTGTGGATAATTGCATTTGCTTCCTAACTGTCTCCCTGCTTGTTATGGACTCACTTTGATCTTTTTAAACTAGAGTCAGCCTGCTAATATGTAAGCCAAATCTTTGTCACGCCTTTCCTCAAAACCCTCCAATGACCTTCCATTTCACTCTAAATAGAAGAGTCCTTACAGTAGCCCTCCTGGTCACTAGTCAGTAGACAATATTCTGCTAACTTATCTTATTATCTTATTTGTTGTCTCTTCTCTAGTAAAATACAGGATATCATGTAGGCAGGATTTTTTATTTTATTTTATTCACTGCTACAATAACTAGACATTGTACTCAGTAAATATTGTTTATTGAATGAATCTCTTGTACTTATTTTAAGTTAATAAGGACTTTAGAGATGATCTTCTAAAATTGAACTCATGGTTTTCCCTTTCTAAATATGTTTCTTCCATTGTAGACTGTTTTCCTTGGTGATATCAGAGAACTTGCACATCATCGTTGTTCGTTCCAGTGATGAGTTTTGTGGGTACTTTATTATAACAAGTCTTCAGTCTGACCTCTCTTTTCTATTCCTGCTGTTATTATCGTGATTTTATCACTTGCTTTTCTTCAGAAAATAGCGGTAACCTTTACTGACCTTTCTGCTTGTTGTCCCTTCAATTTTTTTAGCTCACTGAAGCAGATATAATCATATAATTAATCTAAATCTTTTGATTACTGTCAGAAGAAAGCACCATGCTTTAACTTGAAGTGCAAAACCATTTACGATCTCACTTAATCTCCTACGCATTTTCTTTGTCTTATATTCTAACCACTTGTCCAACAGCAATATATTGGGGTCATAATGTAAGCCATGTACATAACTTAAAACTTCCTAGGAGTCACTAAGATAAAATACATTTTATTTAAAATACTCAAAATAATAACATTTCAGCGTATTATAGTTTATAGTCATTTTTCATGCTAAATTGTCAAAATTAATGGTTTTTACATAGCACATCTCATTTTAGACTAGCCACATTTCAAGTGCCCAGTAGCCGTATTTGGCTAGTGGCTCCTGTATTGACAACACAGTTCAAGAAAAACAACTGTATACTGCTTCCTTTATATTCTTTTTACTTTTTGCCTTTCAATCTTTTGTATGTATTCATTTGTCTTTTCCAGTATTTTTACCATTCCTTCCATCCATCCATCCAGGTCTATCTCAGATGCTGCCTTTTCTTTTAAGAGAAGTGGGGGGTGGGGATGGGGTGGGGTGGGGCGGGAGCAAGAAAGAAGTATTTATTTTATTTATTAGCTTGTTTATTTTGCCCTCCCCAGGTCATGAACCTGGGTCCTTGGGCTTTATGTGGTCTACACCTCAGCCATTTCAACCACCTGACCCACAAAGGCACCCGCCCTTATCCCCTCAAAACTGGCTTTCTTTGAACCCTTCTCTGATACCTGCTGAAGAGACTGCTTTCATCTATAGAATAATAATGCTAACATTGAAACTTAGTGTGTGTCAGGAGCTGTTCAAATTTATGTAACACCCTGTAAAACAGATATTGTTCACTTCCCTATTTTACAGATAAGGGATAAAGACATGGAAGTAGGTGTATCCTGGAGGAATAGTGATTGGGCTTGATCCACATGCACCCCAAAGACCCAGGTTTCTGTCCTGGTGCTGGAGGAACAACCAAAATGAATCATGAAATAAATATATAAAATGTTGCTTTCTCCTCTCTCTTCCTGCCTGTCTCTGCTTGTCTTCATTCTTGGCTGCACCTTTTCTTTAAAAAAAAAAGCCAAAAACAAATATAAGACTTGTCAGTGCAACTGAAGCATGGAGCCAGTGTCCAGTGTCAACTCAGATGCAGTTAGTAGCACCCTATGAACCTTTTCTAAATACTGTCTCCCTAATCAGCATCTTTTCCCCCCTGCCTTACCCCCTCTTTCTATTTTATGGTGCCAACCGTTTTTTCCCCTTTGTTTTATTCTATAAGACCTTAAACATTGAAGGGTAGGGCCCAAACAGCACACAGTGTAGTATTTTATATAGGATTACTGAAGAGTACATCTTTATTGAAAAACAAATCATCTCTATAAAAAGAGTTGATGTAATTAGTAGAGTGCTTGTACGTCTTGTTTGCTGGAGAATTTTTTGGTTTACATCTGTGTTTTGTGATCATGATTAATAATGTCCCTTTCACAGTCTGAAGTTTCCCAATTTGGATGATAAATTAGGTGTCTACCCTATTCATAGCATTCTTTTCTTTGTACCATATTAATCATCCCTGGTTATCATCTGTTTTTCTCCAGGAACAGATGTATTTATCAGGAAAGATAAAAACATTTTTAAGATAAGTTTTATATCAGATGAAAGTTTTGTTAGATAATTAAAAACTGATGATGTATACATTGTATATGTAAGTGCTAGAGGGTAAGATGAACAAAGTATATACAGATTTTAAGTTTAAATCAGATTAAAAACTTTACACACTGTGTATTTTGTATTAGAAGATAAAGTATGTACTTACAAATTTTAATGTGTAAATGCTTATTTTTGTTAAGTTTTCTAAAAATATCTGAAGGAGAATATAACAAAATGTTGTCAGTGAGTATTTCAGATGGCTGGGCTTATTTGTAATGTGTAAATGTCACCCATTATCCCAGGTTATAGGTTCCAAGAACCCCAGTCAATGCCTTTGTCGAGGGAGAGTACCGAATCTTATATATCTGTTTTTTCCTATACCGACATATATCTATGATAAAGATCATTTATCAATTAGGTACAGTGTGAGATTAACAATAGTAACTAATAAGAAGAAAATTTATAATAATATAGTATAATAAAAATCTCTCTCAAAAGATCTTATTGTTCATAATGTTTTCAGACCACAGTTGACTGTGGGTAACTGAAACCTTGTAAAGTGAAACTGGAGAAGGAGGGATTACTGTACTTCTTTGCACCTGTGTGTACTAACTGCAGTGAGCAGCAAGGGTAACTGTGATGACTCAGTGTATGTTATGGTACATAATGAAACAACGTATAGGATCGAATGCCCAGATCATGGTTAAAGGTTCCTACAGGTATGTCCCTATATAATAGTGCAGAAACAGAAGGGGGACTCCTTGTCTCTTGACCAGACCTTTCTATTATCATACCCTTTACTAAAATTAAGAATAAGTTAAGTCTAAAACTTCCCATTCATTTGGGTTATATGTTATCCAACAATATCTAAAGTAGTATAGTAAGATATCCTCTGTTAATGGAACATCATATACTGATATATAAAAATGTCTAAATTATTAGGAAACATTAGGAAAAGTGATTCTTGTAGACCCTCAAAGATTTTTTAAATTTATGTAATAGATACATGAATATATGTATGTATGTGTGTGTGTGTATATATATATGAATGAAGTTAAGTATTACTCCTATGGATTTTATCCAGTTAAACTGAAAACATTTCAAATGAAATACCGAGAAGCAAAAAATTCTTCCTATGTTTAATTTATGATAATACTGTTTATAAACCTTTGTGAATTAGGATCTATCATAACTTCTGACCATGTGGTTTTACTACTGACTGCTGTATTGAACTTAAATTCATTGTGCTTCATTATAGCCTATGTGTGACTCAGTTCTCGTTACTTTTCCCATTGAGCCTTTGTTGAAACTTCTGTGTATGTAGTTATCAGCTCCATCATAAGCATACGCATAAGCACTGCAGTATTATGACTATAGTACTGTGACTAGTCAGTTAAACTTGATCATGCTCTGCATATGTATAGTTATGCATAGATTGGTTTTAAAGAAATTCGAATGAGAAAGATTGGGAAAAATTCAGAATTTGTAGTGTCTAAGACTTTAATTGGAGGAATACTTTAGTGAATGAGTTGAGTTCCAAAAAAGATTGTTAATAGTATGTTAGAATGCAGTTTTATTTCTACTTGTTATCATGCCTTTTACTTAGGTATAACTACGTTTGTTTTACATACAAAATGTGAAAAGAATTTTCAAATTTATACTTTTTTTTTCTGAACTACAAAGGATAGAGCTTAGACTTGAAGAAATTGCATCAAGGAAGAGTTAAATGCTGTTTTTAAAAAGAGATTTTTAAAGTTTCTGAGACTTTTAAGTGTTCCCTTACATCTCTAGTGATATTTTAAACTGAAGGTTTGTATGACTTGTCTTTTCAGAGGCTAAGAATATTGTACACAAAGATTCTTGATGTTCTTGAGCATATCCCTAAAAATGCAGCATACAGAAAGTACACAGAACAGATTACAAATGAGAAACTGGGTATAGTTAAAGCGGTAAGTAGCTGACTTGATTTTGTTTTCTGGATTTATAGCATTTAATGCAACATTTAACAGAAGAATTCAGTTGCTTTTTTTTTTTTTTTTGCATATTCTACACACTTTATTCTATTTTATTTTTTGTCGTTTGTTTTTAGTTCCCCTAGTCCTGAGTCTTGAACTTGGTTCTTGGGTTTTAGATGAATGGAACTTAGCAACTGAGCCCTTCTTCAATACTTCTTCCCTTTTATTCAGCAATCTCCCGTTCACTGAGTGCCTTCAACATGCAAGTCACTATTAAATACTGGCATGAAAGAATAGAAACAATTTCCTTCTTAAGTTAACATTTTAGCTGTTTTTAAAAATGTCTTCTTCTATCTAGGTCTTTATTGATCTTCTCCCTCTTACCTGTATAGACGCACCAATCTTCATCTCTTTTCTCTAGTTTCCAAGTAGAGAGAAATGAAAGCTAAACAACCAGAATTGTGCATTGTGTTTAAAGAAATCTGTCAGAAATAACTAAGTGATTTGTTGCAAAAAGAGGATCAAGTCAGTCTCTTAAGTACTCAAATTTGAGTGTCGGTATGGAGTATTTATCAGTTCCTCCCCAGGCCCATCAACAATACCCCCCAAAACAAACATGTTGAAGCTCTGACCCCCCGCTAGGTCTGGAACCTCTGCAGAAGTATTGTTAATAAGGTCATGAGAGTGTTGCCTTGATCCAATAGGATTAGTGCCTTTGTAAGAAGAGCCATCAAAGAGCTCATGCTCTTTCTGCCACGTCAGGACACATTGAGAAGGTGACTGACTGCAAGCCAGAGAGAGCTCTTAACAGACACTGACTCTAATGGACCTTGATCTTGGACTTCCAGTCTTCAGAACTGTGAGAAAATAAATTTCTCTTTAAGCCATCAAGCAAGTCTATGGTATTTTTTATGGCAACCAAAGCAGAGTAGTATAAGCATTGTATAGTTTCTGAATCAAAGATCCTAGAAAGACACTTAAAAATAACTGCTTATTTATTTCTTTATACCAACATATATTGCACAGTTATTAAATTTTTATACCAAGAAATTTCATGAACTTTTGTAATTATTCAAAATGGTGTTCATAAACAATTTAATTTGTATTATCCAAAGGGTGTTAATAATTTAATACATGTAGTAAGTGGTTCTAATATATTTTTGTTATTAGATTACCACACTATACTTCAAAGAGAATTCTTTTCTTAGGTGTACAGCAAGAAAATGCATTTTGATTTGGGATTTTACTCTTAGGTTGGAAATGCTGTAAGTAATTTATAGATTAAAGTCTCTAAGAAGAAGTTTACATTTCTTTTGATTTTATATGCTCCTTAAGGACCATAAGCTTTTGCATTTTTCCCCATCACAGAGTGAACAATTTCCCTTTCGTTTGCACACAGTGAATCTGTTTACCTTTGATTCTTTTTCTGCTTTTCTTCTCTATAATCTTGTTCCTCTTTAATCATTTCTTCTCTGTTTCCCTTTTAGCCTTCCATTTTGTTATCTTTCAGACAGTTGCAAAATACATTTACTTTGTTTGGTTAAAATAGAAAAATAAAATTGTATCTTCACATTTTCCTTTATTTTTGTCCTGTCTTTACCTTTCATAGCCAATATCAATGATGAATAGTTTGCTGTCATTACCTTATTAGTTCTTAAATCCTTTTCTCTGACCTGGGCTATTTCAGTGATCTTATAACTGATTGTTGGGACTGAACAAGGTAATATATGTAAAGTGCTTAACAGAGTGTAAGCATGTAGTGAGCTTTCACTACATGGTACCTTATTAAGCTTAGAGCAGCGTTCCATTGGTAAATTGGCCTGCATTATTGACTCATCTCCAGTAAGACAAATTTTGATTTGTTTTCCTCATGTAGACTTTTTCTGATTCAAAATCTGTCAATGTACTGGTGAACATTTCTTGCTTATTAACAGTGACTAACTCCCCCGTTTTATTTTTTTACTTCATAGCTCAGTTAATTTTAGATTAAGCAGTTTTCTCAAGCATGCCATCTCTTTTGTTATTGTCTTTTTTTCCAACTACTTTTTACTTATTCAAGAATACTTATTGAATGTCTGCTATATGCCACGTATGGTTCTTGGCACAGAAGCTGGTGCTTCCATGGTGATGAAGAAAACAAAAATCCATGCCTTCTTAGTTATTACATGCTAAAGATGGGAGGCAACGAAATATAGAGGTAAAATAAATAAATACAAGAGATATTATATAGTGAGTTAGAAATAGTGAGTACAGTGAAGGAAAATAAAAAAGGAAAAATGGTATGTACTAGCGGGATTTACAGTATGTATTAGGTTCCTATGGCTGCTGTAAGGAAAAACCATAAACTTGGTGACTTAAAGAAATGGAAGTTTATTCTCCAACATTTCTGGAGCCAGGAGTCTAAAATCAGTAGCAAGGGCCCACATCCAGGTGTCAGCAATGCTAGGCTCCCTTTAGAGTCTTGCGGGTAGAACCTTTTCTTGCTTTGTCAACCACCTGGTGACTTGTCATCCTTAGACTTGTGGCCACATCATTTCAGTCTTTACCTCTGTGGTAACTTTCTTCTCTTTTATCTGCCTGTCTTAGAAGGACACTTAAAATTGCAATTAGGGCCCACTTGGATAATCTTGGATAACTGCCCCATCTCAGAATCCTTAACCACATCTGTGGTGCCTGTGTTGCAGTCACAGGTTCCAGAGCAACACTAGTTAATGTGCATCTTGTAGAGCAGTATTCAGCCTGCCATAATAAAACTGTTAATATATATGCAATCATGTACTGTCCTCGCTAAGCACATGATACAGGAACTAAGACTTGGATGGAAGGGAAGAAATAAGCTAGGCAGGTATCCTGCGTTGGTCAGCAGATTCCCTGAGGCAAGAGCATACTGATTTCTGTAGCTTTGTTTTTTTCTCTCTTTTTATTTTATTTATCAGCCAAAATCCCACCCTGTTTATACCTTATTTACATACACCTGTATGAGAGATGGTTTCTGGCTCTCAAAATCTCAATCATAGGAAATGAATATGTTCATCAGTGTACTAGGTTCTGTATTCGCATTTCTTTTTAAAAAACTTTTTATTGACTAATAAAGTAGATTAAAAAAATGAACAGAAATCCTAAGCGTAGAACTTGATGCATTCTTGTAAAGTGACCCTACCTCCATTAACACCAAATCAAAAAAGAAGACATTTCCAGAATGCCAAAGTATCTGTTCCCCTCCAAGTTACTATTCTCCTAAAGTAACTACTCTTCTGACCACTCACACCACAGATTCATTTTGACTGTTTAGAACTTTTTATAAATGGAATCATTAGTATATACTCCTTTACCTCTGCTTTCTTTCACTTAATACTGTGTTTGGGAAAATCATCTGTTTCATATAATTGTAGTTTGTTCATTCTTATTATACTTTAGCTTTCTGTTATACCGAATGATAAAATTTATCGATTCATTCTGTATGGTCACTTGAATTGTTCTAGTTGAGTGCTGTAATTTGTACTGCTATGAACATTCTTAACGATGTCATTTGTTGAATGTATAAGGCATTTCTGTTTGGTATATACCTAGGAGTGGAATTCTGGGTCCTAGGGTAGTGTTTGTTTGTAATCCTCATGCTCTCAGAGGAAATGCAGGTAATGCTAAGAAAATAAAGTCGTATTTTAGAAGCTATATTTTGCAAAGACTTCATTAGACTTTACTTTTTACCATTGATAATAATGTCAATAAATATTTAACAGTTTTTAATGTTAAGACAGAAAAGCCATAAATAGTAGAGAGATGAAATGAGTTTCCATCAAGTATTTGGTAAAAACTTAATAAGAGTACAAAAAGAGAAAATTATGTTTTCTATATGAAGTGCTTTTTAATATATGGGTTTTTAAAATACAGACTACTGAAATACTCAGATGTTATGTTCATTTGTTAAATTTTTTTCCCCCCTTAAACTTTTAGGAATCGGATGTTAAAAAATTAGAAGACCAATTTCAGGGTGGCCAAATAGAAGAGGTGATTCTTCAGGTAAAGATAAAGTTGAATATTTAGTTACTTGGCTTCAGATGTTCAGAGATGCAAAGTAAAAAGGCACAAAACTGACAATCTAGAAAGGAAAATTAAGTTTCTTCATTTTTATCAATTTATCAGATATAAGACTAATCATATAAAGAAAATACTTCTAGTATTTGTCAGTTAAAATCATCATTGATTATACCCTGAATTTATGAAGCTTCTTTTGGAAATTTGGAGTTTGACATTGATTTTAATCATGCTCTTGTTAGCCTTCCCTTTGTTCAAATTAGTAACAATATTACTGTTACTTTAATAATTTTATCTTTGAGATACAAATACTTATTTAAATTTTACTGTAATTGTAATATGGAAAAAATAGATGTTTTGAATCATAACTTTAAAATACACTTTTAGTTTTGTTGCACTTGACCAAGTGAGCATATTTTTTAGAGAAATAGCATAGAATGTTTGAGAGCTTGATTTTGCCTAAATTTCTGAGTAATAATGCTGACAAATAATGATAGAAAATAGCAAAATAAAAGTATGATTATGAAGAGACATAAGGATTGGAAAAATTTTCATTAATATTAATTTTATAATGTTTAAATCGTAACATGTCCCATTTAAAGAAATTTCTGCCTCCCCTCACACTGTTCCATGGTTTAATTTTGTTTAACCTGAATCTGAATTCTCTCCTCTTGGTCAGAATCTACAGAAATAGACAAGCTACAGAAATAAATAGGCTAGAAAAATATTCTTCTGAGCATTTGACAGTAGGTATTGTATCATATGTAGTATTTGCATTGTTAAAAATACATGTTTTTGCACTAGAGACATAGTGAGCATAATTTATCTTTTCATTATTAGTTTAAAGTAGTCATGGTTAATTTTTTTTCTGTGCCTTAGGTTTAGAAGGTTTATATATGGACTGAATTTATACTGATCCAAGGCACATACTGAAACTAGCTATCTTGAATACATTTTTGACATCAGAATAAGTTTGTTCCCTGTGTGTTTTGTACAATTTAGGAGCAAAATATGCAACAAAATCATCTTTTGTTCAATGAAACCTGGCTGGTAGCATAGAAAGTAATAACTGAATAACTTTTTGGGGGAGAAAATAATGTTTATAAAAACATTTTGGAATCACTACAGAAACTTTAAAACAGAGAGAAAAGCCATTGTCAAAGTATTAATACTTTAATTAACTCATTTGTGCAAATAGCTTTTTCCATTTTTGCATTACATGATGAGTTAAATTTTTAGTCCGTATCATCAAATTGCTTTCTGAAAGAATTTATCGTGCCACAACATTATTTCAAAACACCAGTTTTTTACATTTATTTCTATTGTAGTAATTATTCTACACATTAAAATAATTTCCTCTGTATAGGTTCCTCATTTCTTAGATATATTTCAGTACACCATGCCCTCCACATCACCAAGTGTTCTTCTCCACTGTCCAGTGGGCTCCACCACCATTTGTCCCTGCACCACCACCCCCACTCTCCCCATTCCCTTTTGGTAATTTCAGTTCTGTTGCAAATGCTTCAGGAGGGGTGGTTATGTTTCATCTGTTCCTTTGTTTTGTCCATTCATATTCCACCTATAAGTGAGGTCATCTGGTCTCTTTCTTCTTTTGACTTTTTCACTTATTATAATCCCCTCTGGTTCCATCCATGTTCATTCAAATGACAGGGTTTTATCTCTTCAAGGGCTGTGTAGTATTCCCATTGTGTTTATGGACCACATCTTCTTTATCCATTTGTCTGATGTTGGGCATTTAGGTAATTTCTAGTTCTTAGCTGTTGTGAATAGGGCCACAATAAACAAGGTGATACATACATCTTTATGGATGGGTGCTTTTGTGATTTTTGAGTAAATGCCCAGCAGTGGAATGACAGAATCATATGGGATTTCCATCTTCAGTTTTTTCAAATCACCAGTGTTAATGTTACTATTTTTAAATCAAAAGAAATAATGCATGTGTGTGTGTGCCCAATTGCTAGTAAGGTTAAACTTTTAAGATATGTATTTCATGTTTTGTAAATTATGTCATTAATATTTTTGCCCTCATTTGTAGTGTTTTTATATTTCTTTGAATGTTTTTTAAAAGAGATATTAACCTTTAATTTTTGTAATATTGTCTATATCTTTTTTTTTTAAGTCTGTTCTTAAACTTTGGACTTTAGTTGAGTATTTTCTTCTATATATATAAGTTTAAAAACTTTCATTTGGTCAAGCAATTCCTCCTTTTCAAATCCCATCTTTCCTTTCCTAGTATTATAGGTATAGAATACCCTCCCATTGTAAGGGTTTGATAAATATTTAATTCTGTTTTATTTATTTTTTCTATTTTGATAAAATGTAACCATAGAGGAATCTTGCATCACTGGCATAATTGAGACATTGCCTTTTAATGGTAGAATCGTAGCCTCTGATAGAATCTCAGCACTTACTCTTTCTTTTAATTCCTTCTTTGATGTCCTATGTTAGGTAGTGTTTGTCTTCTAAGTTTGCTGGAGTCATCCTGGGTCTTTTTGTGAGAAAAAATGAAATAAAAAGATACCCAAATATATTTATCAAATGTTAAAAATTGTATTTGAAAGGAAGGTAACAATATGATTAAGGAGACTAATTCAGTAATTTTTTTGTGCACTTGAGTTATCTAACATTCCATAGATCATTGTTTTACAAGCTGGTTTCAAGTGATTTTGGATCATGAAATCAGAGGCGGGTGTGACTAGCATTTGAAAGAATATAACAGAAATAGAGTATATGAAAACTAGTAAAAGGAATGATTTTTGTTTTGTTTTAGTTGTGTGTATATATATATATATATATATATATATGGTGTGAATCCCATAGTAAAACATTCTTTGTTTCCTTTTTACTGTGGGTTGTGATAAAATAAAGTTAAAATCGTTGACATAAAGATACACACTTCTAATCTTCAAAGAGTTTGTAGTCTAATAGTGAAATAATCTATAGTAAATACTCACCAGCTAAATTTTTGAACACTTTTAATAGCAAATTGTAATCAAATAGAAGAAATTAAAATACATCCTTTCTTAGTTAAGGTAATTGTGTAGTTATGAGAATTAAGTTAATTTAATTAATGTTCAGCATTTGATAGTGGAACAGCTTGTTAGGTAGTAATATGAAAGTAATAGCTCTAATAGTTAAATTTCAGTTATTAGCCATGTATAAATATCTTAAATAAACAGCATAATCAAATGATCTTTTTAAAAAATTTCATTGACAGGCTGAAAATGAACTAAGTCTGGCGAGAAAAATGATACAATGGAAACCCTGGGAACCATTAGTGGAGGAGCCTCCTGCCAACCAGTGGAAGTGGCCGATATAATCATCATTAAATGACTGTGTTGATGGGAAAATGATGTAATTAAATGCTCTGTTATATTAAAAATGCCTCCTTATTGGTATTTTATAATCAAGAAAAATGATATAGCAAGTATTTAGGAGACTTGTTAAAATTGGAGATTATGGCAATAAGGGCTGTGCTTTAGTAAAACATTGAAATTATTTCAAAGATAATATTTCTTTAGATAGGTGGAAAGATTTGAAAGTTAATTTGGAAAATTCCTATTGATATTCAATACAGAGGCCATATTCAGAGGTGAAATATTTTTTAGTAGTAGCTTCAACCCATCATTTTTTCATTCTGAAAAAAAGCAGAAGAAAGCACACTCTAGTGGAGTAGGGGTTGGATGCATTCAACATACATCCCAAGGTCCCGGGTTCATATCCGATCAACTAATTAAAATATATAAAATGCTTCTTTCCACCCTCTTTCTTCCTGCCTGTGTCTGCTCTCCTTCATTCTGGCATGTATCTTTCCTTAAAAAAAAAAAAAAAGAAAGAAAGGAAAGGCAGAAAAGGTACTTAATTGTTATTGTTCAAAGAAATTTATAGGTCACTTTTGAAGTGTAATAGTAAGAATAAATACCATCAAATTAGAACTTATTGTACAGTTGAGAAAATTTATATGATATTTGAAAGAAAGTTTGCTTATTTGCAATGGTAATTAAGAAAATCATTTTCTCATTTAAGGAAATTAGCTTTGTGGTCCTTAACCTTTAATTTTCCTGATGAAACAAACATCAGTGTAGAAATAGAATTTCTGTGAAAGAAGAGCCATTAAGAGTGCCTAAAGTTTATCCACAAGCCATCATCTAGCAAACAAATAGATAGGCTTATAGTCAAAACATTTTAGGCCTATGTTATAACTTAGAAGTAGAATCACAAATTTTCAGTTTCTAGTATGTGTGCAACTGAGTATCAAACAAGATAAATAGTATTGTTCAAGCAAAGAAGCAGTTGGAAAGCTTAAGGTTAAAAATAAATGTTTATGTGTCCTACCTTTTCTTCCTAGCCCTCTACCATTCCGAATACTTAGTTAAATTTATCTTGATATTTCTTACCTTGAAAAACAGTACTTATGTGCATGTATTTGTGTATATTTTGCTACATGTGACAAAGAATCAGAATGGAATGAGGAAATACATACTTTTCTTTTTTCCAGTATAGTTCTTCCCTTATTGAGCTGCAAATTAAATTCTAAATAATAAATGAGATAGACTGAGTTATTTTTAACTGTCAGACTAAGAAAGCTTCTGTGGGGCAAGTGGGGAAAGCATTCCAGGGAGAGTGAGAAGTCCAACGGTTCTCATTTTTATGATTCTGGAACTACTTATGAACTCTTGAGGAAAGTTGACAACCCCTCAGAATGGCCTATTTCCTTCTGTGTGAACGACATAGTTTGTTTTATAACTTCCTTTGCCGTTCTAGATACTTGCTTTACTATATAATTATATTTTTATTGAAGTCAAATATATGATCTTAAAGCATGTTTGTATAGATACTTTCAAAGTGCTTTTCTAACTGATCATTTTTCTGGGTCCTTTGGGCACATAAGAACAGAAAGGTGGCTTGACGTACCTTTCTCATACTTCCAGCTCCACTTCTCCCGTGATTCTAGCACCTCCTATATATTTCACCAGCAGAACTATTGTAGATGTTAATAAAAGGGAATCTTACTGTTGTTTGCATTAGAGATGTAGAATAGTAGTAGTTATAGTATTAATAATAGCTAATACGTGTTAATGTTTGTCAGGCACTCTTGTAATTATTTGATTAATTTCACTCATTAAATCTGCACTACAACTCTTAAGAATGAGATGCTACAAATTATCTCCATTTTTTAGATGAGGAAACCAGAATCAATATGAACAGTCCTGCAATTGTGCAACATGGGAGAAAATGAGACAGAGGTGGTGGAATAACATAACTTAAGGTTAAATAGCTAGTAAAATGTGCAAATTTTTAAGTCTTTACAACTCATGCTCCTAACCATTAAATAGAATTTATTCTTTATAGATGAGCTTGGGATGCTCTCATTCCTGCCTGTACTGTATGGCCCACCAGAAGAAGCTAAATCCTGTTTTCTTGACATTTTTTGTCAAAATGCCTATAAAAAACAACTATGAGCAGGAGTAGTAAACTGGATTTTACAGTGTGAATTTCAAACATCTGTTCCTTACAGAGAAGGGACTATGAATTTGTATTTCAAGTCTCTTAAGCTCACAGAGGTATTATCCAAATTTAATCAATTTAATTTCTAAAACATGATTTTTAGGTCCATGATTTTTTTAATTCTGATATTTTTTTCTAGTTTATTTCAAAATATATTTTAGCCCAAAGTACCAATGGGAAATACATAGAAACATCTGACTTCAAAAACCCACTAGGTGGCATCTTTTTAAAAACAAAAGTACACACTAAAAAAAGGCTTACTGTATATAGTGCTAGGATAAAGACGTGTTTCATGAAAAGTAAAGATAGCCATTTTGGGGAATAAATAAAAAAATTCACAGGTTTACAGTGAAAATTAAGACAAGTATAATGTAAAATAACTTCCACTTTCAAAATTTAATTATTTTTCCTATTCCTTATTTTCAGCTTGCATTTACATTTATTTTGTATATACAGATAACTGTATTTGTGTGTATGTATATGTGCATATGTGTAGGATTTTTATGTGCTATACTAATACTCTTCTATCAGTGAAGTTAGGCTCATATTGTAAGATTGAGTTGTATAAGATCATTTCCACAGCATATTATAAGCAATGGGGGTATAGTATCATGTGTTTAACACTGTGAAATAGTTGAATTTCTCTGTCATGTTTTCTTCCCTCTATCTACTATCTCTATGCCTAAGTTTTTTTCATAGCATATTCTAACATGAAGGTCAACACGTGATTCATTTTAAAATAGAGACAGAAAGGTGTCTAAAACCAATGGAATTCTCATTACTAGTAGCATTTAGGATATATTATGGTTTGAAGATGGAAGTAGGGGAGTGATTGGAAGAAATTGTCTGCACACCTCGAGTCATACCTGATATACTCACGAAAGACCAAAACTAGTAGTTAGTTATCTGCCATTTTCCCTTATTTTCTCCATGGATATGTGAATTCATGAAATGATTTAATTCATGAAGTGATTTGCTTTTTCTAAATTATTGAAACAATATCTGAGAATATGGTATATATTTCATAGATCTGGTAAAATGTCCATTTTAAGTGGGATGAAGACTCAAAAAGCAATGCATATTAGAAAGTTTTTAGAGAGAGGAGAGCATAGTATCAGAGTGGGATAAAGGTAGGAAAGCACTGAATATATTGAAGGAGGAATAGGCCTCTATATAACACAAATTTTAGTTATTTTTAAATATCGAAGGGGATTAAACATCAGAAAAGTGGTTTCAAACGGAGGTTCTGGAGTCAACCTGCTTAGTTTTAACTGCCTCCCCCTAACCCTCTACTGACCTCTGTTATCTCATTAATAAAATAGGTTATTAAAGTTCTTAATAAAACCGTAAGGATTGAATTAGAAATCGATGTGAATCATTTAGTAACAATACCTAAAATATGTCAGCTATTATTATGAAGCCACTTGAAGTTTGTCACTCCATTTGCAATAGGACCAGAATTGATCCAATAGGTGCTTTCAAAAACCTCAATGATAGAAAGTAACTTACTAATTCAGCAATTAACGAATTCTTTGCTACTCTAACTTAAAAAGGGGATTTTTTAATAGCTCCTAGCTTCCTTTTGTCTTTGGCTACCAGAAAACAAAGTGCCAAGTTCTAAATGCCGCCAAAGCAAGTAGGCATCTACTATTGTGCAAGTGTTCTTTGCCAAGGTCTTCACTCTCACTTCATATTTAGGCTTTCCCTAATCCTGATTTTTTATATATATGAATGTAAATTTCTGTCATTGTTTAGTTGGGAGAACTGTGCACTTTTCCGGATTCTTAGGCTCTGGAGAGGTGACCCGGAGAAACCCTCCCACCCCTCTTCCTTCTTCCCGCCCCCTCGGTCCCTGGCCCGCCCCTCCCCGCCGTGATCGCAGTCAGCGCCAGCGCCAGCACTTCCTCCTCTCGCGGGAACTTGGCCCCGCTGGGCGTGGGTGACCCCTGGGCGGTTGCTAGGAGACGGCTGGCAGCCGATTATCCAGGAAGTGCGGACGCCGCTGCCTAGGTCCGGGAGAAACCGCTTCGACCAGAGTAGCGGCATTTCTTAGTCAGGTAGGAGCTGGGGTTCTGGCTGCCCTGTCCTGACCCGACCTGTAGACCAGCTTTGATCGGTGACTCTATGGCTCTGGTCTCCGAGGACTAGCGTGGAGCTGTTTCGTCAAGGCTCTGGGGACCTCTCGACCGCTCGGAAGGTTCCAGTGCGAAGCACCCCGCCTTTCTGGACTCCTTTTCTGACTCCTTGGATTTGGGATTCGGAAACAGGAGCTTCAGGCTAGGTGAACCTCACCTGGCCACCCTGGGTTCTTGTCACAGTGACAGTCTAGAAGTAAGACCAAATGGAACCCAGATCTGGTCTTGGAAAAAGTTTACTCATCCATGGTGACCGTTTTCAGTCTTTAGTGTAATTACAGGGCGTTCAAACTCTCCTCGCTGGCGCTCTTACTCTATTCCACTTACAGACTTTGCTGTGCAATCATAATAGAGATTGCTTTTTTCTTTCTAAACAATTTTTAAAGATGAAAACACTTGCATTTGAATAGATAATATATAAAAATGATTTTTAAAAAATCTGCCTCCCCTCTTCTCCACCTCCCTGCCCTCTAGTTCACCTTCTAGAGGTGTTTCATACCTATACACATAACTAGCTGTACCTTTAGCGTTGTGATGCACTGGTCTGTACTTTTGGTGGAGAAGATTGTCTGTGATGGAGGACATGACCTCTCATTGATCGGTGAACTGGATGGTGGCAATTGTAAATCCTCCTCTGTCCTCTGTATGGTCTGTCCACTGTTCCTGTGCCAGGAGTGACTTCGGAGAGCAAACCTTGACAGGGTGAGGCGGTGTTAACACTATTTGGACTCGGTGTGCCCAACAACGCGGTTAAATTCACTACATGTTTAATGTTTCCCGTGGGCAGGTTCCGAAAACTGCTTCTCTTGTGGCTCCCGAGACAAGCCTCACATGTAGTTTCACCTATAGGGGACTTCGTAGGACACTTGCCTCCCACTTTTCTGGGTATGTAATCCTAATAAAGATTGCTTTTCTTATTTTTCTGGCGTGCCCTGGTGAATAAGTTTGCTCAGCCATCTTTGGCAGGTGTAGTCCAATGCTTCCCAAGGACTGGGTTTTGTGTCCCAGGGCTGGGTGAGAACAACCAAGATGAACAAATAAATAAAACAAATAATGTGCTTCTTCCTCCTCTTTCTTCCTGCCTGCATTTTCCCAAGAAAAAAGTTGTTTTTTTTTTTTAAACAATTTTTAAAGATTAAAACATTTACTATTGAATAAAGTGATAAAAAGCTGAAACGTTATAAGAAGAACATGTATATATGATATATATCATCTATATATTTTTGCTCTTCTAATAGCTGTTGGTAGAAGGCATATCATATATTTTTAAACTAATCTTTTAAGTGTGCACTCTCATTTATATATCTATAACATATTTATATGATATAGATATTTAAAATATCCTAATATGTGTATAGTGTAATCTCAATTGTGATTTGAGGTTGCATTTCTAAAATTGATAATGACATTATAAGCATCTTTTGATATGCTTATTCTCCGGGTCAAGACAAGAGGGAAGCAGATGAAGCAACTAGGTGTGAAATTGTCGGAGGCCTTTGTTCTCAGGCACAAGCACAACTGTTGTGTGGGGTGGTGTTTCACTTGCCTCAACCCAGATTTGGTCCTGCTCATTTACCTTTTGTGCCTACAGCAGTTCCTCAGATAACATCTTCTTGTTCAACATCGTTTCATTATAGTTAATGAGAAGAAACAATTGAATTATTCAATATCAACCAGGATTGCTTTCTTCTCATTAACTATAATGAAATGATGTTGAACAAGAAGATATTTGAGGACTTTTGTTATATGTCATTTCACTTATAAAGTTGGCTTCCAAGAACCTGTCGATATGATAAGTGAGGACTTATGGTGTACTGTGTGATACTGTGTGTCTTTTAATTCTTTTACTCATTTTTTACTGTTACTTTTTTTCTTATACTGAGATTTTAAAGTTCTCTCTATATTCTGGATACAAGTCCTTTATCAGATATGAGCTTTGCGAAACATTATCTACAAGTCTATGGTTTATCTTCTTTTTCATTTAGTTGTGACTTTTGGAAGGACCGACATTTTTTTATCTTGTTACTGTTTCAAAGATTCCATCCTGGTCATTTTGGAGGAGAGACTGACCCACCAAAGAGAAACCAAAGGATTTTCTGAGACTTTCAAGAAAAAGAGGTAGATGAATTTGTTGCTAGGAGTTAGTGTTTCTCATTTTGCCTTTATTGTTTTGGAATTTTAATGCTTATTCCTTTCTTAATTCTGCTTGAAATTTAAGCATATTTATGTCAACAAAATCTAGGGTTAAGAATATCATATCCCTCAATTTTCTAAACAGTATAAGGATTTGAGAGAAGTTCAGTCTCATCTTTTCTTCTCAATTGCATAATACTATATAATATTTCAATTATTTACTATTGTATGTGTTGACAATATTTGTGTTTATCCATTTGTTTGTGATGTTTTTATTTACCTTTATTTCCTGTACATCAGATTACTTTTGAAATTATTTTTCTTCAATTATGCTCTTCAGAATTTCTTGTAGAGCAGATATCTTGGTGGTAACTTATTTGTAAGTGCTTCTGTTTTCTATTTTGAAAGGTAATTTTGCTGGTGAACAATTCTAGACTGATAATTTTTTCTTTTAATTAGTCCATTGTTGCCTTGGTTTCTGTTTGTCTGATGAGAAGTCTTTCTTTTCTTTCTTTTGCATTAATGTCAACAAATTAATATGATTCAGAAGAGTAATGATTAAGCCTTACCATTGTTTGCTTTTAGAAACTTCTCTTTGTTTTTTATTTGGTAATTTCACTATAATATGTATGGCCATACATTATTTTTGTTTATCCTGTTAGGTATATATCTATGTTATGCTTCCTCAATCTGCAGGCTCATATTTTTCATCAATTTTGAAAATCTCAGCCATATTGAAAAAGCTATTTCCCCTTCTCTATTTTTCTGTTTTCTTTGGGGATTCCAATTTGACATACGCTAGATCAGAGGCTGGCAGATTTCTTCCTAAAAAGGGTGTCATAGATTATGTGTTATCTTTGTAGCATACTTTTTATTTTTTATTTTACCTATATAAAATCATTCTTACATCAAGATATATGCTTAGCAGAAAAATATGATGGACTATCTTTTTGTCTTCTCCATGCTTCTACGCAGCACTTAATATAAAATATTTTTATTTTCCAGCTCACTAATTCTCTCTTCAACTTTCTGCAATGCTATATGTCCATTGAATTCATTGAATTCAACAAGTACGTTTTTTAAATTTATATTCCATTTTGGCAGAAATTTATACTTCAATAGCACAAAAACTTTACTAAAGCAAATTTTTTTCTCCATGAGAATCTGTGTTTACAGTGGATGTTCCAAATGCAGATTTCCCACAGCGTGCTGTTCCAAGGTTTAATGTTTCCTTGTTGTCACAGAAATTTGGCTTTAAGGCTACTTCCCCTATCTCCCTATCCTGGCTGCCAGCTTCTGTTGGTGGGCTGTCTGCTGGAGGTGCTCTGCTGTACTGACTCCTCACCACTCTAAGCCGGCTCTTGCCACTTCAGCTTGGCTCTGGCTGCCTACCTTGGTCCAAGCCCCTTCATGTTGTCAAACTGTCTCCAAACCCAGGCTCTTGGCTGTTGTAGATTAGTAATAATGTAGTTGCTACAAAGAATGTCTATCAGGCTGTGGTTTCTGTGGAACTGCATTCACAGTCTTGAGAGCTTCTAGTCATCTGTGATGTCCGAAACATAAATTCTGTGCCAGTTTTATGCTGAGGAAGAGCAATCATTCAAGCAGTCATTCTTTCATAAGGTATTGTTCATTGAATGAGGAAGAGATAACCATATATTTTAAAGTGTTTTCCTATATATTCTTCACATAGGATTTCTCTCAAATTTATTTTGCATTCTCTTGGTATCCATTTTAGTTTCTGAGGTGTTTCTAGTAAAACTTCACAAATGTTTTTACTTGGTTCCATTAGAAAAATAATCAACATTAAAAAATAATGAGCAATATTATGGTATATTATGATTATTACTCTATACCAGCAGTGAATTTGATATTTTGTGTAGAAATGTTTATGTATCTAGTAGATGTGTTTATTTTTTCTCCATTTAGGAATATGTCTGATCAGGAGGAAGAGTTAGATGCTCAGAATGTAGTTGATGAATCAGAAGAAAATGCTAGTGGTTTTGAGACTATCAAGATTCCAGTTATCTCAGAAGAGGTTCTGGAGTCAGATCAAACTGAGGAATATGAATATGAGAACAAAGCATACACCAGGGATCATGATGAGATGAGCGACCAGAGCTACTCACGCATGGAATTACACTATGAAAAACCACTTGTGGACAAGACTGTGTCAGCTGGAGAGCATTCAGATTCCTCAACATATGAAGACATGTATTCAGCTGGATATCAGGCAAAGTGGTCATTCAAACAGTTTTCAGCTGATGAAGAGATGGAATTTCTGGATAAAATAAAGACTCTAAAGGAATCTTTAAGAATGAAAGATTGTTTAGCAACAGGTATTGCCTTGAAGAATGGTCATTTTTTCTTATTTGTTTTCTTGAAGATTTATTTTATATTTGACATCACTTGCCTTTTCCTTTATCCATCAAACTTCAGTAGCAATACCACTCGAATCTCTTAATGATGGGTGTTCTTCAGTACCTACTCTCCCTTAATAAATGAGCATTGTTAAATTTTAAATTGGTATTTATCTGTTTTTCCAAAATAAGTTAGGTTTAGAAAGTGATTCGGGACCTTGAGAGACAGCAAGCAGACATAATTGCTCATCCCACACATCAAGTTGTTTTTATATTGTTTCAGAAATATAATTGTTGCCTTTCATTATAGGTTAATTTTAGAGGTATAATGTTGATGGCATGTCAGAGTTAGTACATTGTTGGTGGCAAAGCAGAAGGGGGTGCAGCCTGGAGGTGGTTACACAGAAAATCATTCTACTTGTGTGTTTAACTGACTGCTTCTCCTTCGCTTTGTGCATAAGCGTTGAGAGAGTTTCCAGCTATAGAGAACATGGGTCATCATTTAAAAGCAATGACGATAGCTTAGTTTGACTGGTAAATTGTGGTTTTTGAATTCAGCGGGCTTGGGGGAAGTAATTCATGTGGTATGCTTACACAAAGAAGGAAAGCAAAAAGGAGAAGAAATTACCTTGCCTGATTGCACCTAACCGATTGCACCTAACTGAAGCTTCTCTATATATTAGATATATCTGTGATTCTCTGATATTGTAGCCTATAACAGAGTCATTTTTAAAAATTTCTCTAGGTCCTGCACTTTCTGAGGCTCATAAATTCCTTAATACAGCACTCTCTCCTAGAGCTTAGCAAGTCACTGCTGTGAAAAATTTTAATATATTGATAGCATTTTGAATCCATAAAGTAATTAAAATAGACTTCTGATTACTTAACGTCTATGAACATATTTTCTTTGTTCATTGAGAACTGTGAAAACAAGATTTCACAGCTTCCAAAGAAACTATCTTTTGTAGTTGCAAGGTCAAAGGAAATTTTGCTTGAAGATTTCCCTATTGGTTTTTCTTAACTTCATAAATATATCCTAATTTTCTAGTACGATATCAATGTCATTAAAGCACATGCATTTTTAAGTTTAGGGATTAGGTCTTAAGGTTTCTAAGGATTCTTCAGTATTCACTAATCAAGAATTCATGAAAATGCTTGATTTTCTGAGATGTTTCCTATGGTTTTATCTGAGTAATGTAGACCAGATATTAGGAAACTTTAAAAGCAGTTTAATTTTATTTCCTATTTCTTGTGATACTCTGAGTGAGGAGACAGTCCTGAATGTGCACGGACCTGCACAGAAAGGAATGGAAGACAAATCTCAATTTTGAGCTGGAGTCGTAGAACGGATGTGGACCATTGATGTTAATTTGTGAGATTCTGGATTGACTTTCAGAGGAAAAATTACAACTGAATGTTGGTCACTTTTCATAAAACAAAAAAAGTAGGTCTTACCATGGGGTATATATAGTAGGGGAATATGGCAGAAGCAACCAACATTCCCTATGATTAAACCAATGTTCCCTATGATTAAACATCCCTATGTTGACTTATGCTTTTGATTACAATTCTTTCTTTTTATTTTATTTACAGTCAAAGTTGTGCTTGTTCCTATTGGTCAGGAAATTACAATGCCTTTTAAAATTTATACCATTTTTAAATACTTCAAGGAGCACTTTTCAAGACTATTAAATATCCCATCTTCTGTGCTACAGTTAAAATGTGAAGGTAAGCTTGGAGGCAAGTGAAACTTAACAAGATTTCCTTTAGTTTTAATTTGTAGACAATCGATACTTGATTTGTATAGTGATATTTACTATTTTGTAAATATAGAAAATTTTGTAAAAATACCACATCTTGATATTTACTATTTGAACATTATATTGTTACAATTCATTAATTCAATACATTTTTATGGAGGAAATGCTTTGTCATAAAATCTTTGCTAAGAACTGAATATATGAAGAAACATGAAACCAGATTGTGTTCTCAAATTATTTACAGACTAGTAAAGAAGAAGATGCACATAACACTTAGCACACAAAGTGTAAATACTTTAGTGGAAAGATGCACAAAAAACTATGAGAATGGGGAGAAAGAAAACTGAGATACGCTAGAAAGCTTCTTTAATAAAAGTGATAATACTTGTAATCAATTCTGGAAGTGAGAAAATGTGGGACTTTTGGGAAGTGGTAAGAAGTTTAAAGTGCTTCAAACAAGTTTTTTTTAAATATGGGAAGTGAGATAAAATTTGATTGAAAAAAGTAGAAGATGAATGAAAATGTGTAGAGTGAGAAGAAAATTGAAAATAATTTATCTATCAGTCTTCTCTATGAATTAAGGTCAATTCACATGCCCATCCAGTTCAAGTTTATTTGTATTTCATGGTAATGTTCAGCGGTCCACTTTATATTAGCCTTGGGTTGCAAGAGGATGTAGTATTTGTAACTGTGATGGAGTTAAGTAGACTAACAGAGCTCAATGTTTCTATAAAATATATTTTCATGGGTGCTGATATTTTAGTTTAAAAAGTTTTGGTTTTAATTTATAAATACGTCACAAAAAATTTCCAGGAAAATAAAACATTTTTACTGGAAAAAGGTGAATTCTAAAAACCGTACCTATCAAATTCCACTTCCTTGACAAATCAGAGAAAATCTGTTTAATTTAAAAAATTTTGTTAGAAAACTATTATAGTGAACATGCTCTGCTAGTAAAATGTTTATATAGTCAATCAGTTAATTATTAAAACTTGGTTGGAGAAACAAAGTTAACATTTGAATACTGATTAGTAATAGTGATGATGATGAATATGTTGACAATGATCAATTTATTGAGCACTTACTCCGTGCTAACCCTTTTTCAGAGACTTATATTATCAGATTATCACTCAGTACATACAACGATCCTTTGAGGTAGTAGGTATCATTATAATTTTTTTTATTATGGAGAAGAAACTAAAACTTGGGGAATTTGTGCAAATTCCCACAGCTAATAAGTGACAGTCTGAACTTAAGTAAAAATATACTCCAAAGAGAAAATTTGAGACTGTTTGGCATTAACTATAAGGTGAAATTCAAAACTGGAGAAGAGTACTATGAAATGGGAGTAACTGATCAGTGGTACAAAGAATGTCCATCCTTGTACTTAATGAGCTTTCTTTATTATGTGTAAGTATCAAGGCCTTATCCCTGGGTGATAAACTTAGGTCAATGACAATGATAAAACAACCTGATTTTATATCAGCTACCCTCTAAGTTAGGTGCTTTCTTTTCATACCAAATAAGTTCAAGTTTGGTGGGACAAAGCCCACCAAAGAAACAAATAGAGGAATGAAGAGGACTCTGGAAATCTGTAGTAGTTTCTGATGGCTATTGTAACAATTGACTATAAACTTAGTAGGTTAAGGCAGCAAATTATTTATCTTTCTGTTCTAGAGGCCAAAAGTCCTAAATCAGTTTCACTCAGATAAAGTCAAAATGGCAGCAGTGCTATTCTCTCTCTGGAGTATCGTGGAGAATCAGCTTCCTGACCTTTGCTAAGCTCTAGAGTTGTATTCCTTGTATTCCTTGCATTCATTGGCTCTTGGTCCCTTTCTCCATCTCCAAAGCCAGCAGCATAGATATTTAAATCTCTCTCTGCCGCTCTCATATCATCTTCTCTGTAGTCAAATCTTCCTCTTCCTCTCTCTTATAAGGACATTTGTGATTACATTTAGGCCCTATTTGGGTAATCCAGGATGATTTCTCTATCTCAAAAACTTTAATAGACATGTGCCCTGGTGACATAATGGTTTAAACCGGGTGCAGTTCACATACATCCCAAGGTCCTTGGTTCAAGACCCGGGCCACCAAAATAATTAATGTTGAGCAGCTGAATAAAATAAATAAATACTACTTCCTCCTCTCTCTCTGTCTTTCTGCCTGCTACTTGCCTTCATTCCTGCCTGTACCTCTCCTTAAAAAAACAAAAACAAAAAACCAAAACAAAACACATATGCATACACACATAACACAAAGCTTAAAATCAATATGCAGTTATTTTTCTAGGTTCTAGGTTCCAGGGATTAGGACATGGATATCTTTTGGGGGCCATTATCCACAAAATTCTTAGAGCATCCATGTTACTTCTTTTAAGTTAAAATTTTAGGATGTGAAACTGAAGCTCAGATCTCTGAAAGTGTTTTCTTGAACATAGCTAAAATGGATTGGTAGCATTTGAAATATTTCTATGAATAAGTATAATAAAGCCTTTGATATTTTCAAATCCCTAAATGTGATTTAGGAAAATAATGCATTGGGAGACTGATATAGATTCCATGACATGAAACAGCAGTGAGAAACATTATATATGTTTGTATACCTTTAAATATCAATATAAAATTAGAGTCGATTTATAGAATAAACCAGTGAAAGGGGAAGGTATAAGTTGAAGCCATGCAACATAAATTGATAGATACTTTCTCCAGCTCCACATGGTGTGTTTGCTTGATCTTGATTTGAATTAATTTATAAGAATTTCTGATTATCAAAACAGAAAAGAGGGATTCTTTGGAATTTTGAGTATATACTTTCCTGCACTGGAGAGAAGAGCGAGCATTGAAATAATCAGACATTCCCTGACATGGATATGACCATTGAGCTTTTTTAGAGAGTCTTTAGAATGCGATTATGCTCATATTATAGAATATTATAAAAATTTAAAATTGTTTCTAGAGTTTCATAGCTATTATATATTTATAGTTTTGATGAGTTGAGAGTTGTAGCTTTATGTCAGTCATACTGCTGAATTATTGCTCAGGAGTACTATCTTAACTTTTCCCAATGTGGAGTTTTTTTGTAGTGCCATTACAAGCAAGAAGTGGACACCATGAATACTTCTTTAATAATTAAATAGATGTTTGTCTATACACTTCTGGTATTTTCCATCTATTAAAATACATATAGTAATTTTTATAACACTTCTTGATATGTTATCTTATTTTTAGGAAGAATTATTCAAAATAATGAAACACTACTACACTGTGGAGTCAAACCAGAGGACACTGTACAAGTGGATATCTTTTCTACACAGCCAGACCGCTATCCTGTCAAAAGAATACATGGATTAAGAGAAGACTCCCAAATCATAACTGTCAAAGTACAAGCTGGTTAGTTATTTGATGATTTAAAAATATTGTGGAGTCTCTTTATAACTGAGTTTAATCTTAACTTTGTTTCCTCAGGCATTGATCGTTACCAGGAGGTACCTGTTGAGATAATAAAATCTGATTTTCACAAACCATTTCTTGGTGGATTCAGACATAAAATAACAGGGATGGAGTATCACCATGCTGCAACACAAACTGTACCTAAAAAGATTCCTGAGAAAGATAACACAGTTTGCAGGGATACCCAGGTAAAATTTGTCTTTGTAGGTTCTGAAGCTACAGAATCAGTGCATGTTGTAGTGTAGGCTCTTTAAAATTAAAATCTTCTAAGGAATTATGTGCAGCTAAAATAATAAACTTAAATATGTAGGAAAATATACTCTACTTGGTTTTATTCTTTTCTCATAGATGCTTATTTAATTTTTTTCTTTTTGTTTTAGACAGTTTCTCAAAGACGAAAGCTCCAGCAAACTACAAATACAACATCCACACAGATGACTAAAATTGGTGTGTATGTATCAAATATTACTGATAAACTGATAAAACCAAAAAAATACTTTTCAGCAGAGGAATACCATGCTCAAAGATTAAAGGCGGTAAGGTAACTTTTATTGTGAGTGAATACTAAAACTTTAATACATGAGTCCGTTTTTCTTTATGTGTCTCCCTAAGCCAGCCTAGCTGTCAAAATAACCTACATGACTGTTGGTAAAGAAAAATTACTTATACTTCACGTAAGGAAAAAATTATCCACAATATAGTTTAAAGATGATAAGGCAGACTTTATTCAAGAAGGCTGCTACCTTGGGCTTTTATAGTAGAGAAGAGAGATGGGCTCAACTCCAAATACAACGGAGAAATGTAAACGTTTATAGCCAAGGAGCAGGGTAACAGGTCAGTGAATGGAAAATTACTAAGGGAAACATCAAGAGCAGGGGAGGATTCTGACTTACCCAATGTAAAAGGGTTTTTACTAGGATCAGGCCAGAGTGATTTCTTGGGGATGATGAAAGATGAGGAACTTGATCAAATATTGAGGGCGATCAGATATTGAGGGTGGGCGTTCTGGTTAAAGTGTCTTAGAATGATTCTCAGTAAAATTGGATGATGCCAAAATGAACTCAAAAACCTAGGCCTGCCTGACAAAGAGATCCAAGGTGCTTGATTAGAGTTTGGTCAAGGAGATACTTTGTCAGTGAGTCATATTTCATTGTTAGTCAAGACAGTTTTTGTCTCTGCCTTTATCCAATATAGGGAACAAGAATCCAAAATGTTCTTCATCTTTACCTTTTCCTTCGTGAATCCCAGGGGCTTTAGGTGTTACTTTTAGCCATTATTAGCTTTATCCATTCTGTTACTTCTCCTCAACCCCTCTGTCCCTTGACTGCAACCCTGTAGGCCCCTTGTGATAGTAGAATCACCTAGGGAACTTTTGGATTAATTGAAATCAAAAGTATATTAAAGATTATTTTCTCTGCATTAATATAACCACTCCAGCTCTTTTATGTTATTGTTTGTATGTTCCCTTTTACTTTCAACTTATTTGAGTTTTTGAATCTAGAGTATATCTCTTATAGAAAGCATATAATAGGATCTCGTCTTTTTATCCAGTCTGACTATAGTTGCCTTTTTATTGGAGCATTTAATGCATTTATATGTAACGTAACTATTGACAAGGTTGGATTTTGTCATTGTGTATTTGTTTTCTTTGTGTTGGCTGTCTTTTCTTGTTTCTCTGCTTTTCCTTTACTGGCTTCTTGCATGCTAAACAGATATTTTCTAGTTACCATATCCTTTAAAAAATTAAAAAATCTTAATTTTCAGTATAATCACTTTATGCTGATGGATCCACTTGTGAATTGGAGGATGCATTCAAATTTCAGGCATGTTTAGTTTATGTTTGTCCTGGCTTTTGCTTTCTTCTGGGCTTTCTCTTTTTCTTCTGCCCAAGGCCTCACATTCAGCCTGAGATATATAGGTAGGTGGGTAGATAGGACCTTCTCCACTGTCTTCTAAGTCTGTGCCCTGCATATGAGCTTAGCCTTCAGACCACAAGGAATATTTTGGAAGTTATTATGACCCTCTATGACTATCTCATTTTCCTTATCTCCTGGATTAATTTTTCATGGGTCTACCAATCTATGGTTTACTCCAGAACACAACCTCAGACTATTGAGCTGTTGGTGTTCCCTTTTTCCCACTGAGACTATTGCTGGTGGTGATATTGTTCAGGGTGTAGAGTTTTTCTTTGCTTTACTTCAAGTCATCTCAGTCAAGACTGAAAGTCTGGAGGAGGAAGAGATGAGAGCAACTCTAAATTGAAATGTCACAGACTGTCACTGTTCTTACTCAGGGATTAGTAGTTTTTCTTAGTCAACACTCTTTCTTTCATCTACGACTTTGGTCAATATGCAGAGTCTTGAATTTTTTTCTAACAATTTTGTTGAATTTATTTTTCCTTTTTGGAGAGTCTAAGTTGTAGCTCTGAAACCAGATATTTTCGCCTACCATTTGCTGCAAATACTGCTGTGTCTCTACAATCTCTGTTCCTGCTTTTCCTCAGTGTATGTTTCTGGAAAATAGGTGAATTCCTAGTTTCTCTGTGGGGAGGACATGAATCTCACTTGAGAATTAGTGATGGACCCTTCTGTCTGAGAGCTCATGTCTTCTTCTAGTTTTGGAAAATATTCTGTTATATTTCAGTAATACCTCTAGTCAATTCTCTTCATTCTGTCTGGCACTTAGATATATTTTGAAATGTCTATCTTTCCTCCATGTATCTTAATTTTATTTAATTCTAATTTTCTAACACTTTATTCTGCATTCTAAAAGATTTTCTTGAAGGCTGAATAGTTTCTTGCTAACTATTCCCTCTTAGACTCTGCACAATCAGCTCTGCAGTTTAGCAGAGAATGACTAGTTCTTGGCAATATCCTATCTTTCTTCCCATTGTAGTAACTAGGCTTTCACTGGGTATATGCCTGTACCACTGGAGACTACCTTTCATAACCTCTTTTGTTTATTGGTGAAGCCAAATAACTAAGACCTGGAAGCTGAAATGTGAGGGGATATGATCTATGCCACATTTGACTATTGCTCTTGAAATGACTAATTTGTAATTTGTTTTTTCTTTCCTCTCTTTCTACCAATTGAAAGATGGTAAGTGAACCAGCCACCAAGGGCACACTAGTAGAATGTCATTTGTTGCATATGGTGGAGTTTCCTGCAAGCTTAAATTGCTTGCCAATGCCTGGATTGTGATGTGAGAAAAGAAAAATTTCCATGTTTAAATAACTGTATTTTAGATTATTTTCTAAGTTTAACAAATTTAATAGCATCCATCCTAATAGACACATTCTACAGATTTTTTTTTATAAAGCCAGCATAACTTTAATACTAAAACTTAGCAAATTAACATCAACAACAAAACAATACAGCATGTTTTATCTCTTCAAGAAAGATGAAAAAATGCTTTAGACCTATTAGTAAATCAGATTTAGCAAGAGTGGGGTTGACCTCAAGAATGTGAACATGTTTTAACATTTAAAAATTCAGTGAAGACTGTAAGCTGGTTCTACAATAAGAGGCAGAGACAAGGGAGCCACATGGGCTCTAAGAGAGACTCCATTGTCCCAAGTGCAGGCTGGAAAAGCTCCTTTCAGAGAAGAGGGTAGTGCAATCCAACCGAAGCTGTGGGTGAGAGGTTTATAAGAGGAAGTCTCTGGCAAGTGTGGTGGGGTGGGGGTGGAATCCTGATAAGGCCACCTGGTGTGCTGTTGATAGCAGAGCAGGGAGTCGGGGTGTCCTAACAGGAGGGTCTGTGTTTGACTTCAATAAATGGAAGGGTTTGAACAGCATCGGTCTTTTTTCAAACTGCAAAATGTTCCGTTTTTCATGCTTGACTGGAAAGTGATAACTTTTGGTTTTTTGTTTTGTCTCCTGTCTCAGAGACGTTGCATCATAATAACCAATAATGGGAAAAAAACAAAAAAAACAAAACTCTATGATCATTTTAACAGATGCAGATAATTCATTTGTCAAAGTTCAACCTGATTATGATAATAAAAATATCTCCAATTAACCAAATTAGGATTGAAATGAAATTTCTTCTATCTGATTTTTCAAATGTCTATGAAAGACCTACAAAAGCAATTATTATACATATTATATACATATATATTATACATTCTACTGATTTAAAAAAATTTCTTAATGAAAAATTTTGTGCCAGTTTTTTTGCATCTTTCATATTGATTCAATGGCCTTTTCTTTCTCTCTGAAAATGTTACCTTTATCTGGTCTTGATTTTGTTTTGTGGTTCTAAAACTTTAGAGTGGTTCTAAAACTTAAGCATATAACAGAAACACCTGGAGAACTTTTAAATATATAGGATCCATACCCAAATCCCAAATTTCTGATTCAATAGCTCTGGAGTATGGCATGCGAGTTTTAATTTCTGGCTATTTTTCAAATGCTGCTTCTGCTACCACTGTTTGACCATCATGCTTTGAGAACCATTTTTCTGGTGATTATGTTTCACAGAAAAGCAGATTCTTTGTTGAATGAGGAGTTTTTGAGGGTGCAGGGAAGTCCTCAAATGTTTGGTTATTTTTGGGTGTATAATCAGAGTTTTTGAGATTCCTGATATCCAATGTGCTGCAGCGTATTTGTTTACTGCCCCCTTACTCCTGTGGTTAGGATTTGGGAGAGAGCTAGATTTCTGGGGAACACCTTCTGTTCATCCTTGGTATCTCCAGCCTTTTGGGACACTAACAGCTCTTGTAAGGTGAGTTTGCAAATGGATATCCAAAGTGTAGGAGTAAAAGAATTCACCATGAGTGAGCAAGTGATAGAAAGATTTATTCACCCTCCAAGCAAGGAGAGGGGCCAGATTCTGAGAGGAGAATCAGTCTCTAATTGTGAGAGAATGGGATTTATATGGGTTAATAAGGCTCGATAAGGGTGACAGATTGCAGTGGAATGCAGGATGTTTTCCAATTTTTTCATGCAGTTTGGATTCTTTTGGAGGCAGGAAGTTTTCCAGTTTCACAGACAGCTTGGGTAAAATGTTTATTCAGTTTCCCTTGCACTTGCCTAGAGGCAAATTCTTCTAGTGTTCTTTACCCTAATTGCTCTTAGAGGAGCCCTGTCCATTATATTCTTCAGTCAGTCATATTGTTAGATGGCCCATGATACCTTTGGCTCACAGAATTCACCAGTTTGGGGCTTGAAGCAATCTTAGAGACATCTCTATTTTCTAGTTTACCTCTTCAGTGCATGAGTAGAATACAACTTTCTTCTTCAAATCCTTCCCTCTTTTCTCTTTCCTTGAGGGCATTCTCTAAAATATTTCCTCCTTTGAAGGTCTCCAGTATGATTCAGTATCTTTAGCAATTTCTGCTGGCATCATCTTTAGCAGGGATTGAAATGAGGAAAAGGGATGTTTCGGTATATTCTGTCATCTCGATCTTGATCCAGACTCTCCATTTTAGTTTTATTTATGAACTTAATAAATAAAAAGATAAACTCTCAGGTTGCAAGATTCCTAAGAATCTAATACCATACTGTACCATCAGACATATTTATGCTTGTCAAAATTTAATAAATAATGATTTGCTTGAGTCTCCCTCTTATCTAACCTACCTTTGGAATGTTCCATACATAACATACTTGCAGTGTGTTTAGGAAATACAATTTCGTTTTAAATTTGAGCCTAAGCTAGTGACAATTAAGATAAAATATAGGTCATAATATTCATAACAGTAATGTACTTGCTGAGGACTTGAGACACACCAGTGTTGAGCCTAGCACTTTATATGCGTACTGTTATGATCCCCATGTTATAGATGAAGGTATTGAAACACAGAGATGGCATATAAGTTACCCATACTCAAAATCAAGCAAGTAACAAGTAGCAGAGGAAAGATTTAAACAAAATTTAGCTTTAAGTGTTATGCTTACTGCCTTCTATGACATTGTGTTGGCTAGATTTCAAAGTCAAATAGCCTATGTGCATTTATGTTATAATATATCTAATAATATCTGGCATAGAACTAAAAGTAGAGTCTCTAAGTAATTATTGAATTGGAATAAAAATAATTGTTATCTTTCATTAGTGTTTGATAAATTGAGGACAGACGCTTTATTTCTTTTTTTTTAAATCTAATCATAGGTAATAGTATTACAGACTTACTACAGACAGTGGCATGCTAAAACTTTGGTAAAAGAATTAAAAAGACAAAAAGCATTAAGGTTGAAATGGGAAGAAGAGGAAGAACTAAGGAAGATACAAGAAAAAGAAAAATGGATGCAAATGGATTATAACCGGAGGCATAATCCTCAAACAAAAGATGATTTTGAACTTCTTTATAATGCACTAGAACGTAAGTTTGAAATAGGCTTCGCATAAAATATTAATTAAAGAATTCATTAGTAGGAAAAGCAGATTTACTAAAGACTAAAGGAAATCATTATTTTAGGAATCTGGGTTAGAGAATTAAGAAAGGTGAATAATATCTTACAGTTGGGACAGAAATTAAGGCTGTAATAATTAAAGTGGAACTGCATTTGTATCAACAGTGGGTAAATAAATGTGCATTCAGCTTTGTGAATTTTGCAGCTTTTGTATATTATCACATTAGATCCTCATCTCTGTAAGATAGAGAAAATCTTGTCCAATCTGGTTCTCTTGACTGTTCAGGTAATTTGTGAATTTAGGGTTTAACTGTCGTCTCACATCCCTCTCTCCAAGATCCTGTCTCTAGTTCTGTTCTTCAGAGGAGAGGATTGGTGATACCTTTTGATTCCCTTCCATTAATAATATTACATAAATGTTTAATCTCACCTATTTCTTTCATAGGATGTGTTCTAGTCATTGATATGATTAAAAACTTTACCGACTTGTAAGCCAAGCACTGTCTAGTCAACACATAGATGCATTCTTGGAGCCTTTCCTATTTTTTAACCCTTCGATCTCAGCTTAAATGTCACCTACTCAAAGAATTTTTACAAATTACAATAGCTGCATCTTTTAAATAGTCAAACAGGGTCTTTTTATTCAAAGGAATAGCAGTCATTGACTTCTCTGTGATTATTCATATTAACTTTAAGCAAATGTTCTTACTATAACTTTGTTTCTTTATATCACAGTTTTTTGTGGATATTATTATGTGATCTGTTATCCAAGTCACCCTTTCATCTCTAATTGAATGCAAGTTTCAAAATGGGATGTTGTGTCTATTTAAATAGCTATATGATGGTATGCTGTTTACTGAAGATGATATAACTAACCACTAGATCTGCCAACTAATATTAATACATTTATCTCTTTGGTAACATGCAAAATGGAGCAGATTTAGGAACGTAGCAGTGTTGGCAGTCACAGATAAGCCAGCTCTCTAGATGTATGATTGCTGCCCCTTTTCTCTAATAGTTAACTTCCGCAAACACTTTTGTTTCACTTTAAATTTTGCTTCCATTTGCATTCTTTCTGTCAGATGAAAACAAAGGTTATTCTCTCATTTTCTTTTTCAAGGGAAGGTGTAGGCAGGAATGAAAGCAAGTAGGCAGGCAGGCAGGAAGACAGAGGAGAAAGAAGCATGTTTTTTCTTTTTATTTAGTTGTTCACCCTTCCTACAACAAGTACCCCCCGCCCCCACCCCAACTCAGGACTTGAGCCCAGGGTTTTGTGGCCTGCCTTCTGAGAGGTGACTTCTGTTCCAACAGAGCCTGCCAACAAAAGTTATTTCTAAGTGTTAGTATTTAACTATTGTTAACAGAGAACATTATTAGTAAGGTATCTGAAAGGTCTTATTGACTAATATAAAACTAAAG
This sequence comes from Solenodon paradoxus, assembly GCA_004363575.1. Lineage (NCBI taxonomy): Eukaryota > Metazoa > Chordata > Mammalia > Eulipotyphla > Solenodontidae > Solenodon > Solenodon paradoxus. The sequence continues at coordinate 596,726 of RJWH01000114.1, read as the reverse complement.
TTCTGTTCTATTAGAATAATATTATTTTCAAATATGAATAAACTAAAAGGATGCCATTGTTATTTTTTTGGTTAACAGACAATTTGCAAAATAGAAAATATGCTGAATGAATGTCCACCCTTATTAGTAGTATTAATTTGGACAAGTTACTTACTTTTCCTAAGCTTCAGTTTCTTCATCCATAAAGGAATTTAATAATTTCTGGTACATTTACTTAGGGAAGTTTATAAAATGAAAAATACAAAATACCCACATTTTTGAAAGTATTTAAATAAGGACAAAGACCTATGTATACAAAAGTTGTTGCTATATGGTAAATAATTTAATATAGATATTTTATATTAAAGTAGAGCAGATTTATGTCCACACATCATTTGTATGTAAGAAGATAGAATTTCTTACGTAAAAGAGACATCTCTTAGTTCTCCTCTAGTCTTAAAAATTCTAAATTAAAAATCTCCAAATAATGTAAAGTCCTGTTTTGTTGTAGTTAAATTTCTGGTTCACAAACTCAGCTCTATTTAATAAGATTTTCATGCCATAATCCTAATCCAGTCTTTGAAACTGCTGCCCTCTTATGGCTCATCCATACAATTGCATATTTTGAATTAGAACTCCGAATCAGTTTTTTTCCTCCAGATAACCAGTCCCTTGGTAATAAAAGCAAAATGGTATCAATTTAAGAAAATGAACAAAATATATAATGCGATAGAATTTGTCAAAGATCAAACTATCTCTGGTCAACAGTTTTTTATTTTTAGGTCTTTTTCCCCCTTTATCTAGGAATATATTGATAGTGACTTGATAGATCAGCACAAGGGGTTATCATCTTGAGGAAACCTCTTTTAACAGCATGGATTGGACTCAGAACCTCATTTCCTTGCCCCATGATTCTCTGTATATACCACTCCTTTTATTAAGTGTCCACCTTTGTACCTGTGGCACCTGATTAAACCTTGTTCATTATGTGCAGTAAATGTTTGTTGAATTGAATTTCTAACCCTGTGCCTTGTTTTGATTTGTGTTAACTGGGTTTTATGACTTTTCTGTAATTACTACTTCTTGATCTCAAGGTGCATTGACTTCTCTCTTCTGGAGACTCCTTGGAACCAGTTCGTTGACATAACTGGCTCTGAGCTTTCAGTCTGAATCTTGCTCGGTTCTCTCCATTCAGGCTTCCAGTCTGTGATGAGAATTTGAAAAAAGCAATGAATGTAAACTGCCAGTGGTGGATGAAATATTGTATATTCTGCTATTTCTTGTCAGGAAATTGCAAGTTTGGATCTCAGAAATTTTAGAATGTGTATGGACTTTAGATACTCTTCCTATCCTTTTATTTTATATTGAACTTTAGACCTAGTAAAATAGGTAATTTGCCTAAGATAAAAGATACAGTAAATATATTCTTCAAATAAATAAATTTCTTTACTAAATTTTTCTTTAAGAATATTGGTGGTTATTGAAATCTAATATGGACTAAGTTGTAGTCTTCCAAATTCATGTATTGAAATCCTACTCAGAATACGACTTTATCTGGAGATAGGGCTTTTAAAGAGATAATTAAGAAAAAGTAAGATCATGTGAGTAGATCTTAATCCAGTGTGACTGGTGTTCTTATAAGAGGAATAAATTAGGACACAGACATACACAGAGAGGTCATGTGAAGATACTGAATGAAGGGTCTTCTCTTGTGGCTCAGGTGACTGAGAGGCTGATGTGCAGACCACATATAGCCCAAGGACCTGGGTTTAAGACTGGGTCCAGGGGGAAAGACCAAAATGAACAACTTAATAAATAAAGGTATTTATTCCTCTTCTCCCTCCCTCCCTTCCTTCCTTTCTGCCATGCTTCCTCCTTGTTTTTAAAAAAAACAAAAACAACATGCTGGAGGAAGTTGACTATCTGCCAGCCCAAATTAGAGGCCCATTCTTTAAACTACTCATACGATGGTGCTTTGTTATGGCAGCTAATCTCTCTTATTTCTCTGTACAGTTCTGGAAACTGTCATATCAGATGTACACTCAGTTTTGTCTGGCTATTCCTGATTCCTGTGTTCTGTGTTTTTCTATTCCCTATTTATTATTGATATTTTTTCTGATGCCATGTTCCAAAACTTACTGTAGATTTAAAGAGAGATTGTTGAACCAATGGAGAATGTTTTTGGAATTAAGCTCCATAATTTTCTTTTCTAATTAACTTAATTGGGTTGTTTTAAAAAATATAGTAATTAAGAAAAATGGAAAATCTGAACATATATAAAGTATATTCAAATGCACATAGGCATATCTCCAGATTCACACAGCTCTTAAATATTAGTCTAGGACAGCATTATATTGCTCTTTGAGGTTGGCAAAGTAGTTAATTATCTTAGTAGCCTAAATTTATTACCAGTCACAGAGGTTTCTTATGTAAAACTGGGAAGTCAAATAGGCTTATTAATGTCATCCCATTTTTCTTTTCTGGGAACAGCTATATAATCCCATGAGATAAATATTCTGTCATTATTTCTACAATAAGCAACTTGTGTCTTCATTCATATGCTTACTTTTGGCACATGAACTTTGTAAAATTTTTAAAAGTACTATTGGATGGTAAAACTACTCCTAAATGATAAACTCATCAATCATGTATTTCCTGGATTTTCATAACATAATTTAGCAATTAAATTTATAATCTGCTTGGTTTTCGCAATTCAGCTTTTTTGGACAGACCAAAGCTATACAGCATCTGATAGTGTATTTCTGGCCAGGGGCAGACTGGATTCTTTTAGAGAGCATGACTAGCAAGGAGCTTGACCAGATCAGGATGATTTCAAATTGAAGTTTAAGAAGAGAAAGAGTCTGATGAAACTATGAAACTATATATCATGAAAGGCAGTGGGTGTTATAGCAGAAGAGGGCTAGAAATAACACTTCAGATACTTATCTTTTTTTTCAGAGATATGTTAAAGTAAACTTAAAATCTTACTAAAAAGTTAAAATGTAATTTATTACATTACATTATATATTACATGTAACTTATTACATGCAATATATGAATTACATGTAAATGGGATATATTTTGAAATATCCCTGAAACATGATGAGAAAGTAATCATTCTGAAACATAGCATTGGAAGCATGTATTTTACTTGATTAGGTCATATCTAATAGAAGATAAGAGGAAATAATCTTCTCTCATGCAGAGATTGACCCAAAGGAAATCTTTAAACCGAATAGTGAAAATGTTAGAATTTTGAGTGAAGTTAAATGGAAATAGAAGAGGAAATTCTGCCTGTGTGGAAAGAATTGCAGTCTATCCAACTAGAAAAAGACAAGGAAACATGTTAGTCCATCAAGAAGGCATTGTTTCCCTTTGCATATAACATCAAATATCAGAGTTCCTTTCACATAGTATTTGCTCAGATATTGTTGAGTGTTTTGAATAGGCAAAAAAAGCAATGGGATTTTGGCAGATATAATAGCCAGATAAGGGAACCAGGTTTTTCAAAGTTCAGAGAAAAAATAGATTTAGCTTCTCTGGCTAGAATATAGTTCAAGAAACTGAAACATCATTATTCTGACAATAAAAAAGTAAATAGTATCTATGCAAATGCAAAAAATGAGATGGCTGATAAAGAAAATGTGACTCTCCCATGGGAAACCAACTAATAAGTTCCCACTGAAAAGGATAACATGCCATAGAAAGGCTGCAGTGTCTTTGAGAGGCAGGGGAGCAGTGGTTATGAGAGTGGACATGGAGCCAGAGTTTGAGTCCTGGCTTCAGCCTGGGCAGGTTACACAGCCTGTTTTCTCCTTAGTTTCCTTTTCTGTAAAACAGGGATAAAATACCATGTGCTCTATTCGTTTGTCAGGAGATTAAATTAATTCACATGTGTGTAATTTTGGGACAGAGGCTGGCACATAGTATGCAGTACTTCGTGGTGTTAGCTGTTACTTTTATTGTATTAGAAAAGAGGAGACTGGCACTTGGGAAGAAAACAGGAGATGGAGTAAATAGTATAGTTAAAAAAAGCTTTTTGTTTTCAACCATAATAGGAAGTTAAGACAAGGGCTAGCCACATCTTGAAACCATTGGTGTCTAATAGGAGAAAAGAGAGTGAGATGTCGGTAAGAAAAGGCTACTGTAGTGAGGCCACAACTTGGAGAACATTCTGGTGTATTCTGGAGTGAGGGTATCATGAGTGACACTCAGCCTGTGTGAACCACATGGGTGGAAGCCAGGTACTGAGAAGGTGAGCCAGGAAAGGGAAGGAAAGAAGATGAAGGATGGAGAGCCTCAAACAGGCTCTATGGAAGTCTGAGCCAGCACTGATTAGTGTTTGACCACAGAAGAGGCTGTTGTTCAGCAGCCATGTTTCCTCTATGGTCCCCAGTCATTGACTGGAAGCTTTGTGGGGAAAGTGTGTCCTCGCTTCAATGAGGTGGCAGACTTGAAGTGCTATCACTGGAAGTGTCAGCTCCCTATTCCTCGAGGCAATCACTCTCTTGAAGGGAGTCTGAGCAGTTCATACCTACAGCTACCCCGAAACCCAAACCATATTTCTTTCAGTCCGGGGGAATGCTCATTCTTACTTGGAGGCTTAAGATGACATCTTTACTGATTGCCTTTGGCTAGTTTGACTCTACTTTTCTTGCTTTTGTTTCATTTTTTTTTTTCCTTCCCCATAAGGTGTACAATCTGAATGATTTTATTCACATATAATTTCACTTAAATTGATATAAAAATACTGTTTCTTAAGATGTGATGGTAAAAAAGGCTTTGTAAAGATGTGAGATTTTTAAAACTCAAGAGTCTTTCATGTTATTCCTCTAGTCTGGCAGCAAGAAGAACTTACACGCATTAGCCAGTCTTTCACGGGATCGGAAAGGAAAGCAGCATTGTGTGAACTTCTGGAAAAAGAGACCCAGATAATTGCTTCCGTTGGGAGACATAGATCCATTGCTTACATGGCAAACCAGGAGGCATTAATACAAGCTTTTTTGGATAAGGTTAGTGAAGAAACATTTATTTAACTGTGAATGTATCCTGAGTTTAAAAATATAAAGTAATGAACTAAAGTAGAGATTTATATTGGGAGAATTTGTTTGAATTTTGTTTAACATTGTGGTGACATATTTCTTTAAATTCTGTATATATAGTTTTATTTGGTGCAGCTTTAGAGTTTAACTGCAATCTGGAGTTGTGATTGACAAGTAACATGAAATGAGCATGTTCTTAACTAAGGGGATTTGATCATGAGATAAAAATGGATACACCTTGCTTGTGCCTCTGTTCATTAGACTTAGGCTGCTGTAGAAATTAGAAATTAGATAAATTACATACCCTAATAAAATGTGGTGTATTAAAGTCACAAAATATCTAGATCTGGAATGCCCCCATGTAATGAGCTTTTGCTCAGCAGTTCATTAACTGTCTGGAAATTTCTGATCAGAAAGATATATGATTATTGAAAATCATGAAAACACATACAGCTAAGGGGAAAACTCAAGTAATTACCCTTTTGTGGTGAAACTGTTGTTTGATATTGAAGAACCTGTTTCCATAGTGACCAATTTCCTTTTATAAACTTGATCTTTCCAAACAATTAAAAGCAAATCCAGCTACAAGAAGAAAAGGGATGGAGTTCAAGACATTCATCTGTGTCTGTAGTGATTCTAGTTGTATGATTCTTGTGACTTGAGAACATTTGCTTTTAAACACTGTATTTTTGATGTTACCCTGGATTTTTGTGAGCCATGCATGCCCTCCTGCTTGATCTGTTTTTTTCCCATGACTTTGTGTATCGCCTGAATCCTACAACTCCCTGCTGTTCCAGGTTAGACCTCTCTCAGGAACTTCTAAATCATATGTCCGATTGCCAGCACTCACTGCTCTTCGATTGTCCCAAGGGTACACCTCAAGTTGACATGGCAAGCCTAAATGATATCATCTCACCATTCACTTGGCCCCTCACCTCCAAATTGATCCTATTCTGTAGCATTCACCTAATTTATCTCTATGAATGTTCCATCATCTATTAGTTGTTTTGGGTAGAAATCTTTATTCTTGACTTCCCATGCAGCTACCCACCCATTTGTTCTATTATTTTGATAATCTCCTCAATTCTTCACTTCTTTTCCAAAACATCAGGGTGCTCTGGCACTGTGATAACCTCACATTTATCCAAATAGGCCACACAGGCAAAGACTTGAACCAAGTGAATCTGAGAGTTGTTGGAATGTTTTGTGATCCTGCTGGAACATGAGGCTTCTCAGGAGATGCTGTGGGCAGCTCCTTCCTTTTGCTTCCTTCTCTCCCCTCAGAGGCAGTCACGAGACAGGTCTGGGCTGTGTGTGTGTGTGTGTGTGTGTGTGTGTGTGTGTGTGTGTGTGTGTGTGTCTGTGTCTGAGCTTGACACCGAATAGCATCTGGATTTCTTACTCACAGGGATTCTTTTGTGTCTCCAAATTAGACTCCATCTCCAGCTTCGCTTGTCAGTTTCCTCTTCCGTCATCCATGCTGTTGCCATAGAGATCTCATTAAAGAAAACTCTGACCCTGTCCCTCCTTGCTGCCCTCAGGGAGCAGGATTTTTGTGACTGATTCTCCCTCACCCCTCACCCAGGCTACTTGTCTCGCATACTGCAGCATTACTACTCCAGCCTCACTTATTTGCCTGCCCCCTCACCCGGGACCATGTAGTCCCCATGCTTCTGTATCTGCTGTTACCTCTATGTGGGACATCTTTTCCCTCTTTCCTCATTAGCTCATGCTTAAAACAAGCTCAGATGCTCCTTCCTGAAAGGATCGGCTGGTCTTCCTACTTTATTCTGTAGTTTATACTTTCATGAGACCCTGTTTCACCTCTGACTTAGTATAATGGTTACCAGGCTTGTTGGTTACTACACTGTCTCCCCCAAAAGAATTCAGTCTTGAACACAGACAGGCATAAGCAGAATTTAAGCGGCAGTACACTCCAAAAGAGGGGTGGGGGTTGGAGCAGGTGACTTGAAAATCTGTGTGCACTGTTCTGCTGTTGTTTCATTGATTTATAGAGCTACTCATTTTCATAATCCCTCTTGACTGTCACCCATTCCAGGCAGAGGCCACCCTGGGGAGGCACTGGCGCATGCCCAGTGGGTGCCAGGTTAGGGGAAGTCGGACGCCTGCGCTGTGTGGCTTTGAGGCCAGGTGCATACCCAGTGGGCCAAAATTGCCCATTTTGGTCCAGCACTCTCAGTGGAAGGTGATATATTGATCAAAATACCCTTCCTCAGGTATCCACTGTGCCTATGTCTCTACGTTCGTCAGTCACAGGTTGTACTTAACAAGGGTTCAAATATTTTGTAAATTTTGCTGTCAGCAGGATGTACTTGATTGTAACTTCTATTATTTGGGGTCGCAGAATATTTGTCACAATGGCCACAAGCTGTTTGTTGTCCTTTTGCAAGAATGTACGATCACAAGATGTAACAGCATTATAAGTTTCACAAGCTTGTGGGCCAGGTCTCCTTTTATTGTTTTTCATTTCTCAGTTGACAGTTACCATCAAAACAGCAGCCCGTTGGTCCGGTGGGCAAGGTGTCACAAGCTCACTGGCAGGTGTTCTCTCCATCTCCCAGAACACTCATCTCACTGACTACCTACTCTGACACAATTGTGGTTACTTTTTATGGTATATACTTTTATTATATCTGTTTATACATGTGTGAATCATTCTTGGGTTCTGAGTTTCTTACGGCAGGAGTTATCTTTTGTCTCTTCTACCCTCATATCCTAGCACAGTGCTTATCACAGAGTAGCAATAAACGCTTGTAGGGGAAAGCAGGGAGGAAAACTAAGGGACAGAAGTAATGGTTGTGTAATTTTACATTTCAGGTATTATTAAGAAATTATGTGATATAAATAACTCATTTTAAATAGAATATCTTCATTCTAGGAAAAACATGGACACTGTATGAGATACCATAACATTCACACTTCTCCGGTCATATTTCAAATGCTAGCATATTCCATTAACAAGTTGCTTTATCTTGAATTCAACTTCAGCCTGGGAACTACTTTCCTTATGCATTTAACCTTACCAAAGAAGACAGCATAGACCGAGGCACAGTGTTTGAAGAGGCTGGATGCTTCTGAATTGCCACTGCACAGGGAAGATAGTGCACTACTCTTCTTTTTTGAGGAACTTTCTACAGGATTTCCCACCAGGCTTTCTTTGTTGCTTTGTTTCCTATAGATTTTTACATTCTGTTTTAAATTCATATACAACGTCTGCTTTTCTTTATGCTTTTACACCTACTCCTTTTCCCCAGCCTCATAGTACTAGTATTGTCTCTAAACAGTTTTTGAATTATAAGGAGTTCAAAAGCAGATTAAGGTCCAACATGTAAAAGTAACTCCAGAGCCAATAAATAATGGTTACTATTTCTTGTGAAATATAGCATTCTTTAAATCTCACAAAAAATAAGTTGGGGAAATTTTGTTCATGAGAATTCCTGTGAGGAGTAAAGATCTGGTTTTTGTAAATGTTCGTTTTTCTTATAAATGCTTGATGCGTGGTTTGGATAGAATCTGAGACCCTGAAGGATCCCACATATAGAAAGAGTTGCTCTGAAGCAGAGAAATGGAGGTTTTTAGGGTTGTGGGGAGAGAAAGGATGACAGTGGAGTGAGGACAGAGTTGGAATGTAGTGGGGACCCTAGAGGAATTCTTGTGGCTCCTTTAGTTTTGTTAATAAGTAAGTGAAATAGTAAGTACAAGGTGTCTGATTTTTGGCAAGGGGAGAGAGAATGAGACTGGACATTACTGTCCAGACTGAGTTAGAGTAGCACACAAGATGCAGGGCCAGAAAACTGAAGGAAGGATGGAAAAGTTAGCCACCGGAACTGGTAGAAATCAAGGAAAAGCCTTTTTTTTTTTTGTGGAGTAAAAAGTTTTAGAATTAGAGTTATAAACCCATGGTCATCCCAGCTTTTAAATCCATTAATCTCCTCAGTGCCCAGGTTAAGATTCAGAGGAAATGGACATTTTACTGATACAAAGGAATTTTACTCCAGTTTTAATTAAAATATTATGCAAGGCAAGAAAAGCACCACTACAAAACAGACCAGCTGCTCTAGAGGCAGTCCCCAGTCCAAACGTAGCTTAATTGGTCTGCCCTTTAAAAATACTGACTAATAGCACTTTGGGCCTGCTTGTTCCACATAGTACGCTATACAATCAACCATATTCTAGTCAGAATAATTTCGAATCACCTTTTCGCATATGTTATACTAGATATCCTGGAAAAGAATTAACATACATTTGTGGCTAGTCTTTTGTGGGAAGTACTTCTATGATATCCACTCCTCTTTCTACCTGTCCACCTCCCACCTGGCCATGCTTCGCATCACCTCTAATGTCCTCCCTGACTTGGGAGGAGTCAGTCTTATTTCATAAAATGTGAATTAACTTTATTATCTATAATGTCTTTTACTTTTTGATAGCTAGGAAAAATAGCTAATAATTAACCCCTGAAGCCAGACAAAGTCAGAGTATTTTCAAATTTCTAAACTGAGACCAGAGTCATAATGCAGATTTTAGGACCCACTTTTAGCATCATAGCATACAGATATGTGAAGCAAATACTTACCTTCTTACAATTTGGAAATAACTTTGGAGAATCTAGTTTTGCATTTCGATTTTAGTTTAATGTCCTTGTATCTGAATAGTCTGTGATTTGTGAACTAATATTTTATGTTTTAATCTCCTGAGTATAGATTTTTCTGTAGCATGAATGATATGATTTTAAATTAGTCCAATAAGACATTGAACTAATCAGATATGCACCCATTCTCCATTTAAGGGTTAATATACAGATACTGTGAAATACAAGTTAAATAATTTGTACTTTTAACTCATGAAGCATTGAGCACCACAGGTTTTCACATATTACAGACTCACCGGTGGCAGAAGTGCAGCAACTCAGATCAAGACACTTGAATGAAGAAATCATCATTTCTAATTCCTAATTAATTTTTAATTTATTTTGGGTGCCCTTTCCCCAAACTGTGTAAAAAGGTCATTTAAATTCTGTAACAGTTTTTCTCTTGAGTCAGTGCCATTTATTTCCTGGTTTGCTTTGACTCTTTCACCAGTTCTCATAATCACAAGCTAGAAAACCCCAATCCATGTTACCTGTATCTTTGAAGGGTTTTTCCCCCCGTGCTCAGGTGATTAGCAACAATTGGGGTAGAGAAATGAGGCTGAATATGCCTCTCCCTGAGCACCACAGTGCACCGGGGTGTCCTCTGTGGGCAAGCAAAACTCCTTTGTTGCATAAAAGAAAAGTTGTTCACTCTCCAGTAGCTTTGGGGGAGTTAAGGTTATTGTTAATTTGTGCCCGTGGGGCGACTTGAATATTAATTTAGGAGGAAAAAAAGACTTCCTCTCACCATACAGTTGCTCTTGTCTTTTGTGGAAGCCTGGGGCTCTCAGGGTTTTGTTACATCTCTACCTTCCCTTCCCTGCCATGTGTCCTCATGCTGTTCTTCTGTTTCTCTCCTCCAGAGTCTGTGTTCTTTCATTTGTTGGCAGCTAAATGGAATGTATTACACCCCTGTTTTCTGAAGCAATTTAAGAACATGATTGTTGAACAGCTCTTATTACAGCTAAAGCATTCAAAGAAGAAAAGGAAATAGCAAAGAGAAATAAGCAAAGTTGACATTTTCCATCAGAGTAAAAAACACCTTAAGGCCAGAAATCAAAGAAGCCTAGACTTGAAGACCAAGTTAGCAGTGTTGGCAGAAATATATCCAAGTAAAGAAACAGCTTTATTGAACAGACTTTTTTATGTCTTTTCAGTGCCAGCACACTAGGGAGCTTGAATTTCAAAACTGTAGGATTCTTTGGTTTTATCACTCAGCTCCATGGTACCTGGCTAACATCTGGTTACTTTTCAGGTTTCATCTCAGTTACTCTTTTTCTTTACTAGTTAAGTGCTTTATAGCAACCTGTAGTTACCTATTTATTTACGATACATAACCATAGTCACCCTTTATTTTTAATTACTCATTTGCTTATCTGTATACCCCATTATATCTGAGCATTCTTGAAATCAAGATAGTAGTTTATCTGCTCAATACCTAGTACACTGACTAATATCTAGTAAACACAATAAATGAATGAATGAGTACTGTAGGCCCTGTGAAATATACAGAATTGTGTGAGACAATTTTTATAATCTTCTGGGAGCAATAGAATGAACAAATATGAAATAATTTATAGGATAATTTATATCTAAATTTCATTGGCCTGAGTTATTAAAATAGAGATATTGCCTAAGTGCATGTATGTATGGGGGTGTGTATAGAAGTCTGATAGGATTTCAAGTACTAGTGAAACCACTGGTTCCAACCATAGTAGTAGGAATCATTGTAGAAAAGCTAGATTTGATGTAAATATTGAAGGATTGAAAGGATTTGTATGTAGATTATATCTGGAAAAATCCAAGATATCACCATTATTCTGTATTAGATTAGGGGCTCAAAACTTGGGGAGAGATAGAGTTAAATCGGTTCCTGCATTGAAGAAAATGCAATAAAGTAAATGTCTAGGTATTTCATTAAAAGGTTATGGTACTTGGATTATCACAAATGAAATGTTACCAGGCTGCAGAGCAAAAGGTTTTGTCTACATTACTGAGCAAAAGAAAATAACATTTAATAGATTCACCCTGAGGAAAAGCATATGCAAAAATTAAGACATTAGTTTGACTATAGAATATTTCAAAATAAAACTGAACCAAGATTGCTTATTCCTTAAAACTTTTTGAAAAGAGGTTTGAAACATACATTAAATTTTTATAACACTCTGAGACCTACTTCAAACAAGGCTATACCCATTTAAAACAATATTTAGAAAAATTTAAATGATGATGAAATGATAAAATATTTTATTATTGACCTATTTCCCTTTTATAGTCTTGATGAATTTTAATTCCAATATTCAGCTAATTAATAGATTATTTTAATGTTAAATTTATGCACTAAAATATAAATTAATTTCAGGCTGCAGCTGCTTATTTCCTTCATTAAAATTAGAACTGAATCTCAAATTTCTGATGAAGATTTCTAGTTCTGAATAATATTTTTTTGACTTTGACAGAAAATGATGTCATATTTGAAAATACAGCAGATATAGTTGTTTTTAAAAGGAATCTTTGCTGTTCGTAATGTAATTTAGCTATATGAAATGTAAAAAACAACATGAAGTTGAGGCTATGACTAAATATTCCTCAGAATAAATGCAGTCTTATATTACTGCTCTGTTGACTAGTCTACATTCCTAATGATTTATTCTTATCTTTTGTTTCACTTAAAATTCTATCAAACCAATTGCCCAGCAGTCTATAGAATCATCTACTTGTGTATGATAGAAATTTTTGGGGTGGAATTCATAACTCTTGTTATGGGAATGAGATTACGAAATCCTGAACTAAGATAAGAATGATAGGGTTATAAGGATAGGATAGAAAGAGCTAGATGTAGGCATTGGGAAGGTCTTTTTGGTAAGGAGCAGACTTGAGCCATAGGTGAAAGGTGCAGTCCCAGGGGCGGTCAGAGGAGAGAAGCAGTCATGTTTGGGGTGCCTGTTCTTCCTCTCTCCTGCTGGGACTAGATTCTGAGGTCCTCATGGAAGTGCTCCTTCCCTTAGACCACCTGTGACTGCAGGTAGAATTTGCTACTCACAGATTTATCATTTACCTTGAATGTATTCATAATTCTTGATCTTCTGGGGCTCAGCTCGGAGATGCTGAGTGTCTGCTCTGCCTCCTGGAGACTGAGACCTGAGAGGTGGGAGGCATGTCGGCCTTCTGCAGGCCGGTGGGCCGTGGGCAGCAGGCAGCTGCTGTGAGGCTGGCTGCAAACCTCTGCACAGGGCCCACATGAAGGCCTGCCCACAGCCTGCACCCCATTATAGTGATCCAACATTCAACAGTTCATAGTCGTGGTCAATAGAGGTTGGTTTCTGATAGATATAATCAGGGAAAGAAGCTACACAACTTTATATTGTAGACTAGCAGAGCAAATAATGAGTTTTCACTGTGAAATTTCTAGGTGAATGCATTGTCTCAAAGTCTGTGGAGGAGGGAACAGAAGTTGTAACAAGCAGACTTAATTGACATCAAAGATTGCCCATGTCCCGCGTCCAGTCTATGGAAGACTCACTCTACCTCCTAACTCTGGTTTCTAAATTCTTAGCCTGGAAGCCCTCAGAGGAGCTTCAGGGCAAGTGAACTCCATCCTTGACCCTCAGTGAGGAGGTGGACTAGGTTGGGAGGCTGCTCGCGAGCCTTGGAAATAGAAAGTGAGACCCTTAGCCATCATCAGGCAGGCAGGTTAGCACTGCTAAGATAGATAAATATTTCTGCATCATTATGTACATTTATTTATTTATTTTTAAGAAAAGACGAAGGCAGGAATGGAGGTGGGCAGGTGGGCAGGAAGAGAAGAGGAGGAAGAAGCATTTTATTTTATTTTATTTGTATTTACTTGTTCACGCTGGTTGTTTCCCCTTGAACCCAGAACTCAAACCCAGGAGTATGTGGCCTGTATTCCTTAGAGGCCTAACCTCTACATCACCAGGGCACACCTGGATCATTACTTTTAACTGTGAACGCGTTGTAGATTTATTTTGTAGGAACGAAGACCATAACTTACAAAATCCATTCTGCTGTGTCTTTAGGTCAACTGCATTGAGGATTGTCAACAATGTTTCACAAAAGTTGTCTTTGTGATCAAGCCACATTTATAGAGCTTAATATAATTGAATCACGGGTAATTTAAAAAACATTCTGAAGCCCATGCTTTTTCCCCAAGGGACTAATGAATTATTCCACATACTCATCAAGCCATTTAGCATATTAGTTAGTAAAATTATTAGCAAATCCTGAATACCAGAGAGGCGTTTGTACTTCTACACACTAAATAGCTCTTGCATATTTTTTTCTCAAATGTTTTACTTACCCATAGTCTATACGTTTTTCAAGTAATATTTTAACATGTAGTGATGCTTTTATTCATAAAGCACATGATGTTAAAGTTAACTTTTAGTAAAAGGAGCAAAATTATTTTTCAACCTTTAACTGTATTTATAAACATAATATTATTTTCAAGTGTTCAGCTCCAAAGATCTGGAGAACGGTTGATGGCAAAGTTATTGAAATGGACACCCAGTTCACCATCAGAGCCAGAGAGCTGCAAAACATCTATAAATGCATTATGTTGAACAATCTTTCTCAAGATGAGAGGCTGGATGTACTCTTAACGCTTAAGCATACTGTGAAGGTATGTTAACTTTCTTTTCTTTCTGGGATCTCACCAATACTATTAATATAAAAAACTGAATACTAAAATGAGCAAGATGCTTTGTTTTAAGTAATTAGAAAGAGGGTTAAGAAATATTTATATATATGACTTTTATTTTGTTAGCAACTTTATTGATTTTGAATAATTTTGGAAGGGTTTAATTTATGCATTAATATCTAAAAGTTCTCAAAATATTATGATGGTATATAATCAGTGTAAATACAGCTCAATAAATATTCTAAATGTAAATATTTCCTTATATATGAATGTGAATATATGCAAATGGTTAATACTCAACTCAGTTCATTAAACAGCAGTGATTGCTTATATATTTTGTGACTATGGTGCAATGACATTTTTATTTTTGCCATTTTTAAAGCATCATCAGTGTAAGTATTTTTATCTTATTTTCTCATCGATTATTGATTTTCTGTGTTTTTAGTCCTGCATTTAATGAAAATGAAGTGTGTGTCACAGGTCAAGTTCCCAAGAAACAGAGTCTGAGATGGGGGTTGTGTACAGGAAGTTTACTGAGAGTGCTCTCAGGAGTAATTCCTGTGAGGGAATAGTGAAAGCAGGATTGAGCAGATGGATAAATTAAATTCTGGAGGAGTCTCATTAATGACTACAGTCAGTCACAGGAAACTGTGAAACTGGGAAGGTCCTACTGAGTTGTCCTGAAGTGAGGCAAGGTGCCAGTAGTGGTGACCGTTTCTTAGAAGTGGGAATTACCTTGGAATGAGGCAGCTCTCTTCACCAGAAAGCAGTCTCCAGAGAAGAACTCAGTTAAGTATGGCAATAAACTGTATACCGGGAGTGAAAAAATGAGTACTTCTGGTCTGGGCACAGCACACAGTACACGTACTGCTACTTGGACCCCCTGGCTTCATACTATGGCATGATATGATATGATATGGTATGATCTAGCATGATATGGCATGATATGGTGTGGTATGATATGGTATGATGTGTATGATGTGGTGTGATATGGTATAGTGCAGTGTGGTAAAGGAAAGGTGCAGGTAGGAATGAAAGGGAATTAGCAGGCAGGCAGGAAGTGAGAGGAAGAAGCAGCATTTTATTTATTTTCATTTTTGTTGAACGTCTTGATTGTTCCCCCAAACCCGAGCATGTGAGGCCTTGGGATATATGTGGACTGCTTTTGGCCAGAGGTCATGAACCTAACCACTACTTCACCAGGGTACACCTCATGTTATGCTTTGAGAGCAAGTACTCTGGATGAATAGGCCCTTTTTCCCTGGGGAAACTTGAGTATGGTTGAAAAGACAACTACACCCCTTATGTTGTCATTGACTTAAGACTACAACAGGTGCTCATTGTCTCTTTCCTCTACCCATTTGAGATTTTCTACACCCTCGACTAGTACCTTGACTGATCTAGGTGATCTACTTGTGGAGATGACCCATGTCTTGAGAGGAGTAGACCACAGGTCACCATGCTTTGGGTGAGGCTACTAGACCTACTCCAGGGGTGCCAAAAATATTCTTCCTGTGTCCATTGCATAGTAACAAGCCTACTGCCTTTGGGAAAATCAAGGTTAATTACCTCTGCAAGAATGTGATACTTCCTTGATCAGGTCTTTTGGCCTGAGGAACCCAGACATTAGTATCAGTTTAGATTTAATGGGACTCTTGCTGTGTCCTTTGCTAGAAGCGGTTTCCCTCCTGCAATTAGGAACTCTAAACCTTAACATAAACCCATTGAAGTAGATGATCAAGTGTTTCTTACTGTGATAAATCTCATTTTTCTGTCCTCGAGAGCAGAGGCATTTACTGCCTGTGTTTTACACTATCTTTTCAATTTGATTACACAGTTACTAGCCTTTGAGGATTAAAATTGAGAGGAAGAAGCAATAGGTTCAGAGATAGAAAACAAGGATGATACCTATAGAGGGCAGTAAAAGACAAGACTGGAAAAAGGAGTGCAGGTAGGGAATACAATAGAAATACTATTATCTGACACAAGTAGGACCATCAGCTAGTTAATTAAAAAAGACCAGAGGGTGGACTCATAAAAAATAAGTTGTGCAGATCTTAAACAATACGTTTAAGCTAATATATCTAGCTGTGCATTCATGTAACAATTTTGATGAAAGATTAAGGCCTTTTAGCTGTGATCATATTCTGGCTCTACTTATGCTTGTGCAAACTTAGATAAGTTATTTAATATTTCCGAATGTAAGTTTTGTCATTTGTAAAATTAGCTTGCTTGGAGGATTAAATATATGTATGTGTGTTATGTGTGTATATATATGCACATGTGTGCTTATGTGTACATGTGTATGTATGTATAAAATATAAAAGTATATGTCAGTGCTTATAAATAGGGAACCCTCAATAAATAACAGGTATTATTTTGATGATATTCACTTGAGCGAGAAAGAGGAAGATAAATGCGCACATATGGAGAATAATATTAGAATACATGAATAGGAATTATATCTAAATCACATTTCAGAGCAATTAAATTATTTTTATAAATGTGAAGGCAATGTTAAAATCTTTTAAAATCTCCTCCAGGTCCTTCTAATGTCACTTCAGGGTCAAGGATCACTGGTAAAGACTTTTGAATTAGCTATACCAAGCATGTATTAAAAAGTACAGAAGAGTAAAATTTTAGCTACTGACTTTACCTTCTGATTCCTTCACTCAAACTTTATTTCTTATAGTCCTTTCATGGGCAATTGGAACAACTTGCTTTTAGTTTATTATAAATACTTCTATTTTAAACACTCAACTCCTACCTGAGGCTTCTTAAGCAACATATTCATTTCTATAATTCTACTTAAAATTCATTGTGAATATAAAAACATGCAGAAAAATATAAAATATTTGTGCACTATTTGGCAAATTAAAAACCAGTAACCACCTTTGGGTCCAACAGCAGGACTCTGCCAGCATTGCCAGTGTCCCTCTTTCTCTTTGTAATCGAAGTTCACTTTCTCATCCCCTAGAAATAACTGCTTTCATGGTCATCATTTCCTTGATTTCTTCATAGATTTGCCACTTCTGTGTACATCTCTAAATAATACGTTTTAATATTGCTTATTTTTGCATCTATTTCAATGGAATGATACTGTGTATATGATTTTGTGCCTCTGCTCAATATTCATTTGCAAGGTTGTTATTGTATATAGTTGTAGTTCATTCATTTCCTTACATTAGATGATATTTTATTATATGAGTAAATCATCATTTATTTATGTAATATATTTATGGATATTTGATTATTCCTAATCTGGGGGTTGCTGTGACCCATGACTCTACATATTTCTCTAAAGCACTTAAAAGTAGACTTGCTGGGTTGTAGGTTATGTACATCTTAAACTCAGGAGTTTTTATTTTCTAAATTTAGTTGTAACGGTTTATGCTCCTATCAACAATGTTTCTTTTCTTTTGCAATCAAGATTTCAGTTTGTTTGGATGGTAATTTCAATAACTAATTTGGTGATTATTAAAATTCTAATCTGAATATTTTTATGTTTTGTGTAGGAACATGAATGTAAACTCACCCAGGAAATTCTAGAATTAATTGACAGAGAGGTTGACCTTATGATGAGAGGAGTCAAACAACATAACCTTGAAGGACTCAGAAAAAGAATCACAACACTCTTTTTTCACTATATCAAAACACCTCTGTTTAATCCTGAAGTTGCAAGATACCTTAAGGTACTCTACATTATCCCCTTGTATTCCATTCTAAAAATTCTAAAATGCAATAGTAAATTGAAGCATATTCAAATTTTGCTTTAACATTTCACTTAGAGCCCAGGTAGAAAACCATCTTACTGGTGATACCTACCTTGAATGATTATTTTTTATGTTGTTAAATTAAATGTATTAATTTAATTACTTCTTTGTATTTCCAACCTTGAATTCTTTCCTCATCTCTGAACCAAGCTTCCAATTGAATACTGTGTTATGTTGAATGTGTCATGATCTCTCACACCTTCATGCTTTTGCACACACAGTTTCTTCCTTCTGAAATGTTATCTCCCACTTTATCCAGTGGACTCCTATTCAAGTTCTAAGACTCAATTTACATGTTCCCTCCTCCTTTATGTCCAAGATTCTACCTGCGTATTGTTTGTAGTCTCTTATAGCTTACTGCATGGTTATAATTACTGCTGAATAGATCCACGTAGCTATTCTGACACAACTTCAAATATAACGTGCATTCATATCCACTTCCAGGCTTCTGTGGGCAATTTACTCTCTAAAGTTAAGATAGGGCTTTATTACTTTGTTACTCCGCAAAGCTATCTAAAAGTCTTTCAAGAAATTTTTTAAGATATAAACAAAATTTTAATATTTAGTCAAAGCTTTTGAAAATTAAAATTGTTTTATTTTTATATTTTTCTTAATGAATTTTGTGAGCTTGATTGTATTGTTAGCGAATACTAAGCTATAACAAAAGTCAAAGAGAAAAGTTGCTCATTATATTATTCCTTATTCAAATCAATATTTCGTTTGTCCAAGCAACCTTCATCGTTCTTTTTAGACTTACTCAGTTGATTGCAGTAACATAATAATATTTAATAGTCTACACACTCACATAACATATACCATTTTATTTGCTTGTTAAATTCACCATTGGTAAAATTCAGACTTTTAGGTAAGTTTTGATAAATTCAGAGAGTTGTGTAATCAACACATTAAAGATGAAAATTAGTTTTATACTTCCCCCAATTCCCTCATGCTGCTACTTTACAATCAGCTCTTTTGCTAGCCTCCTAACCGTGGATGAACACTGGTCTGCTTTTTATTTACCTTGCCCAGAATGTCATATAAATGGAATCACACTGTACTTTGAAACTGGCTCCCATCGCTTAGCACATTACCTTGGAAAGTTACCCACTTTTTTCAGTGTTAGTATTGGCTGTTTTAAATTAGTAATGTTGCATTGTCCGGATATATTCAAGTTTGCTTCATTGTTGTATGACATTGGAGTGTTTAGAATTTTAGGCTTTTGTGAATAAAGTCACTATGAACTCTTGATGATGAGTTTTTGTGCACACTGATTGTTTTGGTGTTAAATACCTAGAAAATAAGGTTGTCGGGTTGTATGGTAAATGCATAATTTACCTTTATAGGACACAAACAGGTTGTTGTTGTTTTTTTTTTAACTCACCATACCAGGCCGCAGCCCCATCTGTAATGTGTGAGGGCTCCAGTTGCTCCGCATCCTTGTCAGCACTAGTGTCTCCAGGTTTCATGTTACCATGTTTATTCAGTTCAAAGCTGGCATCTCTTTTAAACTGCAACCCAATTTCTCAAGAGTTTTTGTGAAAATAATTTTAAAAATGATTAAGACTTACAAAGTTCAAAAAAATTAAAAATGAGATGTAAAAAGGAGTGAGGAATTAATTTTTTTTTAAATCTTAAATTCATAATAAGGGATTAACGAAATTGACAGAATTTTAAGGATTTCATAAGGTACCTATGGTACTTAGCAACTATCTTTTCAGGTAAAACTTAGCCATCTTTGAACGTAAGTGACACTCAATTTTCAGAGACATTAAAATGACAAAAAAAAGTGTGACTTAGAACCAAATAAATGTGGTAATTTTGGAATTCAAACAGGTATATAGTAGTATCCTGTTCTATTTTAATCTGCCTTTTTCTAGTAACTACGTATATTTTTATGTACTTTATTGCCATCCATATATATTAGGGAAAGTGTGTGCATATATACCTTCCAGGCGCACCCATCCCCCTTTTGTTAGATAAGTTGTTTACTTTATTAAATTTTTAGAATTCTTTATATATTTTACATATAAGTCCTTTATAAAATACATGATTTGTAACTTTTCTTTCAATCTGTGGCATGTCTTTTTATTTATTTATTTTTTTAAGGAAAGGAACAGGCAGGAATGATGGCAAGTAGTAGGCAGGCAAGCAGGAAGAGAGAGGAGGAGGAAGCACTATGTAATTGTTCATCTTGGTTGTTGTTATTATACCATCTTCTGACACCCCCCCCACTCCCCTCCCCCACACCCCGCCATCTTGAACCAGGGACCTTGGGATGTATATATGTGAACTATGCTCTCAGTGTATCAAGCTGACCAGGGCATGGCCATATTTTTATTCTTTTAACAGTATATTTAACAGAGCAGACATTTTGAAATTTTGATTAAGTTGAATTAAGTACAAAATTATGTTGATTTTGCTTTTTTGGGGTTTGTTTCTATTTAGGAACTATTTTTTTGAAAAATTAGTATTGCTGAAATATCCAGACTATGCAAAGTGATCTACAGTGTAGTCTTCATCAAAATTCCAATGGTGTTTTCCACATAAATGGAAAAACAAATCCTAAAATTTATGGAGCAACAGATCCCAAATAGCTAGAGCAACCTCAAAAAAGAATAAAGCTGGAGGCACCACACTTTCTGATTTCGAACTATTTTACTGTGCTATAGTAACAAGATAATATGGTATATTGGCACAAAAACAGACACATAGATCAGTGGCACAGAATAGAAAGCCCAGAAATAAACCCATACTTTATGATCAAATAATATTTGGCAAAGGAACCAACAACACATGTTGGGGAAAGAATAGTCTCTTTAATACATGGTGTTAGAAAAACTGGATAACCTTATAAAACCTTATAAAAAAGAACCTGTATCTCACACCACATACAAAATCATTCCAATATGATGGAAGTCTTAAGTATGAAACTCGAAACTGTAAAGCTACTAGAAGAAAATACAAGAAAGAAGCATCTTGACCTTGGTCTTGGGAGCTATTTTTTTGCCATTTCTTCTCAACAAAGGAAATAACAAAATGAAAGACAACCTACAGCATGGGAGAAAATATTTGCAAACAAAATATCCCCCAAAGTATAAGGAACTAATACAACTTAATAGTAAAATAATTTTAACTGTGTTTAAAAATGAACAAATAGCAGAAAAAGACATTCTCCCAAAGAAGACACACGAAGGCCAAAATGTCCATGAAAAAAATGTTAGAATGGCTATTATAAAAAAGACAGAAGAATAGCCAGTGTTGGTGAGGATGTGAGGGAAAGGAAACCCTTATGCGTTATTGGTGGAAATATAAATCGGGCTAATCATTATGGAAAACAGTATGGACTTTCCTCAAGGAATTTATAAAAGGTACGTCTTAGTCTCTTAGTGTCGCTGAGCGCAGTCCACACACACTCCAAGGACCTAGGTTTGTGTCTTGGGGTCGAGGGGGAAACCTAAGATGAGCAACTTAAATAAAATGAAAAAGTGCTTCTTCTTCCTCTTTCTTCCTGATTGCCTGCACTTTTCATTTAAAAAAGAAATTAAAAAAGAGCTACCATATGACATAGTATCAAATTTTGAAAGTTGATCATTGAACTAATCCAAATTTATTGTTACGATGAATGAAAGCAGCACTCTTGCTTTAGTAGGCTTTTATTTATATGTGAATATTGTCTGTAAGAATAATTAATGTTAGCAAAGCACAAAAATCTAAACTTCTTAAAATAAGTGCTAAAGCACTTAGAGGACTTTCTTAACTTTTTGCAATACAGAATCTAAGCTTTTCAGTTTTTTCTAGGAGATTTAGATGTGTATATATATATATATATATACACACATAATATATATGTATACATATGAGTTAATGAATAATATAGATTTTAATACTTTGATACGGTAAATTAATAAAAACAAATTTTGTATAAATAACTTAAGGGAAGAATATGACTTTAAAAATAACTTCTTATCTCATTCTAGTTTAGTATTAAGAGGCAAAGCACTGAAATAAGAGCATCTGTTGGATAGTGTTTGGACAGGCTGCTACAAATCTGTTTTTTGTTTCTTTATTTTACTATTTAGATCCCTCAGGACCCAATGAAGTTTTATAAGAAGATTTACTTTTGCCACAGCTGCCAGCTCTATTTGCCTTCTACGGAGTTTGCTGTATCATTCACCTCACGACGTATATACCGGTGTCGTAAGTGCATTAGCCTTGAAAATGAGACTCGACGACGAGAATCATTTTTGAAGTACAAATGCTTACTTCAACGGCTCCACCATTCAGAAGTTAATTTTGAAGATGATTCTAAAATTGCTTTCCTGATGCAGGTATGATCAGTCAGAGTTGCCAATCATACTTTTTTTTTGCAGGAGAAATGGTGTCCTCCAGTTTTACATGGAGATGTGGTCTCAGTGTCTATGCTCTGAGAATGTTCCAGTGAACAGGGCCTTTCAGCATAGAAAAAGCAGACCTTAAAAATGATGGCAGTTTCCTGTAATAAATATATTCAGTGTTGTGATGGGGCAAGTATTGAGCACCACTTAAGCATTAAACAGGGTAATGAAGTTTGAGGGCTAGAGAAGGCTTCATTGAGGAAGTGACTGATGAGACTAAAAAATTAGTAAAAATTAATCTGATGAGCATGACAGACAGCAGGAATAACATGCATGAAGATTCAGAGACAGAATGAAATCATGCTGTTGTGGCAGAGAAGATAAGTTTGAACATCTGGTTTTTAGACTGGGGAGACAACACATTTAATGCTGTTGAAAAGATCTGGGAGAGAAGTTGAATATTCAGGTACAGGATGCCGGAGGCTGCATAATAAATTCTGACTCTGCCACTTAACAGCTGTGTTCTTTGAATATGTTACTTAATTTATATGTGTCTCAATCTCCTTATCTGTAAAATGGGGTCATTAATAGTATTTACCCAGAAGGAAATTATAAAGATTAAATTACCTAATGCCTGTAGGGGTTAGAGCATTGCTTATAAAAGCTTTTTTTTTTTTTTTAAGGAAAGGTGCAGGCGGCAATGAAGGCAAGTAGGCAGGCAGACAGAAAGGGGAGGAAGAAGTACTTTATTTTATTTTAGTAATATATCTTGGCTGTTCCCCCTCAATCCCCGGTCCCTGGACACAAAGTTGGGTCCTTGGGTGTATGTGGCCCATGCTCAGCTGGAAGTGGGTACACATAAAAGATTTTAGAGATAAAATGAATGAATGAATGAATAAAAGGAGATATGATCTAGGACATGGGGTGAGAGTTGGTTTTTGTTAGGAAAAGGATCATCTTCTTTATTGAAATAAATAAGGAAAAAGCGGTATTTGTACCCTCTAGAGGGGTTGCCATCTGAGGGGATGGGAATGGAAGGGAAGGTGGTAATGAAGAGGTATGTAGGGTGTAAGAGTGTAAGCTTTCCCTTATAAGTGGGATCATTTTGATAGGTATTTATTTCCATCTGCTATTGACATGCATAATCTGAATGCTCTAACTCTCTCATGACACAGTAAAGCTTATGAACAACAGTAAAGATTAACATATACTGAATTTGAACATTATGGTATGAGAAGCGAAACGATGAAAGCTAAAATACATAACATATAAGTTCTGCTACTGATTTTGTAGAAAAGATTTCTGCTTTCCATATACAGACCTTTTAAAATATGATTCTTTTTTCTATCCTTATTTTACTTTGAGGCTCTAGCACCCTGGCAATTCTAAGTATATATATATGAAAATTACATATATATGAAAATTTCATGAAGAAAAAAGTTATTTTAAAAGTTTTAGCTAATTGATTTAAATAAAAATGTTTTGAATGGTTATTTCATTTCCCTCTTTTTTAAAATTAAAATAGCAAAGTGTCTTAAATAGCACTCAGTGAATTGCTAAATCTTTATTAAATCTCAATTTCCTCATTTGTAAAATGGGAATAAAACAGCCTACTCTGAAGATAAGATGATAGCCACTAATGAATTTTGAGAAGTACTTAATACCATATAAATATAAGGTAAAATTAGCATACTAGAACAAAAAATGAATCCAACTTTCTCTGGGTTACAGATGTAGTCCTGAAGCCGAGACTGAAAACATAGTGGAAGCACAATGAGCAGAGATTTGGTAACAAATAAGAACATCCTTGTGACTGAAAGCCTCATGTTTCTCTTTAAGAATACATACACAATTTAATAATTTAACTCTTTCCCCCAAGTAATACAATAATCTTAAAAGACATTTTATGTTTAGAAGAAAACATTATTTTAAACTTGTTTTGACATGCAGTTACAAGATATTCAGTACCTAACGGAGAACATCTGGGCCTCCCAGTCGGTACTCAGTGCCTGGAGCAATCTCAATGACTTGGTCTTGGTCAGGTGGATTAAGTCCATGGAGTGGTCTCCCTGGAACTGTATTCTTCTCACCAAAGATGAAGGTGTCATTCATCTCAAGCTAAAAAGTATTGAAGAGGTAAGAAAATAGAAATATATTGGAAATTAATTTATTCTTTGGACTTGTTGGAAATAACTTGAGTGCCTTTAAATACATTCATGCATAGTTTAGCTTTTCTACTGATGTAATAAACAGAGAGCTCATAGATAACCATAACAAAAATGGAGATGGTGTGTGTGGCATACATACTTAAAATTAAAAGGAAATTTAAGGTACATAAAAGGTATAGATACCGGACCAGAATGTCTTACCAAGTAACTAAACATGATACCACTCCCTCCTAAGCTAGGACGTTCAATCAAGTACATTAGCTCCACAAGGACAGGAATTTTATTTAGCTTATTTGCATCCACATCTCTAGCGCTTACAACAATGCCTGTTGCAGATAGGTGTTTAATAAGTATCTGCTGAATGAATAAATGAGTATGACCACCAGAGAGGTATTATGGATCCTGGAATCTGTCCTTGGAATTATCATCACAAGTCTGCCTAAAAACACACTAAATTCTCAAATTTAACTCATCATTGTACTCTCTGAATGGCAGTTATACTGATGTGGGGTATATTCTGAGGTTCCTTTTGTCATTTGCTTTCAACTAACTAGGAGTGGGTAGAGCACTGAAAACATTAAATCCCATTTCATTTAATGTCAGTAATTTACAAGAAGCAATTTGTAAAACATTTTGATGAATACAATTGAGGAATCCCTAATGAACCCCCAGAGCACTCCATTTACACTTAAGTTTAAGCTTAGGGTTCCAACAGCTGACACTGTTTCTCTGCCTTCTGTTGAGTAAATTATTGTCTGTGCCTTTAATTCCAAGCAAGTTGTCAACCAAAAGAATATAAAGAAATGACTTCAAATGTAATAGTCATTTTGAATAGTGCTGTTCCCTACTTGTGTTTTTATTGGGGGCGGGGGGAGGTATAAAGAAGAGAAACTAGTTCAAGTTTTAGCTTTTCTGAGTAATTTTCCAGGAGAAGCCAGGCTAAGAAAAAATTATCTCTAGGGATTGAAAGAAAGGGCAGCAAGAAATTGAAGCTGTATTAAATATTATATTTTATAAACTAAGATGCCTCATAAATATTTAATAACTGACAGCATAGCCAGTCATAGCAATATCATTTCGTGTAGGGCCCATAGTAGATTGAAGTTCATTTCTCCAAAGCTGATATTTCACTGCTTCTTCAATTAATCCACAGACTCCCTTTGTGTATTTAATCAAATTATTGTCATATCAAATTAAATGTTCCATTCACAGGCATTTCTAATTTCAGAATGTTGATCTTACTGAATTTCTTTAAATAGAGCTAAAGTTCTCAACTAGACAAATAAAAAAAATTCTTCCCTTTTAAATGATTTTGGGCCGGTATAATCATTTAATATTCAGTCTAATTAAATAGTTTATATCTTGCAGCAAGCTGAAGTATTTCCAGAATTTCTTTAATTCAGAGATATTTACTTTCTTAATAAGTTAAGAAATCATCAAAAATTAAAGTCATCTATACTCCCTGCAATATTGATACAAATTATAGGAAAGCATGGAAAAAGCTTCTATTCTTTGAACTGAATATGAAACAGATCGAGTTCTCATTGTTGGCACTTCAGCCAAAGACAGGGAACCTGACCTAGTATTTCCCCATTTCTGTCACTAACAATCTGTGGGCTATTAACACCTTTCCTCTGTGCTTCATAAAATTTTATGGAATTTTGCTAAAAACGTGAGTCAGTATAGAGGATCAGAGTAGCTCTTGCTTTAAATTCTGGTGCTATCATGTATCATCTGAGAGAAGTTGGGTGTATTTGCTAATTTTTTATTAATATCAGTGCCCTAGTTTTCTCATCTATAAAATGGGCATAATAAAATCTACATCATAGGCTTATTTCAGTAAGATAATGTATGCCAAGTTCTTGTCTTTACTTTTGATTTTATTCTATAAAGTCAGCATTAGCTAGGGAATATCTTACCTCAGAATGTAAATTTCAGTAGATACAGCAGCCTTCATGATTTACTTAAAAAGAAGGATTGATTAAGATTGATAATGAGAATAGATAAATTTATTAATTGAACTAGAATTTGCTTTCAAATGTGTCAGATATTATGCTAAAGTCTTAGAGAAAAACCAGGAAATAGGAATATAGGTCATTGTTTCAGCTATATTTGAATTTAGCTTTAAATAACAAACTCAGCAATTTATAATGACATCATCAAATGCGGGGTAGTTTCATGACATGACAGGAAATCCAGAGGTTGGCAGTCTGAGGCTAGTATATTTCCACAGTGCTCTCAGAAATCCAGGTCCTCTAACTATTTCCCTGCAGCCGTATTTAACCCTGTGTGGTTCATTCTCATGCTTGCAAACTCTCAGATATAGGATAGTTACTTTATCTCCTATATTACCATCCACCTTACAGGTATGGCAACAGCCTAAAGGTGCTTGACTAGTGAGTCTTCTCACTCTTAAAAAACTTTCCTGTAAGCATCATCCAATGATATATACATCTATAGCTATGGCTATACCTTTATCTCTATGTCACCAGAAACATCTTATAACCATCCCTAGCTGCAATAAGCCTAGGAAAGCTGGACATGTCACAAAATACACAGTCAGGCTCCTATACAAAACCGGGTCTCCAAATATAACTGGAAGAGAGAATATTAGGTTGGCAACTAACATCTGTCACTCCCATTAGAAAGCAGATTGTCTTATAATGTGACAATGCAACATAACAAAGACTGTCCAAAGTACTTTTATTGCCCTGGAGAGACAAGAGGCCTAACAATTAATTAAGAGCAAAAACATTAGAAAAGCACAGAGACAATAAAGGTGAGCAGGTCATTTTCTGTTTAGAAGACAGAAGAGAAACATAAGGCCGTAGCACTCTGAAGTGGTAAAGAGGATGACCAAAGAAAAGTCTGCATCACAATACTGGTGTCAGCCTTTATTTTTAGCTCTGGAGAAATGGAGGGAAATACCACTTTCATAAAACAAAAAAATTAAGTTGGTAATTCTGTCACTGTTGAAATAGATCTAAAGAGAGAGCACGACAAAGGCATTTATTCCAGAATGTCAGTTCATATTAGTGATGCTAAAAGATAGATTGATATGTCTATATATCTGTCTGTCTGTCTATCTATCTATCTATCTGTCTGTGCTCTATCTACCTATCATCTATCTGACCCAGTTTAAACCTTCAAAAGTTTTCTTTATCATGGAAGAGATTCTTACATAGTGAAAGTTGAGGCAGAAAAACTAATTACAATTAGATTTATTGAAGTGCTTGAAAGTACGGAGGAAGGAGGGATTCATTTGCATTGGGACATTTCAGAGAGAATTGAGAAGCTTTCAGGTTAAAAGCATCATAATTGCTGAGTCCTGAAAGATGATATATAAAATGGAAAAAGATGTTTACTGGGCTCAAAGAACTGATAAACAAAGGCACTGAAGTATGAAAGTGTTTTTTATTTGCCAAATATACCTGTGATATTTAATAGTATTTGATTTTCTTTTCTTTTCAGGGATACAAACCCTGGTTTATTCACAAGATCAAACACAAACATATCCTGGCTAAGAACTACTTTTCTCAGATTCCAGCACTGGCATCATTTATACTTGATGATGAGGAAGTACATGAGATCAGAAGGAAGTATCAGCCAGAAACAGCACCTAAAATTATAGAACCACAGAGGCATAGTCCTTAGAAGATCCAGGAATATTTTGATCAGCATTTTTGTTCTCTCTAAATAGGGTAATACAAAAGTCACGCAATATGCAAATAGGATTTTATCTTTTTATTGGTTTTAATTGTTTTCTGATTTTTATACTTTCATAAGTTGTTTGAAGACAAAATAGCCTTATATAAATGCTTTATTGTTAGACAGTGTTAAATTGAAATATTTTGTTACTGATGTTAATGTTTTAATGTCAAGGGAATATTTTATTTTTTTACATATTTTCACAGTAAAACCTTAAAAATTTCACATTATAGTTAAAAGCAATGAGCAAAAGCTAGGCTTAACTTTCAACCCAAGTAATTCATTTTAGGTAAAATGTGGTTATAGAATAGTCATTATGTGGAGGGCAGTAAAATATTATAAAGTTCTTTTTCTTGAAGATCTTTACTCTGTTTTAATGTTGAGATTTGAATCTTTATCTTCTACTTTCCCCTTTTATTAGTCTTAAAATTCCAGTAAAACAATGAAAACTTTTTTACAAACAAACAAAAAATGCATTCCATTTTGGAAAAGAGGGTGAACTGTGGAACTACCTTTTATCCTATGAGAGAAAAACTCCCAAAGGGACAATTCTCTCTGAGTTAAAACTCTGTAGGAAGAATAAAGTTGGTTACATAAACATTGGCAATCCCTTTCCCCCACAAATCAAAGGAATACTATTGACCACATGTCTATCAGGGACCTACAATGATGAACAAGGATATGTTAAGTCAGTCTTAACAAGAGATAGAGGGCACACTCAAAAGAAGGTAATACAAGGAGAGTTTATTTACAAAGAGCCTTATTATAAAGTGTGAGCAGTGTATAAACTGAGGGAACAAGCACAGGGTTAGAGACTATCTATCACTTAAGCTGTCTCTACCCTGAGCCCACTATGAATCTGTAGCAAGAGGCCTGGGAACCCAGAAAGAGTGTCAAGAAGATAACCGAGGCATCAGTGACCAATTGTCAAGAGAATGGCCAGCCCTAGATGATCCCGTGAGCTAGAGAAATACTCTGATCTCGTAAATCTCTCTCCTCTATGTGGAAATAATTCATACATCTTTCGGGCAAAGAGCAGAGTAGTTAAAGGGGAGAGTGGATCTGGATGGCTAAGGTATTTACAAAACAAAAATGAAGATCTATAATTCAAGTAGCACTAGACCATACCCACACTATAATTATATATACTTATTAATATAAATAATTAACATATACTTATAAGTAATTATATATTAGCATGTAATTATATGTTTCTCTGTAGAGAGAGAGGATTTTTCTCCTAATTCCAATCAGCAATTAATGAGGCTGTTCTCTCAAGTTTAGTGATTAAAGAATTCAATCTATATATTAACATTTATCTTACATAAATATCTGTCAATATTTTAGCAACGTATTTTCCTTATCATGGTAGAAATTCTCAGGATGATAGTCAAGTTCAAGGTAAATGAAGTGAAGGTTACAATTCAAGTGCATGCAAGTAGATGTCTATACTTTTTTTACTTAACAAAAGCGTGGCCCCCAGTGATTATTTTTAAGGAGTTAAACATCAAGAATGGAAGCAACGTAAAGCTGTTGTTATTTTCAAATTTTCATGGACACTTAAAACATTCTGGCAGCTTTCTAAACCACCAATTACAGATGGGGTTAGGTTGGGGATCATTCTGATCACTGATAAAAAGGTGACCATTCAACCCAGACAAAAGTGCATTTACACTGGAATGTAAGTGATCAGATTTTCATAAGATAGTTGAGGAAAATGACCTAGCACAGAGAAGAAAGGGCTAGGGAAGGCCTGCAGGAAGGGGTAAAGAGAGGCAAATAAATTGAATTGTTCTAGTACCCTCAGGGGGGAGAGTTTGCTTAGAATGGAAGATTTGGGGAGTACAATTGAAGAGGTCTACCAAACAGATCAACTGAATCCTCTCTGAAAAGGGCAGCACCTTCATTTACCACTGGGGGAATGACCAAAAAAAAAAAAAAAAAAAAAATGTGGGAGATAGCTCAACAGTAAACCTTTCGTAGTAGAGTCAATTATTCTGGTCAACTCTTTTCCATCCTGCTGGAACCACAGCTCTTATTTTCCACAGGTATCCAAAAATCCACAGCTGATGGGACTGGAGAGAAGGCTGGAGAGCAGTTATAGAGAAAGGTCCAGGATACTTAGCTGAGCAGTTAGGTCCCCTTGCCTTTGTAGTATTTACATGCCTCTAATTTATGACCCGATGAATACACCTCCCTTGGCCCACTGACAGATGAAACCATAGGGAATGTTTCCTTCCTTCTCATTTATGAGGACAACGCTACATGGACAGAGGTCTATAACAACATAATTTTGTACTCCCAATTTGCAAAAAAAAAAAAAAGTGATAAAGAGGTCACCATATATATTATACAAGATTAAAAAATATCATGAAAGGGACCCTTCTGAGGTATGAGAACCAATGTTTAAGAAATCTGTTACTTCATATTAAGACATCTGATAGCACTTTTAACCCTTGGGGAAAGTGATATTGCAAAAAAATACTGTAATATAAAAGAAGAAATTGCTGAATTACAAAAAACAGCTCATTAGCGGCAATGAATAGCAGATTTGCTACTTGAAAGTTAAAACTAAAACAAGGATTTGATGGATTGCCTAGAGATAGTCCCCTACCTTCAGAGAAAAAGGACAAAGAAATGAAGGAGGTAAGCAAAAATAAAATTTAACCGCTTCACTATATATGTACTAGAAATAACAGCCTATAGAGTAGAAAGGAGAAACAATTAGCAGAGATTTTAAGACACTTTCCCTAAGCTAAGAAGACATACCTCTTGAGGTAGATAGTCTATCAGTACAGGGAAAATTAAATAGACACAGACGCAAACTGTGACATTTCTGAATTTCAAGAATATTGGGCAGATTCTGTCAGCATTCAGGTTGGAAAAAAAAGCCACAGGAAAACAAAGACCAACAGCAGCAGCAGATTTCTTTTTCCTAAACACTAAATGCCAGGAGATAAAGGATGGAATTTCTATCGAAGGATTTAAAATTCTGAGGGTAAAAACCACTTCCCAAAGAATTTTACTTCCAGGCAGATTTTTATTTGTGGAGACAACACAAAGACATTGTGAGGCAGAAAGAACGTTATCCATCTACATGTTAACTCATGCTGTACTCCAGCTGGTCAAAGCCATGGAGGAAAGGACAGAGTATTGTGTTCTGGAAATGACAGTACTGCAACCTTGAAATTCTAAGTGACCATCTTGCATATGGTTGTAAAGCACTGCAATGAACAAAAATAATTCCTCAAAAATCTATACTGCATAATCATCTGAACTAGTCTGAACCAGTAAGACATAGACTATTCCAATAAAATGTCTGTGGTGGGAGGCTTCCGAGGGATAAAAGTGTTCCAAATATTTATAAAGGGACAAAGGTCAAAGATATGTGGGTAGATAACTAAATATTCAAATATTTCATTTAGCGACTTAAAGGCAATTGCCAGCAGATTGAAAATGGAATTAAGGCGGTATTTCTAGAGAGAACAGCAACAAACTGGAAAACTGTTGTGAAATACAGGTGTGTAAGGTTAATGGAAAAGTACATACCAGAGAAAAACAAGATTAAAACTATCATAAAACATAAATTTGAATAGGCTAAAAATCTGTAAAGGATAGTTATTCTCATCGTGTGTCAAAGAAAATATAAGATTCATAGCACAGATAGAGGAACACATGAAAGTTAAAAATAAAGGTACTTAGTAAAACTATCAGTCATATATTAAGAGTCAACAAAAAAGTAGTGACAAGGTTGATATCAATGATGAAATTGAGAAGAAAAATAGCCAAGCACAAAGTTACTTTATCTTTAAACAATTATAATTCTCAATAACAATGAAAAGCTAATCTCTATGCCAGGTAAAATCAGGTCTGAAATAAAGTCTATTGAGAAACAATTCCTCATAGGGGTCTCTGGAGCAGGGACACTTGTTCTTTATCTTTCAGATGTATTTTCAAGGATGTTGGTCTAGCAGCAGTCCTGAGAGAGAGTTTACTGTTCATGATGACAGAGAGGCTGCAAGCCTAGGATTCCTGTCCGCCTAGGATTCCTGTCCTGTTCACCCAACTCACCATGTGTGCATGTGTCATTTGGGCTTTATGTCACCCTGTAGGCATGAGGGCAAAATGATGATCTTCTGACTGCTGCTTCTTTGAAAAATAAATTGTGCTTCATCTCTGACTCAGGAGTCTCATGTCTTCCACTCTCATCTCTGCAGTTGGAGCAGGCTCGCTGTTTCAACTTGCAATGAGGGCAGCACTCAGACTCTTCCAGTTCTCAGTACAGATACTCTTATACATAAATTTTTGAAAAGAGAAGTCGAGAGGTGGGAAATGCTATATCCTCTTCTCTTTCCAGGAATACTGGAAAGAGAATACTGGGTGATGGATTATAATTGTTCAGCCTCTTGGAGTGAGGCAGGCTAATGCAGCATGCTTTGCCCAATGTGATAAGAATACAATTATCTTGTGTCACTTCTGAGCATTGAAAGAATGAATAATTTGAATTCTGTAGATGTTTTTCTTCTAAGGGACAGAAGAAAAGTGAATATTCCCAATGCTATGAGATCATCATATCAAAATCTGACAAGGTTAGTACAAGAAAGAAAATGATAGGCCAATTTCATTATGCATACAGATGCAAAACCCCTAAAAATATTAGCAAACTCAACTGAAAAATATTAAAAGATTATGGACTGTCCTTATTTGCCTCATCAGCTCTAACTTCCACACTCCCCTTCCATGCTTTGGTCTTTGGTGGTTGATCTTTTATGCATCACAGCAGTGAAAGCTTAATATCCTCCAGTTAGATTTCGTCGATGGGAGTCATCAGCAGGAAATCTGAAGTCTGAAAAAAGGGACTGGGTTCCTTGACTTTATCATTGACTGCATTTATCTCTCTAAGTGCATGTATCTGTTTGCATCATCATCCCTCTTAGTCTACAACAGTTTTTCAATTCTGGGACTTACACTTTCTCTTTCCCTTTACCTTATGGGTAATAACTTTCCATTTTATTCGGGGTTCAGGTGTTCTGTTTTGTTTTGTCTTATTTTCCTTAAGCAGTGTCTCCTTTCTTAGGCACACCTTGGTGGTCAGGCGCTAAGCTGGTGGGTGTAGTGGAGACCATGTAAAACCTAAGGACCTGAGTTTGTATCCCAGGGTTGGGGGAACCACTACAAGTAAATAAACACATGAATATAATTCCTTCCTTTCTTCCTTCCAATGCTTCTTCCTCTCCCTTTCTTCTTCTCCCTGAAAAACAATTGGTGTGTCCTGGTAGAGCAGCAATTAGGTCAAGGAGCTCAAGCCACACACCTCTGGGTTCAAGTCCTGTGTCCTGGGAAACAACCAGTATAACAACTAAATGAAAATAAAGTAAAATACTTCCTCCTCTTCTTCCTGACTGTCTGCTTGTCTTCATTCCTGCCTGTACCTTTCCTTTAAAAAAGCGACAAATAACATTGTCTCTTTTGTAAACAGTCCTTTTACTAAATACTTCTCAAATTAACTAGTTTGAGCGTGCGAACAAGTTCTTGTTAGACCCTGACCAAAACAGTCATTGGTGCCAGGAATGATCCCAACACAGAGACTTTAAAATGGAACCCTAGACTTGGGTTGCTGACATATTTAAAGACCATTTGAATAATCTCATTGCGGGGGGCTGGGGGCCGGGGGCCGGGACAGTAGTTACACACCACATGTGGTAGCATCTCATAATTAATGCAACTTGCCAGTGGTGCCACAGAATGGGCTGTAGATGGAGAACAATGCTTAGAGAGATCAAATGACTAAGACAGACTTTAATGGCAAATATCATGCCAGAGAGGGTTCATAAAAAGGGTCAGTCTCAAGCCCTGGATGGTCCAACACAAGCCCCAGATAGAAATTCAGAGCACCTTTATGACAACTCCAAAAATCGTGTGTATTGTGAGTACGGGACTGTTGTGGCCAAGGATTAAGTCTGGAAGCTGATTAATATTTGTAGGGTTGTAATGTCAGTTAAGTGGGCAACTAGGTTAGAACTCATGCTAAGTGAGAATACTGGTGAGGGAAGATCACACTGTGGTCTGATATGTGTTATCCTAGATATCAAAACAGCTGCAGGATCAGGCCAGTTTTTGTCAAGTCAGGAGCGCATGCCCAAGAGTTTATTTTATTAATTATGAGACGCTACCACATGTTGCATAGAAACACTGTCCCATTCCCTCTTTCATAGTTCTGGAAGCCTGAAATCATGGTGTGGGCAGAAACTCATTCCCTCTGGGCACTCTGAGGGAGAATCCTTGCTTGCCTCTTCCAGATCCTGGTGACTTCAGGTTTTCTTGCCACCTTTGGCATCATGGCTGCAATCTGTCACAATGCCACCTTCTCTTTATTGTGTGTCTGTGTCTTCTTCAGTCTGTTATGAGGACAATCATCATCATAATCCAGGATGATCTCCTCTCTAGAGCTATCATTAGTCACATCTGGAAATAATCCTTTGTTCAAATGAGACCACTTTCAGGGTCTGGGTATTCAGACATCACTTATCTTTTTAATGTAATTCAATTGTACTTGGACTTCCTTCCATAACAGCAGCCTACTATTGTCCTACTTCACATAGGTGAGCAAAGAAATTTTAGCTCTGGAGGGCAGAAAAGAATCAACTCAAGGTACTATAGTGAGGAATATGGTCTCTTACAGAGTTCTGAAGCCTAAGCTATTTTACAGATGTTAAAAGATAAAGTAAGGCATATTAAATGTTTTAAGAGTTCATTGGAGCAAAAATTTATTCCAATCAGGCAGTGCCAAACCAGAAATGGTTAGGAGCATTCCACCAACAGGAGCTCAGGGAGAAACCTAGAGAAAAGGTCAAAGCAAAATAAGAAAATTATTGATTGACTGTGTCTTGCAATCTGGTTGCCTCTTTGGACTGGTTGTCTTTGGTGTTTGGATTTTGTACTTTGAAGCATTTATAGGCTTAGATTTCGATTTGCTCATGTAGATCACCATGGCGTTAGAGTCATCTCAGTTCAAATGCCTCTTTGCTTAATTTAACACAGATCTCCATCTGGAATGACATTTACACACAAACATGAACACACACACACACACACACACACACATACATTTACTGTGAGCATTCCTCCAAGCCTTGTTCAGTAGGACCTGTGCCATTAAGCAAGGGACAGTGTCCTGGAAAAAGAAAATATCCAGACTTTCACTAGATACAGGATCTGAAATGAGCACCCAGAAATTGAAAACATCGTTGTGGCCCCCGGGGCAGAGTGAGCGTCTGTGATAGCTAGGTGACAGGTTGATTCTTGCTCCAAATCCAAGTGGTGATGGTGCATTGTGAGCTTGGATCCATTCCTGCTCATTTCCCCAGCTAAGAATATGAAGTGCATATGCGTATACTTACGTACTTGCAGGATTCCATCCTATATTTTCTCATCTAGGAAGTAAGGATTATTACAGTAGAAAGGCCAAGTGAAAGTCCCTGAAACTGTCCCTCAACCTTCCTCATCCCTCAAAACAAAATGAATCAAAACAAACAAAAAAAACTAAACCAAAAAGAATATGGCATCTATGGGAAAATTCAGCCACCAAATACTGAAAAAGCCATCCTTCCTAGGGCAATCCCATATGATTACCCTTTAGGCTATTGCAAATCCTATTCAGACCTTAAACGTTGTGAATTATAAAGTTAGCCAAATGGTGATACCAATTGTAGTTTTATGTGGCATCCTTATTGGAGTAGGTCTATACAGCCCCGCTTGTTAGTGCCTATTGTTTATGGTTTTAGTTCCCACTAACAAAATAGGTGGTATGCATTTAGCCTTCATCAGGCAGGAACAGAAGTAAATCTTCACTCTCTTGCCTGAGGACTCTCTTCTATTCTCCTTCATAATCCAGAGGGAACTTGATTGTCCTAATTCCCCATAGAATATCAGGCTGAGGCATCTCATGGGTATATGTGCAATCTGGAACTGGTAAGCCGGAAGCAGCAAGCGACCAACCTGCCTTAGTGAGACAATTGCACACTGGAGGGCGGGTGAGAAATACTGTGAAATCCAGGAGACTGCCACGTGGACCGCAGTGATTAATCCTCACTTCTAAGGAGAGAGAAAATGGCTGCCACACAGTGGGGGCAAGAAGAACTGTGCCTGGAGTCTAAAAGGATTTTTGGTGTGTGTGGGAGGTGTTTTAATACTTTATCCAATAGCAAAGAATAATGGATAACTATGGCAACCAAATAAGGCAGGATGATTCAGGACTCAAACTCCACAGGAATGATATATTGGTCCCTCCATCAGGCACAATATCCCGATTATATGAAACTAAGGGCAATATGGACTGGACAAGGGAAGAAGAAATTCAGAGATGTTGACTAAAATCTTGTGATCGGTTCTAGAAATGAAGAGATGAGTAGCTTTATATATTTTCTCTTTGCTTTTTATTTGTATATGCTGATCATGCTCTTCTGATTACTCTACCCATCACTATTTTGTATATGTTGTTTCAAGCTACGTTTTTGTTGTTCACTTCACCCACCGGCCACTGCCTGGGTCACAAATCTGGGTCGTTGGGCTTTTACATGGTTTGCACATTAACTGCCTGAGCCACAAGGGTGCACCCAGAGTTTTAGAATTTATTCTTAAGGTAACAACAGACTGTGACCGAATAATATGATTAAGATATAATAGCTATTGGAGCATGAGTCTTCTAATTTCTTTTTAAAAAGGAAAGGTACGGGCAAGAACGAGGGCAAGTAGGCAGGCAGAACGAGAAAGGAGGAAAAAGCACTTTCTCTTATTCAGTTCATCATTTGTCTCCCCGGTCCTGGGACTTGAACTGGAGTCGTTGGGTTGCATGTGAACTATGTCTGGTTTAAACCACCAGGCCACCAGGGTGCACCAAGTTTTCTAATTTAGGAGAAAGCCTAAGGCTTTTCCTTTTTATGAAGGATAGCTTGTCTTGTCAGGTAGAAACTTAGCAAGTTCCAAAGTGGGTAGAATGTTATATATGGGAACTGAGTCAGAGAGGCCAACTTTTCCAGTTGTCAGTTTGTTGCCTCTCAGATCCAAATCCTCTTTTTTTTTCCCCTCATGTGTGATATTGAAGTTGGTCCCAGTCAGCAGTCTCAGTATTTTCCTTTTGCCATCTGGCACCGTGTTAAGTGTGAGTGGAATGAAATGAAGACCATGAAGTGAGGGACTTCTTCTCCTGGAGCTTTTTCTTACTTGTTCTTTAGAGTGTGGTGAGCAGTGAGCAGACACCCATGGGCACTCACCTCTCAGTGGTATTTACTCTTCAGTGAGAATTGTCGTCACCCCAGTGGGTGGCTTCCCAATCAATCTTGCCCACTACTTGATGGGCGTTTTTCTCCTGCCAAATCCAGTTTTTGTCACTACAGCAAATTTCCTGCTGCATCTATAACTCTTCAACAAAGTCTGAATCTCAGCTTTGTGTGAGATATTCATTCAAATTTGTTTCCCCCTATGGTCAATCTATCTCTACCATAGAGTTGTGACTTCTCTATCTGAAATGTCATATTCTTTATAGAATTCTCTTAGCAGATGGTAGTTAATCTCTTGTTATTAGTCAAGAATTCTTTTTATTAAAATTTCCTTGTTCAAATTGCAATGTCACTTTGGTACCTTACTGGACTTTACCTGTTACAGCAGAGAATGGTTCAGATTTTCTCTCTAAAGAAGCTATTTTTAGTTTGTTTAATTTTGTACTTCTTAGGACAGAATGGTGACTCCTGAACTTTTTATAAGCTAGACTGGAAATCGGAAGTCTCCTGAGTGCTCTTGGCTTGGAGATAATTCTGATAATCCTCTTACCTGCTTAAATGTAATGCACTGAAGATTTTAAAAAAAAGTATTTCTTACACAACAGCATTAGAAATGAAATAGATTTGTTATCAGTGAGTGTCAAATTTAAAATCTCAATGTTTAGTCTTCATGATTGAAGAGGAAATATTTCTGTTAGTCTCAATAAATGTTATGAATTTATATCACCAGAAAAGAAGATACAAACTAAACTAAGAACTTCTCGAATGTGAATAGTTTGTGATAACGACAGCTTAGTGTCTGCTTTGCGTAGCATCTTGTGGCCAGCTGTCGCAAGACGTTTGTGAAATGTAAACAATTTAACAAAAGACTCTCCCCACATTAAATTGCAATCTTAACAAATACTGCTGAGAATGATTGTCTCCGATTCTAGAGAGTTGACATTTTTACATTGTGTCAAAACTGAAATTAAAAGCATGTCAAAACTGAATTCAGAAATATTTAATTATTGCTGTTTCAAGTGACTTGGTGTGAAGATTAAAATAGGAGAAGCACACTGATCTTGAACTGTATATAAAAGTTTCGCACAAGTCGAATTCTGTATGTTTTCTGACTCTCCAACAAAGTAATGTACTGGAGTTTGATATTTCATGCCAGTATTGGATTTATGAATTGAATTAGGTACAAGAACAAATAATGAAAGAAGATTGGATTATTTTTTTCCTAATAGCTCTTTGAATTGTTATCATCTCTACCAATAAGCCTGTCCTTCTTTGTAATATGTATTCTCACATACTGGGTATTCCCCCCATTTTTCTTTTCTGCCTTCATTATCCCTTTTTTTTTTTTTTTTCGCTTATTCCAATCCTGTATATTTTTCAAGGTTAGCCCAACTGCATATTATTTATTCAACACACATTTCTTGAGGTAGTTATTATGGATTACTTATTATGCTTTGATACTACAATGTTAAAAAAAAAATACTACCCCTGTCTTCATGGAATTCATCTTCTGTGCCTCCATACAGAGAGAATGGCAATACTTAAGCTGCAGGTTTGTTGAAATTAGAGTATTTATGAAAGATATGGGATGCAGGAAGTGTTTGCTAGAGAAAGGATTCATGTTTGCTTCTTTCAGTGTTTCTTAAGACAGCATAATTGTCTTTTATTGTTTCATATGCATTATGTTAGGGGCAGACACTCTGAATTAGGTTTACACCCCAATGACTGGTCATTTTCTTAGTGGCCTATGTGGTTATTATCTCTAGAATAGTGACTTGGCACTGTGGGAATTTGTCCAACAGCTATTGTATCCTATGTTGACCCCAAGTCATCCTTTATCTTTATTGTTTCCTTTAATTCAGATGAGACAACCTGCTTTCTAGAGGTGAAAGTTCCAGGTATATAAAGTCTGAGCAGCTATTGCAGAATCTGTGCAGCTATGACTATTTACTAGTGTTCATGAGATTCCTATGCACTTTCTGTGACCCTCGCTCGGCAAAAACTGCCCACTTCTCAAGTACTTTATCTGCACACGGGCTGTCGTCTTTCTCCTCCCACTGTGCTTGGTTTCCTGCTAATGCTTGTTTGGCAGCTTCCAATAGTCTTTTCAACCTGCATTTATTTTTCCCAAATTAGAGGCAGCTGGGCAATTTTAGGAAGACAACAACTCACTAATTCCCTCTTTGCTAATTTGTAACGCCAGTATTTCTCTCAAACTTCAGGAGACTGAGTTGGATTTGAAACAAGGAATTGTGTGAAGGGTTGAACTTTTTAGTCTTTTTTTTTTTTTTTTTTAAAGGAAAGATGAAGGACACATGAGAAAAGAGAAAGAAGAATCTTTATTTTATTTTGTTTAATTTTCGTACTGATTGTTTCTCCCACACCCAGGACTCAATCCCAGGGGTGTGTGGCCTGCACTCCTTCGAAGATGACTGACCCAACCACTGCTTCACCAGGGCATTCTTAGCCTTATTTTATAAATATTCTCTAATGTTATGACTATTTAAAAATAATAATTTATTAGAAAAATAAAGCATATTGTGATAACTCTATTTTCGCTATCTGATTTTATGTTGATATGAATAAAACCAACTGGAGTTTGTCTCCCACTGTGGAATAAGAAATGATTTAATTTATATTATGCACAACAAGTAGTAAAGAAGCCTTGAGTTGAAAAAGATTTAAGTTGCTTTCAGTAAAGAATAAAAAATTCTTATATGTTAAAAACTCCAGCTGTTTTATAATAACAATACATTTTAATAATTGTTTTCTTTGGAGAAAATTCTGAAGATATTAACTATTTTTAGAATAAATTTATTGTCTGGTGTTTCTCCAGGTTTTTAGTTACATTATTATTTTTTCTAACTCATCTGAATCTGCCTTTTAAACCATCTTTTCCTTGTGACCAACTCTGGGTAAAATGTTATTATGTAAACTAAAATGTCACATACTGGTCACACTCACTCCATGATGATTGGCTATTTGACAAATTATAATGATACTTTGTTTTAAAAACATCGATATCCTAATTAGAAAAACTTGTAAGAAATAGCAAAAATAATCACGCTATTATTTTAATAAAAGCTTTCTTTTTCCAAGACATAAATTTACAACCTATGACAAGCATTCTTAAAAAGGGTAGCAAATCCCTTAATATAATTGCCATAGGAAATTATTTATTTTTTTATTGAGGTAACTTTACAAAATTTTAGACATGCAGGGTCACGCTTCACTAAGCATATGAGAACACAGCATGCCTACCAACAAATTTCTAATACCCCTCATCACTGTCCATTGGATCCCCACTACACTTTGCTCCATCCCTAGCCTATTTCCCTCTGGTAAATTCAGTTCTGTTGTCAATTTCCAAGGGTTGTTTTTTGTTTTGCTTTATTTGTTTGCTGTTTATATTTCACACATGAGCAAGATCATCTGTTACGTCTTTGCACTAACATTTCGTTTATCATAATTCCCTCTAGTTGCATCCATGTTGATTCAAATGATAAAATTTCATTGTACATTGTAGTATTCCATTGTACTTATGTGCCGCATCTTCTTTATCCATTCATCTGATGTTGGGCACTTAGGTAATTTCTAGTTCTTAGCTATGTGAATAGGCCTGAAATAAACATGGGGATACATATATCTCTGTGGATGGTACTTCTGTATCTTTTGGGTAGATGCTCAGAAGTGGAACGACGGGATCATATGGGATTTCCGTCTTCAGTTTTTTGTTTTCCATAGGTGTTTCCATAGGTGTTGCACCAATTTGCACTCCCACCTACAGTTCAAAAGTGTTCCTTTTTTTCCACATCCTTGCCAGCATTTGTTGTTTCCAGATTTTTTGATAATAGTCTTTCAGGTGTAAGGTGATATCACATTGTTGTTTTAATTTTATTTTCCTTATAACCAGCAAGTAGGGACATGATTTTATGTGCCTGTTGGCCATCTGTATAATCTTTTCAGAAAAGTATC
Organism: Solenodon paradoxus; assembly: GCA_004363575.1. Classification (NCBI taxonomy): domain Eukaryota; kingdom Metazoa; phylum Chordata; class Mammalia; order Eulipotyphla; family Solenodontidae; genus Solenodon; species Solenodon paradoxus. The sequence continues at coordinate 555,161 of RJWH01000114.1, read as the reverse complement.
TCTCCAATTCCTCCTCCCATTTTTTGATTGGATTGCCTGTTCTTCTGTTGTTGAGTTTTATGAGTGCTTTGTATATTTTAGCTATTAAGCCTTTGTCAGAAATATCAAATGCAAATATCTTCTCTCTTCTATCTTAGTGGGTTTCCTTTTGGTTTTGGTGATGTTTCCTTTTGTTGTGAAGAAGCAACTTAGTTTGATGTAGTCCCAGTTGTTTGCTTTTCCTTTTGTTTCCCTTGATGATGGAGTTGAGTCACCAAAGGCCTCCCTAAGGCTGATGTCATGGAAAGTCTTTCTTGTGTTGTCTTCTAAGAACTTTATGGTTTCTGGTATTATATCAAAGTCTCTAATCCATTTTGAGTTAATTTTTGTGAATGGTGTTAGAGAGTGGTCTACTTTCATTATTTTGCATGTGTCTGTACAGTTTTCCCAACACAATTTGTTGAAGAGACTTTCCTTTTTCCATCTTATGCTTTTGGTTCCTTTGTCGTAATTTAATTATGTGAGTGGGTCAGTTTCTGGTGATTAAATTCTATTCCACTGATCTGTGACTCTGTTATTATTCTAGTACCATACCGTTTTGATCACTGTTGCTTTGTAATATAGCCTGGAAGTGTAATCTCTCCAGATTTGTTCTTTTTTCTAGTGATTACTTTGGCTATTCAAGGTCTTTTGTTGTTCCATGCAAAGTGTAAGACTTTTTTGTTTGGAAATAAGCTCATGGGATTTTACTGGATATTGCATTAAACCTGTATATTGTTTTGGGTAAGATGGTCATTTTAATGATATTTATTCTTCCCAGCCATGAGCAGTGGTTGTCTCTTCATTTCTTTGTGTCCTCCAAATTTTTTTTTTAATAAGGACTTGTAATATTCATTGTACAGTTCTTTTACTTCCTTTGTTAGGTATATGCCTGGGTATTTCTTCCTTCACCTTCTATTTTGAATGCTGTGATATTCTTGATTTTATTTTCTTCTTGTGTGTTGTTTGTATATAAGAATGCATTCAATTTTTATGTATTGATTTTTTAAACTGCCACTTTACTACATTCATTCATGATGGGTTTTGGTAATTTTTTGACAAGAGTTCTTAGGGTTTGGAATATATATAATCATGTCAGCAGCAAATAATTATAATTTTACTTCCTCCTTTCCAATTAGGATTCCTTTTATTTCCTTTTCTTGCCTAACTGCTCTGGATAAGACCTCCAGTACAATATTAAATAGCAGTAGTTGGCTTTGCTTTGTTCCTGATCTCAGAGGAAATGTTTTCAAGTTTTTACCACTGACTATGATGTTGGCTGTGGGTTTTTCCTATATGGCTTTTATTCTGTTGAGGTATGTACTTCTATTCCCATTTTATGGAGGATTTTTTTTTTTATCATAAATCAATGTTGAGTCTTTTCAAAAGCTTTCTTTGCATCTATTGATATGATCATGTTTTTTTTTTTCCTTTGCTCTTATTGGTATGGTGTTTGGCATTAATAGATTTATTTCTGTCGAACCATCCTTGCATCCCTGGGAAAATTGTGCTTGGTCATAATGGATGATCTTTTTAGTGCATTGCTGGATTCAGTTTGCTAATGTTTTGTTGAGAATTTTTACATCTGTGTTTATTAGAGGTATTGATCTGTAATTTCCTTTCTTGGTGATGTCTCTGTCATCTTTTAGTATCAGCGTAATGTTAGACTCATTAAAAGTATTTTGGAGAGTTTCCTGTTCTTCAATATTTTGAGAGAGTTTAAAGATGATAGGTGTTAATTCTTCTCTGAAGATTTGGTAGAACTCACTAGAAAAGTCATCTGGTACTGTGTTTTTATTTTTGGGAAGACTTTTGATTACTCCCTCAATTTCTTTGCTTGTGATTGTTCTGGTCAGGTTTTCCAGGTCTTCCAGGTTCAGTCTCAGTGGACTGTATATTTATAGAAATCTTTCCATGTCGTCAAGGTTGTCTATTTTGTTGGCATAGAGCTGTTCATACTAGTCCCTTGTTTTGAATTTCTGTAGTATCTGTTGTAAATTCTCCCTTTTCTTCTCTGATTCTATTTATGAGAGCTTTTTCTTTGTGATTCTAGTCAATGGTTTATCAACATCATTTATTTTTTTTCAAAGAACCAACTCGGTTTCATTGATCTTCTGAATTAGCTCTTTGTTTTCTCTTTGATTTATTTCTGCTTGAGTTTTGATTATTTTTTTCCTGCTGATTTTTGATTGTAGTAGTTCTTCTTTCTCTAGTTGTTGTTTTAAATGTAGTTAGGTTGTTTATTTTTTGTTTTTCTTGTTTCTTGGGGTAAGCCTGGATTGCAATGAACTTTCTTCTTAGTAGTGTTTTTCTGCATCCCATAGATTCTGGTAGCTTATTCATTCCTTCTCATTCGTCTCTAAGTATTTTTTTAGTACCTCTTTGATTTCCTCTTCTACCCAAGAGTCATTCAAATATATTTCTTAGTGTCCAATAAATTTGGAGTCGTGTAGCTTTCTTTTTGTGGTTGATTTCTAGTTTTAAGCCTTTGTGATCAGAGAAGATGCTTGATATGATTTCAATTTTTATAAATTTGTTAAGAGATATATTGTGTACCAGCTTATGATCTATCCATAGAATGTTCCATGTGCACTTGAGAAGAAAGTGATCTTTATTCATTGAGTGAAGTGGTTGGTATATGTCTATATGTCTGTTCCAGGTGGTCATTTAAAGTGACTGTTTTCCTGTTAATTTTCTTCCTGGTTGATTTGTCCATTGTTGCAAGTGGGGGTTTTGAAGTCTCTCACTATTGCTGTGTTGTTGTTGATGTCTCTTGTCAGTCCTAATAATATTCGTTTAATGTATTTTGTTGCTCCTTCATTTGGTGCATGTATGTTAATAAGTATTTTGTCTTCTTGCTGGATTGATTTTTAATCATTATACAATGTCCATCTCTACCTTTAGCTATGTTTTTTAAAAGGAAGTCTGTTATTTGACATGAGTATAGCAGTCACCGCTTTTTGGTGGTTGCTATTCGACTGTAGGATTGTCTTCCAGCCATTGACTGAGCTTTTGTTAATCTTTTGAAAGAAGGTGGATTTCCTGAATACAGCAAAAGGTTGAATTGTGCTATTTAATCCATTCAACCACTTTACATGCTTTGGTGAGTTCAGTCCATTAACGTTCAGGGTGATTATTGATATGTAGTTGCTTAGTGCCATTCCTTCAGTTCTGAATGATAATGTCATAGGATACAGTATTCTATGTTGAAAATTCCTATCTTTCAGCACTTTGAAGATATCATGCCATTTCCTTCTGGCCTATAAAGTTTCAGTTGATAAATCTTCTGACAATATTATGGGGACTTCTCTGTAGGTGACACATTTTTCTCTGGCTACTTTTAATATTTTTTCTTTGTCTTGTATTTTAGACATTTCGATGGCAATATTTCTAGGTGTATTTCTGTTTGGGTTTCTTTTATTATGAGCTCTTTGAGCTTCCTCGGTCTAGAGGGTTGCTTCAAACACAGTTTCTGCACCCCTTTTCTTTCTTTTCTCCATCTGCGATCCCTATGATATGAATGTTGTTCCTTTTGATGTTATCCCAAAGATCTCAAATGTTGTCTTTACTTCTTTGCATTTTTTCTCTCTTTGCTAGTTTGCTTGGTTGAGTTCCTCTGCCCTATCTTCCAGATTGCTGATTCTATTGGAAGCTTCATCCATCATATTGTTAAGTCTGTTACTAAGTTCTTTAGTTCAGTTATTTATTCTTCACTTCGTTGATATCTTGCTTCATTTCTTCCCTTTCTTTTTTGATGTTCTCTTTCATTTCCTCTATTGTTTTCTGGATTCCCATGAGTAGGTTAATCACAGTTGCACTAAATTCATCTTTAGGTAGTTTGTACACATCTGCTGTATTCAGATTTTCCCCTGGGTATTTTATTGGATCCATCATTTCATGTACATTTCTCTGTGCACATGCTCTGTTTACATTTCTGAGGGTTTGGTTTCCCTGAAAGATGACATTGTGTAGGGTGATTGATCACCTTTTTGCTGTCCCAGAATTGACAATCAGGCTGCAGTTCCACATCTACCCATAGGGTGGTGTTAGTGGATAGCATTGAGGTTTAGTTCCTTTAGGGAGACTACCTTCTTTTAATTCTGGGGGTGGGATATATGGTGGGCAGGATATCAGTGGGTGTATCCTAAGACTGTGCAAAATGATGGTGGGAGGAAGTGGGTGTGGGGAATTTCCCTAGCTGCCTTCCAATCATGGTGGCTCCCAGTGTAATTTCACTGTGTGGGCTCCAGCTCAGTCCCTGGGGCAGTGGCTGTCCCCTGTGCCACAATGGTTTTCTCTGCCTCTGCATCCCAGACTTGCTGGGCATGTTCTTTACTGTCTGCACCAAGTCTTCAGCCTTTTCTCATCCTGTCTCAGTTCCATCCAATTGCCTCAGCTTTTATGTTGAGTCTCAAATCTCAACATTAGCTGTATACCAGGACATTTTCTCCTATCCTTTGTTGTCAGGAAAGCTGATCAATCTCTGGAGTCATAACACTAGCCATTCCTGGGAGTTTGCCTCTGGAAACTAGGTGAGTTTCTCATTGTTCTTTGGGGAGGAATCTGAATCTCCTTCCTACTAGGTTGCATCTTCCTTCTCTACTGTATATTGCTTTAGGTAAAATGACCATTTTAACAATGTTGAGTCTTCTCAGCCCTGAGCAGGGTGTGTATTTTCATATCCTTGTGTCCTCCTCTATTTCTTTTATTAAAGACTTTCAGTTTTCATTATACAGGTTTTCCACCTCCTTTGTTAAGTATACTCCAAGGTATTTGCTTCTATTTTAAATGAACAGTGTAGTTTTCTTGATTTTTTTTCTTCTAGTGTGTGCTTGAGTATAAAAATACCATGGGTTTTTGTGCGTTGATTTTTTAGCCTCCTACTTCATGGATTTCATTGATTAGTTCCAGTAGTTTTTTGACAGAATTTTTAGAATTTTTAATATATATAATCATGTCATTTTCAAATAATGACAGTTTTACTTACTCCCTTCCAAACTGAATTTCTTTTTTCTTGCCTAATTGTTCTAAGACCTCCAGTATGCTATTAAATAGCAGCGGTGAGAATGGACAGTTTTGCCTTGTTCCTGACCTTAGAGAGGAAATGCTTTCAATTTTTGCCTTTAACTAAGATGTTGGCTTTGTGTTTATTGTATACGGCCTTTATTATATTGAGGTATGTGCTTTCTATCCCTAGTTTATGCAAGATTTTTATCATAAATGGGTGTTGGATCTTGTGAAAACTTTCTCTACCTCAATTGATAAGGTCATATAGTGTTTTATCCTTGATCTTTTTGATATATTACAGTAATAGATTTACATATGTTGCATCCCTGTGATAAATCCTGCTTGGTCTTGATGATCGTTTTGATGGTTGTTGGATTGGTTTGCTAATATTTTGTTCCTTAGAAATATTAGTCTGTAATTTTCTTTCTTGGTGGTATCTCTTAACAGCCTTTGGTATCAGTTTGATGTTAGCCTCATAGAAACTGTTTGGTAGTGTTCCCTGTTCCTCAATATTTTGGAAAAGTTTGAGAAGAATAGGTATTAATTCTCTAAAGATTTGATAAAACTCATCAGTAAAGCCATATAATCCTGGGCTTTTATCTTTAGGGACACTTGATTAACTTCAGCTTCTTTGCTGTGATTGTTCTATTCAGGTTTTCCAATTTTTCTGGGTACACTGTATTTCTGTGGTATCTGTTAAAAATTCTTCCCTTTCATATCTGATTATAGTTATGAGAGTTCTCTCTTTTTCTTGTGTGTCTAGCCAATGGTTTGTCAATTTTATTTGCTTTTTCAAAGAACTAACTTTTGGTTTCTTTGATCTTCTGGATTATGTTCTTGTTTTTTTTTTTTTAATTTCTACTCAAATATTTATCATTTCCTTTCTTTTGCTGATTTTTGGCTTTTGCTGTTCTTTCTCCAGTTGCTTTATATGAAGGGTTAGATTGTTTGCTTGCATTTTTTCTTATTTCTTCAGGTGGGCCTGGATTTTAATGAATTTCCATGTTGGTACTGCTTTCACTGCATACCATAGATTCTGGTAGCATTTGTCTTCACTCTCTTTTGTCTATAAATATTTTTTTAAGTTCTTTGATTTCTTCTTTTACAAAGAGTCCTCCAGAAGCATATTTTTTAGTCTCCAATTAATTTGGGTTCTTCCAGCTTTCTTTTTTTTGTGATTGATTTCTAGTGTTAAATCATTTTGGCCAGAGAAGGTGCTTGATATGAGTTCAATCCTCGTAAACTTATTGAGAATTGTTTTGTGTCCCAACATATGATCTATCCTTCAGAATCTTCCAGGTACACTTGAGAAGAAAATACAATCTGTAATCATTGGATGAATTGTTTGGTATATGTCTATTAGATATAACTGTTCCAAATGGTCATTTAAAGCTGTTATTTCCCTGTTTATTTTATATTTGGTTGGTGTGTCCCTTGTAAGTGGGGTGTTGAAGTCTCCTATTATTTGTTGCTTCTATGTCTCTTCTTAATTCTAATAATACTTGCTAACTATATGTTGATGCTCTTTCATTTGGTGCATATATATGTTCGTAAGTGTATGTTTTCTTGATGGATGACCCCTTATAATGGGCATCTCTGTCTTTTGTTATGCTTTTTAGTTGGAAGTTTGTTTTATCTGAAATAAGTATGGCTGTTCCTGCTGTTTTTTTGGTTGCCATTGAACTGTAGGATTATCTTTCACCTTTTGACTTCGGGCATATGTTTTATCTTTTGAAAGATGGTGAGTTTCCTGAATGCAACAGAAGTTTGAGGTATGCTTTTAAATCCATTTGGTCATTCTGTCATTTGATTGTCAAGTTGAGTCCATTAATATTTAGGGTGATCATTGATATGTATCTCCTTATTGCCATTTTGTAAATTTTTCTTCTTGTTTCTTACAGACAGTGCCTTTGTTCTTCCCTTTCTTTTCTTAGGGGGGTTGGGTGTAGTTATGTTTCAACTGGTTTTCCTTTTTGTTTTCTTCTTTGCTCTATCCCAGGAGATGTGTTTTGTGGTTATCTTCCAGTTCTCATTAAAATTCTGTATTTATTTCTTATATTTACTTTAAAGCAGATCAGTTTTGAACTCATTCTAGCCATCCACATTTTGTTCTCTTCTCCCCACTTTTTATATTTTGCTGTCTTACTATTTTTAAGTGGTTTTTTTTTTTTTTTTTTTTTTTTTTTTTTTTTTTTTTTTTTTTTTTTTTTGCATTTTATAGAACGTTATTTAGTATTTTCTATAACTCTGGTTTTGTGGTGATGCATTCTGTTAACTTTCATGTATGAAAGCTTTTTTTAGAAACATTATTTCTGTTCTAAATGATAATCTCATAAGTTTTTGTATCCTGGGATGAAAATCCTTTTCTTTCAGCACATCGAGTAATTCATGCCATTCCCTTCTGGACTGTAGAGATTTAGCTAGGAAATCCATTGACAATCTTATGGTAAATCCTTTGTATGTGACATGTTTTTCTATGACTGCTTTTAAGATTCTCTATCTTGTATTTTTAACATTTTGATGACAATGTGTCTTACTGTAGGTCTGCTTGGGTTTCTTTTATTAGGAACCCTTTGAGCTTCCTGGTTCTGGAGGCTTGCTTCGTTCCGTAGGTTAGGGAAGTTCTCAGCTATAATTTCTTCAAATACAGTTTCTGCCCCCTTTTCTCTCTCTTATCCTTCTGGGACCCCGATGTTGCAGATGTTCCTTTTGATATTTTCCCCTAGCTTTAAATTCTGTCTTCTTATCTTAGCATTTAAATTTTTTTTGCTAGTTTGCTAGAGTGCATTCCTCTGCCCTATCTTCTAATTCACTGATTCTATTGGAGGCTTCATTCATTCTGTTCTTGAGTTCTTCTACTGAGTTCTTTAGTTCAGCATAGTATTCCTCATTTCTTTGATAACTAGCTTCACTTCTTCTCTTTCTTTTTTGTGGTTCTCTTTCCCCCCTCTATTGCTTTCTTGATTTCCATGAGTATGTTTATCACTGTTCCCCTAAATTAATCCTCAGGTATTTTTTGTATGTCTGTTATATTCAGAGTTTCCCCTGGGGTTTTGATTGAAACCATCATTTCATGTATATTTCTTTATGTCTTCACTCTATTTAGCATTCTGTTTTTATTTCTGTGGGTTGTTTTCCTGCAATGATTACCTTGTATAGGGTATCAACTTACAGTGAATAAGCCTGGATCTTGGTTTGAGCACTGGGAATTCTTGTTTTGTGTTGACATCACCACTGGTTAGATTTGTCAAAGTTCTTATTTGGAGTCTGATTAACCTGTGGGTTGGAGTTTGTGTGGAGGTTGCAGAGCCTTCTCCCTGTATCACAGGTCTGAAGAGTAATGACTACTTGTCATTAGTCCACAATCAGCTATCGTTGTGCATTTCCACCTCCACCCTCATGGTGCCACTAGTGTGTAGCATTGAACATCATCCTGTCTTGGAGACTCTATTCTTTTAAACCTGGGGCCAGGATTTTTGGTGAACAGGTTGTGACTCCAGTATAATATAGTGGGAGGAGTTGTGGGTTGGTGATTCTCTTTACTGCCTTCTGGTACAGCAGCGTGCTACATATTTTTCCCTCTGGGGTTCCTACTCATTCCACCTGGGCACTGGTTCTCATTCTGTACTATAAAAAGACCCTCTCCTCTGGCTCTGTGTCCCAGTGTTGTTAGGTGGGCTCTCTGTTATCAAAGTGACTCTGGGAAGTCCAGTTCTTCTCAAGGCTTTACTCCCTCTGCTGCCACCCATTTTTCCTTCTCAGTCTGGGAATTCCGAAACTGTGATATAGTTCTGAACTGCACATTTTTACCTACCCTTTCTGGTGGTGAATGTTGTTGTCACTGTAACATCTTTAACTCAGCGTTTGTGTATGCAAAATGGGTGATTCCTAGTTGCTCTGTCTGAAGGAGATGAGACTTTCTCCTACCTGGTTGCCACCTTGACTAATCTCTCTGCCCAGTTTATGATTGGATTGTTTTTCTGTTGAATTTTATGAGTTCTTTATTTTGGATATTAGCTAAATATATGATATGATATGCAAATATATTTTCCATTTATTAGGATGCATTTTTGTTTTGATGATAGTTTTTTTCTCTGTGCAGAAGGTTTTTAGTTTGATATAGTCCCATTTATTTTTGTTTTGTTTCCATAGTCAGTGGAGTGGAGTCCCCACAGAACTCTCTAAGGTTGATGTCATGGAAGCAACTACCCATGTTTTCTTTTATCTATTTTATGATTTGTGATCTTTCATCCATGTCTCTAGTCAATTTTGAAGTAATTTTTGTGTATGATCTTAGAGAGTGATCCAGTTTCATTCATTAGAATGTGGCTGTTCATTTTTCCTACTACCGGTTGTTGAAAAGAATTTCTCCATTATATACTCTTGACTACTTTGTCATAAATTAACTATCTATCTGAGTTTATTTCTATTCCACTTATCTGTGTGTCTGTTTTTATTTCAATACCATACTGCTTTGATTACTATAACTTTGTAGTACAGCTTGAAATCCTGGAAGTTTAATATCTCCATATTTATTCTATTTTTTCTAATTGTTACTCTAGCTATTCATGGTCTTTGTGATGATCCCATATAAATGTAAGAAATTTTGTTCTATTTCTTGATATAGTCCAATTAATTTTTATAGGAATTTATTTATATCTGTATATTAGGCAGTACAGCCAATGTAACAATGTTGCATCTTCCCAACTATGAACATGAAATATCTTCCATTTCTTTGTATCTTCTACTTCTTTTAACAATGCCCTATATTTTAAAGTCTCTCACCTCCTTTTTAAAATTTATTCCAAAGCATTTTATTTAATTCTTTTGTTAAAATTATAAATGGGGTTGTTTTTCTAGCATCTTCAATCTCATTCTTTAATATAAAATTGTAACAGATTTTGCATATTAATTTTGTAGCCTGTTAATTTACTGTACTCATGTATTAATGTTAATAGTGTTTTTTGCATCATTAGGGTTTTCTATGTCTATTATGTCATCTTCAAATAGTGACAGTTTTACTTCTTTTTCAGTTTAAATGACTTTCATTTCTTCTTGCCCAATTGCTATGATAGAACTTTCAATACAATTTGAATAGTGATAGTGAAAGTGGACATCCTTAACTTTTTTCCTGATCTTAGAGGAAAAGCTTTCAGTTTTTCTCCATGAGTGTGCTTTTGGCTGTGGGTATGCCATGTATGTCTTTATTATGTTTGGGTATATTCCTTCTATCCCTGTTTAATTGACAGAGTTTATCATAAATGGGTGCTGAATCTTGTCAAAATGTTTTCTCTACATCTATTGATATAATCCTATAATGTTTCCTTCCTTTAGTTGATTTAGTATATTACATTAATAGATTTCCAAATGTTGAGCCATCCTTGCTTCCTCAGAATAAATCCCACTTGGTCTTGAGTGATAATCCCTTCACTTTATTGCTAATTTAGTTTGCTAAGGTTTGGGTGAAGAATTTTACATCTATGCTCATCAGAGATATTGTTCTATAATTTTCTTTTTTGGTGATGTCCTTGCCTGCTTTTGATGTCAGTGTAATATTGGATTCATAAAAATATGTGGAAGTGTTCTCTGTTCTTTGATTTGGGGGGAGTTTTTGAGAAGAATATTCTTCCCTGAAAATTGGTTAAAAAAAATATTAGGAAAACCATCTGTAGCTGGCCTTTTATTTTGGGAAATAATTTTGATTGCTGCTTCAATTTCCTAGGTTGTGATAGTCTGCTAAATTTTCTATTTCTGGTTTAGGTTGGTTTTAAGAGTCTAAGTGTCCATGTGCTCTAATTTTTTTCTGCTTACTGTAATATAGCTGCTCATAGTGGTCTCATGATTTTTTTTTTAATTTCTGAAATACCTGTTGTAACTTTTATTTTATTTCTGTTTCTCATTATTAAAATTTTCTTTCTTTTTTCTTGGTCAAAGTTTTGTTAATTTTGTTTATCTTTTCAAAGAACCGGCTTGTAGTTTAAATGATCTTCTGAATTTTCTTTTTGATTTTTATTTCATTTATTTTTGCTCTAATTTTTAAATTATTTCCTTCCTTCTACTTGACTTCTGGTTTCATTTGTTCTTTAGTTGCTTTCGATATACGATTATATTGTTTAAGATTTTTCTTGTTTCTTGAGATAGTTCAAAATTGCTATAAATTTCATTTTAGTACTGTTTTTGCTGCAACCCATAAGATTTGATAGCTTCTGTCTTTGTTCTCATTTGTTGCCATGTTTTAAATAAATTATTCTTCTTTGATTTCCTCTTTTACCCAATAGTTTTTTTCAGAAGCTTCCTTAAGAGAGCTACTGAAACCTCCATGATCTGAGTTTTGCATAGAAGTGGTTAACTGCCTCTGCTAGGGGGTGCAGGCCCACTACTAGCCATTGACCTGGGAAATTGTTTTAGGAAACACAAGAACTGTGAGAACTGAAAGAAGTGAGAGCTGGGACTGTTGGCACTTCAAACTAATTGAAAACAAAAGGGTATCTTTGTCACTCTCTGGACCTGACTGCAACAAAAAAGTGACCAGCACCAGCATCACAAAAGATACAAAAGAGTGTGGAGAGGATGGAGATTGCCCCATTTCCTATTCTCTGTGATGATTATTTTTGGTTCAAAAATGAAAATCCTTCAGTAACATCAGTGTATACCTTGTCTCTATGCTCCCTTTACTCCCCATTCTGCATTCTCTTCTCCCTAAATCCTATGTTCTCTTTTAAAAATTTCTTTATTTTCCACACCTGGGTATGTATGTTGTGGGTCAGTCCCAGGTGTGGGGATGTTCAATGTGAGAGCAAGCTCTTTAGCCCCAGGAAGAGGTTCTGTAGCATTAGTTTCCCTATCAACCCTGGGATGTGGATACTGGATGACCTTCTCACTGAGACAATAACTTGATATCTCTGCTTTTCCTACCAATGGGGTTGCATTTCTATTCTTTGTGGAGATCCAGTCCCTGTTCTTTTCAAAGTCTATATTCTTAAATGGATGTAGTTTTGTTATGCCTCTGGAGATGAGGTGAGCTCAAGATATTACGAGTCTACTATCTTGGGACCCTCTAGGAATTATTTTTTATTGCCTCATTTTATTGTTGAGGTAAAATTTATAGATCTTAAATGAATAATTCAATGATTTTTAAATGTGTACACCTGTATAACCAATATGACAATCAAGTATTAGAACATTTTATTATCTCAGAATGTGCTTTTATGACACCTTCCATTTAATTCCTACCCACTTAGATAATCACCATTATGATTTCAATCATCAAAGACTAGCTTTGACAGTTTTTAAGTCTTATAAAAAATCTGTTATGCCTGACTTCTTTTACTCTATATAATATTTTCAAGATTTACTGATGATGTTGGATGCATCAGCAGTTCATCGATATTTCATTTGAATAATTTCCAGTGTTTTTCCTAATATATATATAAAGTGTTGTGAACTTTATTTCACCAAGCCTGTTTTTGGATATATGCTTTCATTTCTAGTGAGTAAATCTCTAGAATTCAAATTGTGTCACAGAACAAGGGTATCATTCACTTGATCATTAAATGCTAAACAGTCTTCTAAAATTGGTTGTATTCTTTTATAGTCTGCGCAACAATGTTTAAGATTTTTATTTACTCTGCATCATCATTTGATGGTGTAGACCTTTTTTGTCATCTTAGTGGATATGAAATGCTACCTGATACTTTTAATTTGCATTTCCCTGATTGTGTTGAACAATTTTCCATGTTCCTACTGACCATTCTTTTACCTTCTCTTAAAGTGTGTTTTTTTTTCTACTCTTCTGTCCATTTATTAATTGGGCTGTTAGTCTTATTATTGAAGTCTAATAGTTTTGTATGTTCTGGAAACAAGTTCTTTATCAGGTACATGTGTCGTGGACATTTTCGCCTTGATGACTCTTTGTTTAATTTTATTTATCATTTATTTAACGAGTATTTTCAACTGCTAAAATCTGATTAGTTAGTTATTCCATGGTCAATGCTTTTCTTTGGTCCTCTGTAAGAAAAATGTGACTTTCCCATAGTTGAGTAGATATTATTTCCTTCTACTTGCTTTGTAGTGCTAGTTTTACATTAAGTTCTTGATACATCTTGAATTAATTCCTGTATACTATATGAGATAGGAGTTGATTAAAGTATATTTTTGAAAATACGGTCATTTAGTTGTTGAGCATCAATGCACCATTTTGTTGAAAAGAATCGACTTCTTTTATTGGTAACTTAATTGATTTTCTTTATTATTTTCTGTCTATTTCATTAATATCTGCTCGTACTTTTATTGTTTTTATTTATGTTGGGTTAATTTGCTTATACTTTACTAGTTTCTTTAAGTAGAAACTTAGAAAGTTCATTTGACATCTTTTTTCCTTTTTCAGATAAGCGTTTCATGCTATAAATTTCCCTCTGAATTGCTTAGCTATATTTAAAAATCAAGTATGTTGTATTTTAATTTGATTTTATTGTATGAAAATGCAAAATAATCATTATTCTTTGAATAAAGTGAAATTTTTCTAAATAAATACTCCATCACATGTGTTTTGTATATTTAGCGCTACTCATTATATTTCTCAGATTTTACATACAGTTTAAAAAGAAGAAAAGTTTGAGGCAAGTTTTTATTCATCTATAGTTACATGTGTAATGAAAATTTGACTTTGGACATAAAAATGTTTTCCTCTAAAGTAATACATGAGGGCATCACATGACTGAATTTATTAGCTATTTAAAACCACTCAATTTAAGCAATGAGTATTCACCCAAAGTGAATTTAATAATTTAATCATCTATAAAATGCTGATGATGAATGTAACTTTCAATATCAAATCACTCTAAGATTGCTTTCTTTTCTATTTTTTGAATTATCTGATGAAGCATTGTGGGAATCCATGCTTGAGAAAAGTCCGTATTTTTTAAAAAGATCAGCTATATCCGTGGGAAGGCAATTTCAATTAGGAAACAAAATAATGCATTTTGTTCAATGCTCTGTCTTTTGTTCTGTTTTTGCCAGCATCACTCAGGTAAATAAATGTAGCCACATTTCACCTGTCCAGAGCAAAAATTCCAATAGGTATTTCTGACTTTAATGCATATTACTCATAATATGTTTGTCTTATATGCACACATTACCCAGGGTTATGTGAGTGACCCCACCAGCTGAGTGGGAAATCTAATTTATGATTTATGGTGTTCTCATATGTGTCTTTCCAATTGTAATAAATAAGAATACCACAAATTAAAGAATTGGGTGTTAGCAAAAGAGACTGGGGTACATTTGAGGAGAATTGGACTTTACCCTGATATTGCATTTTCCTGTTGTCAACCTCCACAAAAGCAATCAGTTAGCAAAAGAGCAAAAAGGGTTTTTTGTTTTTTTTTTTTACAAAATAAAAAAGACAGCCAGATGGAGTACAATCATGGTGAGTCATGTGCACTTCCCCTGGTTCTCTTTCCATATTATGCTATCTGACCTCTGGAGGACCACCCCACTCTCCCCCAGAAAAGAAACTGTGGGAGATGCAAGACATGATGGATTATGTAGTTTTCTGATTGAATGTAAAACTTCCTGGCTTTCTGACTTCATTTAAATAGGGTTCTGAATATTATTTACACTATGCATTTAATTTTGGGTAAGTCACTTAATTTCCCCATCTGTACAATGAATCACTGGCTCGTATTATCTCTGTGGTGCCTTGCATCTCTGGAATTTTAGGTCTCAAATAAATCAGATCAGAATTTGATTAGGCTCAAGAGAAGCGTAACATCTGAAATGTTTTGTCAGTTTTTTTCAGTTTAACTCAGCAAACTGCAGCTAACTGCTGACATGTGCCTAGTACAGCTGGTGCCAATTGGAATCTAGAAGTAAAATATTTTTGCTTTACACATCTCTTTAAAAACGATATTGAGTAACTGATACAATTTGCTATTGACTTTGTCTTTATCTCCATTCCCATGTCCTCCAGGGTTAGAGAAATAATACCAAGTGTATACTTGGGATGAATTATGTTTTAATATTATTGTTGATGCTCATACCTAAGGTATAATTTCATAAAAGTGCCAAACTTAGGTATTTTTGTAGAATTTCCTTCAGTTTGGGTTGGTCTGATATTTTTCCACAGTAAGATAGACAGTTGTGATTTTGTGAAAAAATATCACAGATGATGTTACTTTTCAAATTAAAGGATGTAAGGGCATCAATCTGTTTTATTTCTAGGGATGTTAACCTTTATCACTAAAGTCTTATCTTCTAGGTCTTTCCACTTTAATATACTTCCATTTCCAAGGCCTATTTATTTGAAGCAACACCACACATGGGGAGAATTTAATTACACTTTCTAAAGAGAATCTCAACAAATTTATGGAATTTGTTAAAATCACCACAGTAATAATTAAGTATTTGGGAGTAGATATTTTGAAGCTATGTATTCTTTTCCTCTTTAAATTTTCACCCATTAATAGTGACTCCAATGGTGATTTTCTGCTTTCCCCCTCCCTTCTATGAAGGAATTATCTCTTTTCCTCCACTGATTTAGTTATTGAATTATTTCTTTATATGAATATTAACTCAAGGGTATTTATTTTATTCTTTAGATTGGATTGCAATGTCATTGCCATTTTGTTGTTCAAATTGTCACAATTTTGCTCATTGGGAGACCACAAGTTGACTACTGTCCCTTTGCAATGTCCCATCTCTTTCTTCTCTACCTCCGTCTCTTCATCTTCATGCTCCCTCTCATGACATCCTTACTTTCTTACTGTTTTCTGGATTATAACATGTTTAAGGCTCATTTTATGTTTACCCTATCCTAGTCCTAGAATCATCCAGTTCCAAGGAGTTCTCGTTTCTTTGATTGAATAATGGCATATATAAAACAATATCAGTGTGCTAGATATACCCATCAGTAAACTCTTACTGCTCTAGCCCATGACAGAGAGCATAGCAAGAACATAGACATATACGTATCTATCCATGTCTACACATATTTATATTTGGATATATCACTCTGTATTAAAAAAAAACCTGATTTTATACTGATACCTTAAAATTCAACCCAGCACCACCATCTTTATTCTACCATTCATCATTTGCTTGTTTATAACTCCTTTCACTGACAGTAAGACCCTTGGCTTTCAATGTAGCATGTTTCCCTATTTGTTCAAACTTAGGATATATACGAGACCGATTCAAAATTACCAACATATATTCCTATAGGAATAAAGTTATAAGACAGCATAGTGTACAGTTTGGTCTTTAATCTTATATTATCTAGTCAAAGCATTGTTTGCTAAAGTTATACAGTTCCTTTCCTTGCTTTCCCATAGTCATGAGCATGGTTGTCATTTGTAAAACAATTGGATTCATTTTTCATAATTGGCTTCCCTCTTGGATTCTTCTGACACAGCAGTTAATTTTTAAATCTTGCATATGGCACTATTTTTTCTGTAGTGTACAGTTTTGACAAATGCTTAGAGTTCTATAGCTATCATCACAATATACAAAACAGTCATAAAATAGCCCCTGCCTTGCGATTTTCTTGTGATACTCCTTTGCTGTTTAATGTTCTCCCTTATTTGCATTTTCAAGTCATTGATAATCAATTTTCCATGCTATATATTTTGCCTTTTCCAGGAGAGCACATAAATGAAATTATGATAATTTTCTTTTGACACTCAGAGGATATCACTTCATTGTTTTATTGTTTGTATCTTTAAGCACAATTCCTATCTTTCTTTTTGTTTAGGTAATATGTCTTCTTTTCTTTGACTTCAATATTTTCCCCTTTTTTAAATGAGCTTAAATCTTATGTACCTATGTTTTATTTTTAATACTTTGTGTGTTCTAAATTTATTGGATTTCTGGTTGGAAGAACATTCATTTCTAAGTTTTTGGAGAATTCTTGGACATTATTTCTTCAAATATTTCTTTTGTTCATTTCACTCTTTTGATAGTATGACAGTTATGTATCTGTTAGACAATTTGATATTATTTCAAAGTTCTTGAATGTCTTTGCTTTGCCCCAGTTCTCTCCTCAATCCTTCCTTTATGTTGCACTTAGTTTGTCTCTATCTGTCTTCAAGGTCACTGAATCTTTCCTGAGCTATGTCAAGTCTACTTATGAGCTAATTAAAGACATTCATTTTCCTTGTTACTGTGTTTCTGATATCTAGTATTTTCATTACATTCTTTCTGAATGTTTCCATCTCCTTTCTGAAATCCCTTTTGTATTGTTTAGCTTTTAAATTAGAGCCTTTAGGATATTAATTGCAATTATTTTAAATTCCCTGTCTGATAATTCCAATATTGTGTCTTATTCTGATTCTGGTGATTATTTCTTTTCTTGAGAATGTGTAGATTTTTTCCTTTCTTTTCCTCCAGCTAATAATATCCTAAGGCCACAGGTTTTTGCTGTCATTTTTCCTGCAGATTAGTGTATTTGTTTCTTGGGGGGATAGGCCTGGTTTCAGCAGTGGCAGACATCCTCTCCCAAGCAGCACCACAAAGAAGTTTGTTACGGATTCTTCCCTGTCTTTTGTGAGTGCCTTGTGGGAGTCGTGAAAACAAACTACAAGTAATAGGAAACCTCACATATCTTGGCCTCTAAGAACTCACACTGATATACTACATTCATTCTTTTATACTTTATTATCAGCTTTTAATTGACTTTTTACTGGCTTCTACGACATCTGATAGTATCTGCTTAGATAAGTGAATGGTTATCCCTGCAGGCACTTGTCTCCAGATTTCTAGTCAATTGTTTGCCCTGTACTCTCAGTTGTCTGATTGATTAAAGTAAACTTGTTAATTTGATGCTCCCCCAGTCTTTTTGTTGCAACAATGAAGGTGATGTTCTGTCTAGTCCAAACTGAAACAGATACAACAGTAACTTGATTTTCTTCATCATCCATTAAACAAAATCCTTTTCAGCACTCTGATATATACATTGTATTTTTTCAACTTGCTTCCTTCATAGAGCTGTATCTTCATTGTAATATATATGTGTGTGTATATGTACATACATATGTATATATAAATATACATGTGTGTGTATTTGTGTGTGTATATATATATATATGGTTGAAAGTCTTTTATTAACTATGTGTCAAAAACCATTCCTATAAATAGGAATTTCAGTTGGAGGTAGGGGCTATGTCACTTATTTCCTTAAACTCTTAAATTACATGTCAAAAATCAGGTATTGTTTTCTTTTTGAAAATTATTTTTATTGATTCATCATCTGGTACTTAAGTTAGAGTCTTCTTTAATTTTGTTCAAGGTAAAGTACTAAATATCACCTAGCTTGCTATAGGATTTGTTAGTCATTATAATTGTTTACTTTTGTAATGCTGAATATTAATTGCCTATCAAATGACTGTAAATTATCACTATTAGTTGTTTGCTGAGAGAACTTTAAAGTTTTTGTTCACTTTTTAAATACAATATACCTAGAGATTTCTAGGAAAATTAAAATACTATTTCAAAATACTTTGCTAGTATGGTATTTTGGCCAAGAATGAGTTTCATCTTGTTACTTACATATTTTAAATAAATTATTTCAAAATTTATTACTACAGATTATAGATCTAACTCACTAAATATGTGACAGCTCTGGAGCATATCCCTCAGGGTTCTTGCTGTGGGAAGTACAGTTGTCTGGTAGCTCCAGATGCTGTTCTTCAGATCTACCACTGGTTTTACACTGAGACTGTACTTCCCTTGGGCTAATACCAAGCAATGGTGGTATAATAGTGCTGACTCATTCTTCTGTATATGGGATTCTTCTTACAGGTAGCTTTGCTCCAGACTCTCCATTTACATTACTAAAATATTATCAGAACTGCATTGAGTTCTGAGACTCTTTCTACCTTATTCTTCTTCCTACTTTTCCTTTCATAGATGTCAGACATGTAATATAGTTTGAAAGCTGTTCTGCAAATCCTGCTCCTTCCTCCTTATTCTCCACAGGATTTTTTATTTTCTAATCTTTTGCATGTCTGATCTTTTTTTGGCATCTGCTTCTTGGAGGACCCGAACTGGTATGAATTTCTGTATAATGTCAACCATATAACATAATTTAGAAAGCCAATCCTCACAGTCAACAGAATGAGTCATATCAGGCTTCATTTCTGTCAGAAAGACTGACTCTCTTTTTCAGTTTATACAGATGTGGTAATATGAATTTTCAAACTATAATAAAAATGCCTAAATTACAATATGCTTCATAAAAGATCACTGAAAGCAGTCAATTCAAGATCCAAATGATTGAAGGACTAATACAATTATTAATGTAACTAATGTAATTAAGGTTTTGTACAATTATAAAAACAATAAGAAATTTATGTGATATTATCTGACTTCATAGCATTATGAGTAGCTAATATGTTATTTATGAGACAAAGAGGATTATAAAAGTAATAATCTTCCTGTGTAAATCTAATGGGTGTATATAGTAGATTGTGATGTTAAACTCTTGGGAATAATAACAAAGAATTATGTATAAAATGTCAGAAATAACTCATTATCATTATATGCTGATATTAAGATTTTCCTATGTGTGAACAAAAGAAGGAAGTGTGCACTATTAAAAACTAATTGATTTGGCAGCTACTTTGTATTTTTATGTATTGTTAGCAGAATGTGGTAAATATAGGCACTTTATTTAAAAATATGAATATATTTGGAAAAAAGATATCATTATACACACATATAAGTTTATGCAGGTGAGATTTATATGTGTACATCTATATATATTTCATTATGTGACTTGACAGAATAGGTTCCTAATAGTCATTGTTCATTTAAGCTAAAATACATTAGATTTGCTTCTGTAGGTTTTATTTGTTGTAATTAGACTGGTAGAGTACTTCTTGTTCTTTGGTTGTTGAGAAGTACTTCCATTTGAATTAGTCACCAATTCTACGAATGAATGCTGAGAAAAATGGAAAAGAAATGCTCACACTTAAGTGAAAAAAGATTTATTTTCAACCTGCATATTTTCTTCCATATTATCTATTTGTTCTCCTTGCATTTTCCTGAATAATTAATTTTTAAATAATGGTTTAGGAGTGAACAGATTAAAGTTGTGAAAGGAAAATAATCACTCTACTAAACCATGTTACACATATATTTGATTTCAGATCACCCTATCAATTGCCAAAATACCCAATTTCTTTAGTCTTACCTCAAATTGATATATGATGTAAGAAGATAGGAAGCTCCAAAAAGATAGTTTTTTTTTTTAAAGGAAAGATGCAGGCAGGAATGAAGGCAAGCAGGGGAAGGCAGGTAGGAAGAAAGAGGAGGAAGAAACACTTGTTTGCTTTACTTAGGTGTTCATCTTGGTTGTTCCCCCGGCCCTGGGTGTTGAACCTGCTTCCTTGGGATATATGTGGACTACGCTGAATGACATTTCCAGTCCTTTATGCACATTTCTTTGTCAACCGGTCTCTTCAGCACCCTAACACATTTATACCTTTCTGTTCTATCCCCCAAAACTCAGAAACAGAGAGAACTTCACACTCAGATAGGTGTCTTATTCATTCTTTTTCTTAAATGTAGCAATAAAAGCAAACTCTGTTTTCTTATTTTCTAGCTCCTGTGTATTTTTCAGTTTTTCCCTTCTCTGTCACCTACCCTCAATAACCCAACATCAGACTTCCCATTTTCTGGAACTTGAAGGTATCTTGTAAAGGTGCATAGGCATGCCATTAAAAGATTTAATATGCTTGATTACTCATTAAATGAGATTCCCCAATAGCAGTATTTGTAATAGCCCCTTAAATGTCTGGAAGTTGTTACCTCTTGGAACAATGTAATGTAGTGAGAGTTCTAATGGCTAAGTGTATAGCTTTTGGTAGAAGACAGGATGGTGTGAAAAGGAAAATGGAAAATAGCAATTTACTTGATGCTAGAGAGGAATGTAAATGTGTGTTGGGAGTATCATAAATTGATTCCTTTAAAACTACCAATGTCTGCATGTCCCTTGAAAATTCCATGTCTTCCTCATCTAATATCATGCGTATTTCAGGTTAAAAACTGGTGTCTTTACCTCCTTTTCCCACACTATTGCTATCCTTATCTTTCTTACCTGAAAATTTATGGAGTAATCACTGACCTAACTTCTCTGGATATTTGTGCTTGTAAATCCATAGTAAAGTAAGAGGAGGCAACAGAAAAAGACAGAAAAAAATGAGAGCAAGATAAAGAAGGGAAAATGAAAAATGAAAGATGTAATTATCAAACTACCTATAGAGAGAAAGACTTACATACTCACATGGAAAGAATAAAATAAGAAAGAAATGAAGAAAAAAATAGATATGATAGTGCTTTTAAAAGTACTTGAGATCAATATTTTACACTTGAATGTATGCTAGGGTGAGTTATATAACTTTCCTTTGAGATACCTATTGATTCAGTGACCGAAATATAGGGTATGTTGCAGTCATCAAGAGAGCTTTAGAAAATATGGAGTTCAATCTTTTCAGAACTATTGAATCAGAATTTACAGGGTAGAATCCTGGAGTATTTAGACACTTGAACAACTTATATTTTGTGTGCATTATTGCACCTTTACAAGATACCTCCAAGTTGCAGAAAATGTGAAATATGATTTGGGGTCATTGAGGGAGGATGGCAGAGAAGGGAAAAACTAAAAAATTACTCAGGAGCTGGAAAATGAGAAAACAGAGCCTTTTTTTTTTTTTTGGTATATTTAAGAAATAACTAGGAAGAGATCCACGTGAATGCAAACGACTCTCTGTTTCTGAGTTTTGGGGGATAGAAGAGAAAGGTATAAATGTGTGTATTAGGATGTGAAGGGACTGGTTGACCAAGCAATGTGCATCAGAGTCTGGAAACATCGTTCAAGTTGAGAGATGACCAGAGAGGTAAGCTGTGCTGACACCAAACTTTTGTCCACTTCATAAACATGCCTGGATCTAGAAGACCCTGCAGATGCTGTCTCTCCTTTTTGTTAGCCTCATCCTGGAGGAATGCATACCTGGATCCAGGCTTTCCTCTGTCCAATCCAAGTTGCTGCCTCATATTGTTCTCTCTTCTGTCCACTGCTCACTCCCAGACAGTTCTCATTATTTCACAATTATTATTCTCATTTCAGATTTCTGCTCAATAGCATTTGCCACTTATGTCCATGCAGCTATTTACATAGTCAGTATTATTTTTTTTTCAGAACTGTTGGAGTTAGTGAATTCTTATCTGTTCCTTCATTGGGAAGTCAGTTGATTACTGGGAAGAACATTGGAATTAGGTCCTGTGATAATCACCAAATGCATTTTCCTATTTCTCACCCCAAATAAGGAAATGAGTGAATATAGAACCCAAAATATTTCCACTAATGAAACACCAATACATTCACTGTTAGCTCCTTCAACAGTTTACAAGTCTTCCCTGAGAAGACAGTCTTGTTATGAAACGGATCTTTCTCATGTAACAGACAGGTTTATGTGCTCTGTTCCATTCTTAGTGAAAATTGACAACGATATTTACTATGTTTTTTTGTGCAATAAATTCTCATTTAATACATAGGGATATCACAGTTAACTTTTTCACCTGGTGTTTATTTCTCATTTCAGATATTATTATCATAATATTTGAGGCTTCTTCATATCGGAACAGACCACAGAAGGCTTGTTTCGGCCCACTCTCCTTCAGCTCCACCTTTGCTCTATGGGAGGTATTATAAGGCGAATTTTTCCCAAAGCCATGTTTGATTTTAGGTGACAAAGCACAGGCCACCCACTTTAGTTATACACACTCATGCCTCCTATTTCATCTTGAGTCCAAGTCTGCAATCAGTTCCAATGTAAATCTCCCTTTCTGTAGTTAAGTGTTCAGAAAGGATATTTAAAACGATGTGAGGCGAAATTTTTTCAGCACAAGTAATTTCTCAAACCTTGATTCCACTATTCTTCATTCTAGCTATTAAAATTCATAGCAGTAAACTCTGTGAACACTGGATCTATGTGGGTTGGAGGTAAATTTAGGCCTTAATGGAGGATGTCACTCACAAGGCAAGATAATTTAAGGATGGTCTCTTTGCATTTGAATTTTAAAGCACTACAGCAGGAAGAAAGAAATCCTGCCAGTGCAAATTTATGTATGGATATGACTTCTGAAAAGTATCTTTAGAGTCAACATATGGATCACAGAGACCCTAGAATAAGCTTGGATAATGAAATATCACCTATTTTTATTTCAGTTTATTTTTAAAGATGAATTTAGATATTTTAATAGCCACAAGAGGCAAAACCATATTTCCACAGAGAAAGACATCCATGGTAATTCAAAAGCTTGAAGCCGATTATATACCACCAATCTTAAAGTTAGAGGATGATCTCATTTGACCCTTGGTAAAACGACATTGAGTAGGTAAAATGTGAACAGTGGACATGCTCTGCAAAATGAATCTTTTTATTCCAGTGGTATACTATTTTCCAGATAGGATGGCAGTGACACTCCAGCATTAATTTTGACACACGTAGACACAGAAAAAAGGTATTGCTAAACAGTAAAATGTTAAGATAACGTATCTCTGAGAGATGGGACCAATGATTACTTTTCTTTTTATATATATTCAAGATTCTTTCTCTACCTCCCACCCCGCCCCGGTATGTATTTGGTTGAGTATCAAGGAATTGGCAAAAGTTACCCTTTTGGACCTAACACATGACAATATTATATGAATCAAACCAATACTACTTAAAGCTTCAGCTGTGGAATAATGTAATTATATTTAGCTTTAATTACCAGATAGAAAAATGATAAAATAAAGCATAGTGGCTAAACAAGATAGATGTTTATTTCTCTTTCATTGAGAAGTTCAGAGATAGGAAATCCAGAATTGATATGGTGGATCGGCTCCAGAAAATCCTTTTGAACGTGGTGTCTGTACAGTGTGTCTCTTGTTGCAATGGCCTAACTTGGCAACTGGACAGACAACCATCGTGCTCCACTTTCAGTTAAGACAATAGAGGTCAGGATAAAGGAAAAAGAGGGAAAGGGCCTGCAGCCTTTACCTTGGGAGGGAAGTCAATAGATACAGTCACTCAACACTTCTTCTGCTCTGTTACCAGAGATCACCTACAGGCCAAACAAAGATACACAGGAGCCTGAAAAATGTAAACTTTATTCCAAAAGTTCTAGTGTCCTCTTGAAAACTGAGAATTTAGAATATGGGAGAAGGGACAAATTGTTTTTGGAAAACAGTAATGCCTGCCATGATGCTATAATTGTTTGTTCTATAAATTATGTACCTCCCTGCTTCCCAAGTAGGTCTACTCTGTAAAAGGATCTTGCATACGAAAAAGCATTGGAATAGCCGCACCCTGGGGAGTAGGTCAGCCACTTGCTGAGGAGCACAGTCCATGTATATCCCAAGACTATGGTTCACATCCTGGGGTCAGGGAGAGCCACCAATGTGAACTCCTTCCTCTTCTCTTCCTCCTTGTCTGCTTACCTACTTGCCTTCATTCCTGCCTGTACCTTTCCTTTAAAAAAATGTCACTGGTATAGTAGAACAGCACAAGGGAATTTGGAGAATGATTGAGCTGTAGTATTTTATTTATGACTATGCAAAACCCATGGAACTATACACCAGAAAGAGTATTTTTATGTATGTAAATAAAAGAAATTTAACGATGATATGGAACGGGACAAAGATTGAGGACAGATTGTGACAAATGATTTGAACTGAATTACAGACGAATGGCAACATCGGATGAAGGCAATGAGAAAGGCTTTTACCTAGATAACTTTGTAAGC
Organism: Solenodon paradoxus; assembly: GCA_004363575.1. NCBI lineage: Eukaryota > Metazoa > Chordata > Mammalia > Eulipotyphla > Solenodontidae > Solenodon > Solenodon paradoxus. The sequence continues at coordinate 530,351 of RJWH01000114.1, read as the reverse complement.
AAAATTTTGATGGATCTTTCAGACTAATGACAAAGTTACTATATACAAATACTGTACTTAAGTTAGTAAATCTACTTCCAGTAGGGGCCTGAGTTACCAATACTGAAACTATTTTATGTGCAAATAAGGATTAAACAAATAAGTGACTCTGTTATATATAATGCCATCAAGGTTTCCCACTGTTGGTGATAAACATTATAAATAAGGAAAGAAGGAATCTAGAATGGAACCATCTGGTCCTAAATTGGAGACAGCTATCAATATAAACATATTTTAAAATATGTAAAGAGATAGCTCCAGGATTAAATACATGCATGGTGCATGTGTAGGAAAGTGTACATGTACACATTTCTTAGCTTTGTTCACTGAAAAGAGCCTACATGCTTTGATAACTTATGCCCAGCACCCAGATATTTATTTCTAACTATGTTTCCCTATTAAAAAATAAAAGATTTCTTAGAGAAGTAGTTGATTCCAGGGCCAGTGCAAGTAAAATATAAGATGAATTTGGAATATTTCATGATTCCAGAAAACAGAATATGTAAAAGGATCGAATCTTGTCAAAATAACATAAGAGTCAACCCAGGAGTGCCTAATAACTAATGCTAGAGCAACTTGAGAAACAAAATAAATAATGATAATTCTGGATTATAGCATGTGATACTCAAATTTATATTCCAGCTTGGCTGGGCCTGGTGCCTAGAGATTCGGTTGTAGGGAGCGAACTACTTTCTACCTGCTTCTGCAAGATACCCTGAGACAGAAGTTCTCACCAGTCAGCAGAGCAAGAAGCAGATAACAGAAAGTTGCATCTGAGCTCTGACCTTCAAATGTTGCTTCACCTTCAAATGTTCCTGATAACAGGGAAACAGCCTACAAGTCTCTCTTTGCTTTACTCTCATTATCTTATTGTAACCCAGCCCTGTAAAATAAATCAAGGAGACAGGAACTGGGTCACCGCTTCTCAAACAGAGAGTGCTGTCCTACCTGGCTCGTGCTTTTCTAAATGTATGTTGTCTGTCTTTTTTTAGGCTCCCCTCGGGGGCCCTTTCAACTAGCCGTGTGGGTCGTGGCATTTCGTGAAACACTATTTTGGATATTTGCTAAGGTATTTTTTGATGTCATTAACATATAAATTGGTGGACTTTCAGAAAAACTTTTATAATGTAGGTGCAATCATGCAATTAGTTGAAGGCCTGACTAGAGCAAGACTTCCTCCGAGCAAGAAGGATTTCTTCAAATTGACTGACTTTGGACTCAGAAGACCACGCTGTAACTCTTCCCTGGGTCTCCAGCCTTTTGGCTTTACCTACATATTTTAGATTTTATCTTTATAAAAGTATAAATGTGTAGGTACATATGATATACACACATATAATATCAAAGGGCTGCATTGGTTTTATATAAATTGTAACATTATATTATATATAATTCAATATACTATATATAATAACACATATATGTGCATATATATGTTTATGACTAGCACGTTCTTTTGGGTTTATCTCTTTGGAGAAATCTAGTAGCCTAAAGAATAAAATAAATATTCTTGAGTACATGCTGATATAAATTGGAGAGAATTCCTTATAAAGAATTTCAATTAATAAACAAAGGATAAGGCCAAGAAAAAAATCACCATTGAAACACCAGAGTAATAGTTGTGGGTAGATCCACCAATGAATACTATATTTAATTAATGAAACAGGCTATTTGAATAGTCTCAATGTGACTACCTCACAGTATATATCTAATTACAAAAAAAGAATCTGACTTAAGAATGGAGAAAACAGACAGAAACCGCATTAACCTAATGTTAAGATTCACATCACCAGAAAGAAAACATACTGATATCATATAGTGCCTAATGTGATGCATCTCTGCAGAAGTCATTCATAAAATCTATGCCCTCTCTTACCATGGGAAAACATCAGACTAACTCAAAGTGAAGGATATTCTATAAAATACTTGATTGGTACTCCCAAAATTGTCAAGATCCTGAATGATAAAGATCATGGCATTGTCTGTCATAAACTGGAGACTAAGGAGATGCGACAACTAAATGCCATGAGATAACGTGGATAGAATCCCAGGATTAGAATAGAAAACTGGGTCAATCTAGAATAAGTCTGTCCTTATTTGTAGCAATGGTCATGTTTTAGTTACAACAATTACAGTTGCTCTCTGTACTGTCTTGGCTTCTTTTTGAAAGTCTGACATTATTTCAGTGTAAAATGCTGAGAGTTTACTATCATATTTAAACAATTAGCAGATGACTTTAGTGGACTGATATGATTTTATTTTAAAATTTAGTACTTACAGTATGTTAGAAATTATATCATTTCAATTGTTTAAATCTATTTTTAAATAGATTTTTTTTAGATTTCAGTATAAAAAGTGAGAAAGAGGGCAATAAAACTAAATATACACCTGTCTAAAAAGGCACAGGGATGACCTATAGATACCCGAAAAAGTGTTCTACATCATTTATAATCAGAGAAATGCAAATAAGAGCCATAATGAGATACCAGCTCACACCAGTGAGAATAGCCTATATCAAAAAGACCTAAAATAACAACTACTGGAGGTGGTGTGGAGAAAAAAGAACTGTCCTACACTGTTGGTGTGAATGTAGATTAGTGCAATCTCTTTGGGAAGCAGTATGGAGATTCCTTAAACAAATAAAGATGAAGCCACCATTTGATCCAGCAATCCCACTTGTGGGCATCGACCCAGAGGATACAAAACCTCTCATCAGAAAAAAATAGCTGCACCTATCTTCACAGAAGCACAGTTCACAATAGCCAAGACATGGAAACAACCTAAATGCATATTAATCGATGACTGAATAAAGAAGCTGTGGTCCATAAACTCAATAGAATTCTGTGTTGCCACTAAAAAAGTCTAAAATTGTGCCCTTTACAACAATGTGGATGAAACCGGAAGGGATCCTGTTAAGTGAAATAAATCAGAAAGAAAAGGAGAAATACAGAACGATTTCAGTCATAGGTGGAATATAATGAAATGAAACACGTAAACAAACTCCAGCAAAAACTCTCAGGACATGAGGTAAAGATGGCTGGGGGGGTGGGGGTGGGGGCCAAGAGTGGAAAGAGGGGAAAGGATGGTTGTAAAGGACACTGGAACTCTGCTGGAGGGTGTGGTTTGAAACAGACAGATGCAATTTCCATATATTAAAGATGAATATAGCATCGCAAACAAAAGAAGTGATAAATATTACTATTTAAATGGAAAAAATATAAAATGAAAACATTTATCTCTGCCCTGGGGGAGTAACAATTGGGTGAGGATACAGCCCACAGTCTGTTTTGAGTCCCAGGGCCAGCAGGAAAAGCCAGCTTGAATAAATAAATGCAACGAATAAAGTGTGTCTACCTCCCCTCTTAAAAGAAAATGTGAAAAAGGCACAACATTTCCATCATTTCTTTAGGAGATATTTAAGAAATTTTGGTCTAGGTGACTCATCTTAAATCATTTAAGGTCACCAAGCCCACTATTTTTCATGCAGACCATGTATGTATTTAGGTGTGTTGAGTTTGCTGTTGACATTATTCTGAATGGTTAATGTCACTGTAACAGTCACCCTGGTCCCACTGCTGTTCCAGGCAGGTGAAATGAACAAGTAAAGAATAACAATACAAGCACACTGGTTACTGGTGGCCAGCACTAGGCCTCAGTGCCAGGTGGACAGCAGGACTGAACCGGGATGTCTGCTCCATCTCTCAGGGCAGCTGCTGTTCAAGGCTTGGGAGGCCCAAGTTCTGATCTATCAGGAGGAGCCAGAATCTCGTGTATTTGTGCGAACTCTTTTTTTTTTAAGTGTTAGTAAATAAAGCATTTAAAAATACCATGTAAGCCAAACACAGCACATCCTTATCTTTGTCTTTCTTCCTTCCATCTACTTTGAATCTTTCACCATCATTCTTTTCCATACCTAAGTAGCTGATGTAGAGTTGACATGCATATATTTTTATAAATTTGAGTAACCATTTTTATACCCCCTTTCTTAATTGTTTTTAAATGAAATTCCCAAGTTAAAAACTAAATATAATAACCAAGTCACAAAAACTTGCTTGAATTTTGCTTGCAGGTGATCTAATAATTTTTTATCAATTAAAAAATTTACTAATCCAATAATAATAATGATAATGATGACAACAATGATAACTGTATTTTCTGCATGTGAAATACCATTCTGTATGGTATTAAATGAACTGAATCATCTAATTTTCAAAAGACTTCTATGAGGTAGTTCTATTATTATTATCAATTCATTCTGCAGATGAGGAAGCACAGCTCTGATAAGGTTAAATTATTTACTAAGATTACAGAACTATCTCCAGAGCCATGCTCTTAACCAAGCTCTGAATAAGACAAGAGTCCTACCAGGTTTGAACTGCAGATGAAATACAGAATGTCCAATCAAATTTGAATGGACTTGCTCTGTTTTTATTTGCTAAATCTGACAACTCTATCTTAGGAGCAATTCTTTGGCTTTATGTACCCCCAATTCATTTGGCAAAAAGTAGAAGACTGAAGAAAACTTTGACTAGACACAGAAAAGTGATTTATTAAGTATCTTTTAAATTTCTTCATCTCCCAGAACCTTTCCATTCTCAAAATTTTTAAAGTACACCAAAACCAAACTGAACAGAATACGTGAAATTCATTAATGGTGCTTCATTTCATGGTTATGTGTGCCTATCTATATAGATAATTTATATCATTATAATGAATATTGTCAGACAAGCTGTATGTATCATGTTCCAACCAATTTACTCTACTGAGACAGTTGAAGGTTTCCTGCTTTTTAATTGAGATTCCCTGATGCCTTCTGTTAAGTGTCTTGAATTTTAAAATAAATTTAGAAATTCTATGTGCTAGTGCTCCTGTTAATTAAGCAGGAAGGGAAGCTAAGGAGGTCAAGGAGGGTCTTTAAGGTCTTGCTTCATATATATGTAGAATTTGCATCTTGTTCTTGGCAAGGCACCAAGGAAAACAAGCATGGGTTCCAAGGTCAGGAAACAGAGGGAGACAGTGAGAGGGGAACGCAAGTGTTGAGAGAGGATGGGGAGGAGCATTAGAAAGCTATGTCTCCTGGGAATGGTTCTTTGGGGAGAAGCAAGGCAGAGCCCTCTCCAACCCCCTCAATACATGCTAGGGAGCAGCTGTCTTAATTGTGCTTACCAGGTCGACTGGATTCCAAATGCTTTTCTCTTGCTGGTGCTCATTTTACTTGCCAAGTCATCATGTTAATTTTTAGCTTCTTTCCCCCACCTTTTTTTTTTAACCTTGGAACTGATCACTTCTTCCCTACTTATATCTCCAGGAGATTTCCCTGCAGTTATTGTGGGAGACTGCGATTGGGAAGGGAGGAGAGGCAGGGGATTTCACAAATTAGTCATTCAACCAGAATTTTGTGGTATTTCTATCTTTAGTATAATTTATTCTGCCTGCAGTACTTTGAAGGAAATGTCTCCTTTTTATTACTTTCAAGTTTGAATTGAGCCTATGTAGTTTTCCTCTGCAAGTATCAAAAGAATATAAAAAGTATTTCCTACTGGATTGATAACTCATACTGATTTGCCAGAGGACCAAAGGTGGACAAAAAAAATTAGGCCCTGGAAAAGTGACTGGGGCTCCCATTGAGCCATCCATGTATTTAGCTGTTCCGGTGGGACTTCTCTGACGTTAGACAACAGCACCTAGTTCCCTCACACGACATATATATTTTTTTCTCACGAGAGTGCTCCATCTGGATTTGCCCCTTTTTCCCTGTCAATTCAATTGTCCATTCAGTTACTAGTTAATTTTGCAAGTAACTATTGAGTATCTACCATGTGCTTGGCTGTTCTAGGTGCTGAGGAGCTTATAGTGAGGAGGTAATATTCTGAACAGGAATCCAGTGAAGCCAAGGAGTTAACGAAGAGTTTCTTGGAGGTGGAGAGTTAGTTCTAGGTAGAGAAAATGGCAAGAGTCAACATCTTGAGGTTGAAACAATAAGAAAGCTGGTGTGGGAGGAGAGAAGGTCCAATTGTAACCAAGGATGAGATCACGCAGGATTTTGTAAGGGTTTTGGCATTTCTTTTGGTGTGAAGGGAGGCCACAAATGGGTTTGGGATGAAGGATAGTGACAAGTTCGATATTATATCGTGAAGCGTTGTTCAATAGTACTTTCCAAACCCACCATTTTTATCATGTGTCTGTGGTTTTGAGCATAATATTTCTTCAGCCCTCCAATAATCTCCCTCACCCATCTCTATGCCTCCACTGTACTTTGTACATATCAGTTGTGCTGCCTACATTCTTTATAGATAAAATCCTTCAACAGTGAAGTTACTGGTGAGGCCATGAGTCCTCACATGTGATCCACATAAGTTAGAACAATACATACAGCAGTTCTCATCAAATTATTGAGTGAAGGAATAAATGAGGTTACGTTTCAGCTTCTTGTTTTATTAGGAAGTAGAGTTCCATATTAGAAAATTCCTTTCACTCTGAGGATTGGTTTAATAGTAGGTATAATGGTTTCCTGGTTTAAAACTTAGATGAATTTGGCTTTTATTTCTTTTTCCAGCAAACAGATTTTAAAAGCTACTACTCAATAGTCTGTTGTATCAAATATAATTTAAAAAAATTTTTGAAATGATATGTAGTCCTTTTAATGGACGTTTTTTTGACTTACGTTAACCCAGAGCTATTGAAAGACAAACATGATTGTTTCATTTTTTATGGTAAAATTTATTAATTTTATTTATGCTGTGTATGTATTTAAGTTTTATCCAGTATTTTGGTTTTTTGCCCAGTTTATATTTATTTTGCTTACATTGCTACAGGCATTTTAGGATGTTGAAACAGCACCTCAATCTTTGTGTGTTTCACACCACCACAAGCATATTTTAAAGGTATCATTTCTTATTATTTTCTTTTTAAAATTTGGAAGTTCCAAGTACTGTTTTTTAATACTCAAACTATTATAACTCCTCTTTTGCAAAAATTGTAAAACCACTTTCCTGGAATCCTTTGAGGGCTGGGTTTAAGGTAAGTGCTCCCAGTAGGAGGTACTGAAGCAAAATTGGAAGGCAGGAGGCAAAGAGGCAATCTGTTTTGATTCCAGTAGTGGCAGGCAACTTCAGGCTCCTTAATGGTGGCCTTGGAACTAGCAGCCTCAGTAACAGCTATGCCACAGAGTTAACAAACTGGTCTCAGATACAGCTGGCAGGTACCTTCTCAGCTGCAGTGACTGATACTCTAGTAGAGTCAGTGATAAGTCCAGTTTCCTAGCTCTGGCCCCATACTGCAAGCAGCTTCTTTGGGTAATATGTTATCTTTCTTTTGCCCCAACTGCCCTTATAATGTATTTGTTACCAATTCCCTGCTTTAAATACCCCTCTGTTGGAAATATTTAGAATTTTCTCTTTTCTTCACTAGGTACTGATTAATAAGAAAAGGAGACCACATTTTTGCATTCAGATATTGACCAAAGCCTACCCTGAAATTCACATTCTTCTCCTAACTCTAGTTTCTAAGTTCATATTTCTATCCAGTGATTCAAAATGATGCATTTTCAAGTTACACAACATTCCTGCTATTTCTAGGATTTTTTTTTTAGCTTTTAAGGGGAAAATTTTTATATATTATATTGCTGTTACTCCAGAGAGTTTAGCACAGGACTTAGTTAGAAATAATAATGTACTTTTGAACCGAAGCTGGATTAAAGTACGAATGAAATTATAAGCTGCAAAGTGAGCAAAACATAAATATTACAAAGTGTCTTCATGATCAATATGGAAAGTTGAGGGCTAAGGAGAGTGATGCTAACTGACCCTTTTCCTGCTTATTATTATCCCTTAATATTATCTGTTGTCTATGGAAGGACATAAAGTGACATGTGGACTTATGGTCAGCCAGCTTCATGACCATAGAATCTGAGGAGACCCACCCCTTTAATTGGTGCTATTCTGATGATAAAACCACTAGCAGGGAGTGAATGAGTGAATATAGAACTCAAGGATTATTTGGGTTCTTTAGAAAAGGACTAAAGCAAATTGCTGTATTTCTGTGGAAATGATCAAACAGGAGTTGGTGAAGCAGACATATTTACAGGACATGCATATTTTATATATAATGGAATACAGTATTTAAAAAGAGAGGTGATAAAAGCCTTGATAATGAAAAACAGTGGCCTACCCTCTTTTTTGTTCTATCATCAAAGAAATGAATCTTGGGTAAGAAATATGCATGGGGGAAACCCCAGCTGGCCCATGTGTTTGGAATCTTGTGAACTGCTGTGTGAACAACATGGGAGCACTGTGAAAACACCAGCTGCTTTGATGCCTTAACTGCTCATAGTACACAACAACAGTAAGGTCAGTTTTCAACTTACAAAAGTATTAGCTATATGGCTGAGAAAGAAGTATTTTTGTTTTATTTGCACATCAAAAATAGAGAGCCCAAATTAAATGCTTAATCTCATACCTCAGGGAACTAGAAAGGGAAAAATGATCAAAGCCAAAAATCAGAAGAAAGGAAACAATAAAAATTAGAACAGAAAAAAATGACATTGAAGACAAAAAAGACCATCCAAATGATCGATAAATCCAAGAGATGATTCTTTGAAAATATAAACAAAATTAATACACCTCTAGTTAGACTCACTGAGACAGAAAATGGTAATAACGAAAATCAGAAATGAAAGAGGTGAGACTAAAACTGACATCACAGAAATACAAAAGATCATGAGAGACTATTATGAACACTTACAGAACAGATTTCTAGAATCCTATAGCATACCGAACTGAACCAGGAAGACACAGGCGACTTAAACAGATAAATCACAAGCAAAGAAATTGAAGCAGTAATAAATAGGAGCCCAGTTCCAGTAGCTTCACTAGTGAATTTCAGCAAATGAGTTAATTCTCATACTCCTTAAACTCTCCCACAAAGTTGAAGAAGGGGGAAAACTCCCAGATACATTCTACAAGACCAATATTACTCTGATTCCAAAATTAGACAAAGACAGTGCTAAAAAAGAAAACTACAGATCAATATGATGAATATAGATGCAAAAATCCTTAACAAAATCCTGGCAAGAAGAATTCGATAGCACATGAAAAAATTATATACCATGATCAAGTGGGATTTATTGCAGGATGCAAGGATGGTTCAAAATGTGTAAACCAAAGAGATCATTGGGGAAGGAACAGCCATCGTAAAAGAGGCCAAAGTAGAAGGAAACATTTGAAACTACATCAAACTGAAGAGCTTCCGCACAGCAAAGAAACCACCATTAAAGCAGACAACTCACTGAACTGGAGAAGATATTCACACAAATACATCATATAAGAGCTGAATCTCCAAAATTTATAAAGAACTCACCTCAGCAATAAAAAGGCAAATGGTCCACTCAAAAATGGTAAAAGAACTGTATAGGCACATATCTAATGAAGACACAGAGACCTACAGACACCTAAAAAAAGTTCTACATCAATCGTCAGAGAAATGCAAATAAAAACTATAGAGATAAAACCACACCCCAGTGAGAATGGTCTATATTAAAAAGGTTGAAAATAGCAGATGCTGGAAGTGGTGTGGAGAAAAAGACACTCCTACACTGTTGGTGGGAATGTAAATTGGTGCAACCTCTTTGGAAAAAAACAGTATAGAGAGTCCTCAAACAAGTAAAGATGGAGCCACCATTTGATCCAGCAATCCCACTCTTGGGCGTATAACCAGGGGATTTGAAATCTCTAATTAGAAAAAATATCTGCACCACTACGGCCATAGTGGCACAGTTCACCACAGCCAAAATATGCAAAGAACCTAAATGCCCAGTAATAGAGGGCTGGAGAAAAGAGCTCAATAGAAGTCTCTGCAGTTAGTAAAAATGTCCGAAAGTGTGCCCTTTGCTACAATCTGGGTGGAACTGGAAAGACTCATGTTAAGTGAAATAAATGAGAAAGTAAAAGAGAAATACAGGATGCTTTCACTGAATTGGAGTGTAATGAAATGAAACAAATAGGTGAAACCCAGCAAAAACTCACATGACACAAGATGATGACTGCAAGGAGGTGGGAATGGGGAAGGAAGGAAAGAGGGGCAAAGGTGTTGGTAAAGGACACTGGAACTCTGGTAGAGAGTGTGGTATGAAATACAGATTGGGATGCAATTTTAATATCCTAAAATGAATACAGCATTGTGAACAAAAGATATATTAAATATTACTATTTAAAAAAAAAAGAAAAAATGAGGAAGAAGCATTTTAAAGAAGGAAGAAGCATCCTCATTTACTTTTTTCTCACCTCTGTCCCAGGTCTGAGATTCATGTTCCTAGGCTCCACATGGTCCACACACCAAAGTCTTAGCTGCCTGAAGCACAAGGGTATATGCCTGAGAAATAGCATTTTAAATGTGCCCTCCACCCACCCCGACCTTGAGTTCTACCCACCTGAATTTTTAAACTTCTTTTAGTTTTTCTCTTTTTTTCTTCTTAAATAAATGATCCAAGTAGATAGCATGTATTTACCAGGAGGACATAACCAGTTACCAGCAAGTAGTTTAAGAAATTGGATGCAAAAGCTGAATTCACATACCAAAAATAGGGGTAGTTTCAAAACATAGTTGGAGAGCCATGATTGCTAAATTCACCCAAGATTTTCTGATTAAAGGGAAAAGTTGGTGTGCCACTTTCCTTTTCCTCATTCTCTAGAGTGCGTGTAGTGTGAAACCTGCAAATGAGAGTCACCATTTGGTTCAATGGAAAAAAAATGATCAACACTGCCTTTTCTTCCATCTTTAATGAACTATAATTTATGGGATATTTAGGAGAAATAAAGGAGTATATGCACTAGAAATCAGATTAAATCAGTGCTAACTAGATACAGAAAGATGAATATGAGACAGCATAAAATTATCAGAAATACTGCTTGATCTACTATGTGTAAAAGAGAAGATCAATGGAAGGAGTCAAAGATGAGTCTAAAGACTGGATACCAAGAAACTGTATTTGTAAAGGAGGCAGGATTTACAGAGCTGTAAGGATGTGAGGAGAGGGCTGAGACTTAAGTACCTTAAATGCTTTGCTATTTTGCAAGTCTTAACAATTATCTCAAGTAATGTAACAATCCACCAGTATTGGGTAGTTATTATTTTTTATTCTTTCTTCAAACTCATTCTTCTTACTTATTTTTAGGAGACCATTGCATACAGTTTCAGGAACATTTTCCTCCTGTCCAAGCTGATAACAAGAACAATAGATTTCAAGAAATTCAGAAAAGCATAAAGAGAACTTAACTTAAAAAGAGTAGAAAACGTACTGGAGCTCTAAGGGATTTTCTTCTGGTCTGTGAATTGTCTATAACCTCTAATTTTGAGGTTTTGCTATTGTAATATTAACAACTTAGAGTTATACAAGGATAACAGCAGCAGGTTTATGTTATGGAAAATCTGGTTTCAAGATGAAGGTGTTATTAAAAATGACAAGATGAGTCCTGAAACATCTAAATGTAAATCTATTTGAAAGAAAAGTAGAAAGCTATTCAAAATGCCCTCATGTCTGGTGGTTTCCTGCTGTATCTTATTGTTGACATTGAAAAAGGCAACTCTGTATTATATGTAGATTCAATTACTGCAAATTCTTTGAGAGAAAGTGACCATTTTGGAGTCTCATTTGGTTAAGATCTTGACAGGATTCTTTTGGAGTATTTTTTTCCCAATCTTTCTATCATGCGCTTTTGGATTAATTTCAAATTTTAAGTCAAAGGAAAGTGATTATTAAAATCTATAATTTATTTTGAGTAGTTATAGAAAATATAAGCAATATTTGGGGTTGACTTTCTCAGGTGGGGAAGAAAAAGAAAAGGAGAAAGTTGTTCTGAAATAATAAAAGCCCATTTTTCAAATATTTTTAAAAGAAATGTAGGTGTGGCTCATTTCCATATGTCATAATATTTGCATCTAAATGTTTTAAATGAGCTCCCTTGGGAATTTCACAAATTAGTAGTCAGCAATAATTTGCAATTGTGATCAATTACCATCATTTGACTAATGCATGCCAGGGATATATTTACACGTAACTCATGACTTTGAATGTACTTAAAAGTATTTGCTTTCTATGGTGAAATATTATTTTATTACATCATTAATGTATTATATATTTACATATATATATTTCCGGTGTCTTATGAACAACTTTTGGAAAAAGATTCCATTTATTTAGCCATCATGAAGTAAACAATGACACATTTTTATCACTCTCCCCATTTCATTTTTCATTCTTTGAGGATTTATAGTTTAAAATTATTAATTAGAAATATTTTATGCTCTCAGTTATATAATAAAATCATCACAAAAATATTTGGCTAGGTAGTGAATTTTAATATTCTACTTGTTTATTTGGTTGACCAATTCACTTATCAAAGAAGCTGTCATTGAAATAGGGAGACTATACACCATGCAGATACATAAATATCCACATTAGAATTATTATTAATATTTAGATAATGGATCCCTTTATAATTTATCTTTATATATGATGTGAAGAATGTCTTCTACTTTAATTTTTTTTTCCATTTTGCTATTCAGTTGTTCCATACCATTGAAAGTTTTTCTCTCTAGTCCCCATTCTCATAATTTCAGATGATGCCTTTATCATATACTGAGAATTTATATTCCTTTCATTCTATATCCAGATATACTAAATTGCTTCATTAGTCTGTTTATTTATGCACTGACACCGCACAGTTTTATTTAGAGCTGTTATAACATAAAGTTGCATCTGGTCACTCTGTCCCCACATTGTTCCTCTTTCAAAAAGATTTTCTGGCTTCTTGTTTTATTCATTTTTATGAATAAACTAATAAACCCATCAACTCATAGCTAAACAACAATATAATCATACTTTGCTAGCATTGCTATGTCTATAAATGACCCCAGGAAGTTTTGCTATTTTTATGATGTGATGTTGACTTTCTAAACTGAGGAACTGATGAGTCTTTCCATTCATTAAGGTATACTTTAGTATTTTGTTTTTTTCAGGAATGCTTTATAGTCTTACTCATAAAAGTTTTGTACTTCTCTTTTTAGGTTGATGTTTACATGTCTTAACTTGTTGCAACATGAGCATCATCTGCTCTTCTATTATTTCCTCTAAATTTTGTTGTATATAGATAAACAATGGTATTTTGTATTTCCAGTTTAGATTGTTACTGTAATTTATTGTTCTTTTGTTACAGCAAAATGGGTTTGACCCCAGTAGAAAGCAAAAGGCTTTTATGCACTTCGGAAAAGTTGAAAGGATTTTATTTAAAGCCTGCAGGCACCAGTGGATTGGTCTCCAAAGACTGACTCACTGATCAGGAGTAAGTCACAGATTTTATAGGTAGGGGTGGGCTAGAGTAAGGTGAAGGTGGGTTTCTGGAATTTTTCCATTACTGTTTTCTGTTTAGTAGAATCAGGACAGGTCTGTTGGTGGTTGAGATAAGCAGAAGTTATTTACAGCTTGGGGCTTGGGCTGGTGAAATAGTAAATTCAGTGGAGGCTTATTTTCTGAGGCTTATTCCCTGAGGCTTATTTTCTCCTCACTTTACCATGGAGTCTTTTGAATTTTCCAGATATTTAAATATATCACCCCAAAATACATATATTTTTGCTTTCTCCTTTATAATTGTAAGCACTTATAGACTGTCTATAATCTGATAGTATTAACTTATTCCTCCAATCCATAGATAAATAATAGTGATGTTAATAGAATGTATCTTACTTCAAATTTCATCATGACAGCTTTAGAGATTTTCCTTTATATAAGGATAATGGTCTCAGTGCTCAGATGAGAGAGAAAGGGTGGGGGAGAGATGGAGAGGGAGTGTGTGTGTGGAGGGGAGTAAATCCATCAATTCTTATTTTAAAGAGTTTTTCTTTTTATGAAAGGTACAGTCAGGAATGAAGTTGAGCAGAGGTATGCAGACAGGAAGAGAGAGAAGGAAGAAGCATTTTTATTTATTTTATTTAATTGTTCATCTGTGTTGCTCCCTCTGGTCCTGGGTCACAAACTGGGGTCCTTGGGATGTATGTGGACTGCATCAGGGGGACTTAACCATTAAACCACCAGGCATATCTTTAAAGAGTTTTTAAATGGAGACTAAATTTTATCAAGTTTTCATTAAAATAATATGATTTCCTCATTGCTTTTAATATTATGATTATATTAATGGTGTGGGATTGAACTCCCCAAATGTTCAGATAGACCCTTTCCAAGATGTCCAGAGCAGGTTTTGTCTAAAACTTGGCATATGAAGCTTAAGGTTAATCAAAATCCAGCAGGTTTTGAGAACTGTTACTCTAATCTTACTTGGTCATCTCCAGGCACACCTTTTTATCAGAGAAACTTATCCTAATGCAGGATGAACAACCAGGGTGGGACTTTGTCATTACTCAGATGGAGATCTCCTCCTCTCCCCTTGCCCCGGGGCCATATTCCCTTATGTAGCATAGGATATAGGTTTCTATTTGTCTTTACCTTAGAATTTGCAGTCATGTAGATGTTCCTGTATGTACGCCATAAAATTTGGTCTTTTTTTTTCCACTAATCTGTCTGATGTAAATTTATTTGCTACATCACCCTAAGAGGGATGGGGGAATTCTCCTTGTATCCATCACTAAATTGTTCTAATTTCTGTTATAAATTTTCAGTTGGTCATAAGATATATAAGATAAATGTGTGTGTGTGTGTGCATGTATGTATGTATGTATATATGTGTGTGTGTATAAATACATATATAAACTTTGGAATGTAGTTTACTTTTTAAATCATTTTATCATTTCTTTTGCTTACATTGATATATGATTTTCAGGATTTTGACTTTGTATCTCAATCTGTGTGCATTTTACACCACAGTGTTTTTGCAATGTGTCTTAAACTCTCACTTTACTAATCATTTATTTAAGATTTTGTGTAAATTTTTAAAAGATATCTATAATTTTTGTGTAATTTTCAATATACTTTGACATAAATGTTAATTTGCTTCATAAATTTATAGACTTTCCTTTTTTTCTGGGGTTTTAGAATAATTTAGGTAGCTTTAGGATTACTTGGTCTTGAAAAAATCTAATAACATTTCTTTGTGAAGCTAGATGGGCTGAATGCATTTTAGCCAGAGTCATTATACAATTAAAAAAGAGTGCTTCCAAGGCAAATGGTCTATTTGGATTTTTTTCTTTATCTCTATTGGGGCCAATTTTGCTAAATTTTGTCTTCTGAGTAGATTACCAATTTTTACTAGACTTTCAAATTTATTTTCATAGAATTACCTGGTTACCCCATCAAACCTAATAGCCTTTTATTTCTTGATTATATTCAATACATCTTCAGTTAAAATTTCATAATAAACAAAATTATGTAGTCAGCATTGAAGTTTTATTGTGATGTCTAAATGTTTTATCTTGTGCTGATTTTTTCTCATGATGAATTACTAGCTTATGTGTTTGATAACTTATTATTTTGAACTCACAGTTTGCTGAACTTAATTTAAGAGGCATGAATTAGGAAAAATTCCCCCCAGAAAATGTTTTCTACTTCTAGAACCAAGAGGGCACCATCAATGTGGGACTATGTGGTATACATGGAGATGTCACATCCAAACACTCCTTCAAGAAGAACTTTCTGCTCCATTGCAGAGAACGTGCTGAACTACCTCCAGACCCCAGCCTCTTTGGTTTTGCTCAAGTAAGAAACACTAAGATGACAAACCGGGTATGTAATGATCTGGCTATTATGGCCCAACTCAGGATGCTCTGACAGATAATACTCACTCCTTATCACTCTCGTTGCTAGTTTTGTGGTTCCCAATTCAGTAGTCATCTTTTCTGTCTGCCCCATTCTGTCTCCACTTCCTTCCCTTCACAGGTGTTACCCCTCATAAGCAACTCTCTTGGTCTCTTACCTCAGTCCTGCTGATGAAGAACCGAACCTTCAATTTAATTCAATTTATAGGCATATATTTTTCATGATCTTGCAAAGAATCTACTTTGAATCTTAGGCCCAAATGCAGGGAGGTCTAACTATGGTTAGAAATTCCAGAAGGAGACAGTTATTGACTTTCAGCACCACCACTCCCAGCCATACCCCACTCACTCTTAGCCACAGTGGACACCAGAGTGGTTTTATTTTAAGTTCCCTTTGAGGTCTTGCCTGAAGTGGGCAGATTTCTTCTATTATAAGAAAAAATGTATGGGTCTCTCAGCCTTATCTCTCTTTCTTTCCATTCTGCAGAAAATCAAGGCCCCTGTCATTGCTTCCCACATAATATGACATTTCATTTTCCCAAACCTTAGTATCCTGTGTCTTCAGTTCTCGTTTGACTGAATTAAGGGGAGAATACTTCTATCTATAAAGGATTACATTTGGGTTTACCAGATGCTTGGAGGAGCACCTTAAATGGAATTTTCAGCTTGAGATACTCTGACCTCACTAGAATTGTAAATTCTAGCTCAAATTCACATGAATGTAGGCTTATGGTTATTAATTCTCATAAGACAGTTTCTCTACCCAAGCCTTTTTACCAGCCAAGGATGAGCTAAACAAATTTTCTTACCTGTTTCCTCTGATGTTAATGGTTGTTTGAGCTTTAAATTTATCCAGTGAGAGCATAGACTTTTGGAGGTATTATGTTTATCTTGGTCCTTGCTCCAATTTCTCATGTGATGAGAGGGCTTGGCTTTGTATTCTAACCTCCTTATGTTCCATTAAACCAAAGACTTCTAGAGCGTGATCCGTGTCTTCATAGAAATCTCCAGATTTAGCACATGCTAAACTCTCTATATTTGTACTTTTAAGTAGTCTTGAATCTCTAAATTTCCTTAATGCTCTCTTTGCCAGTCTATGCATTAGAAGGGTATTTAACAATTTTATTCTTAATACATCTAGTTTTGAACTGGAGGATATTTTTCTGGAATTAGTCTTTTTGTCAAGGTAAACAGAAATAACTGTCTTCATTCTGAGCTATTTGAACTGAGTCATGAATCCTCAAAGAAGACACTAAAGAAGATAAATTCTAAAGAATACTGATAAAGATTTGAAATTCCACTGACATTAAAATCATCTTTTTTTTTTTTTTAATTGGAGCAAGCTCTGATTAATCATATGCACCAAATGACATTCAAGGAGAAAAGCCCTGGCCCAGTTCTAAAGGACATGCAAATGAAGTTCTGAGAAAAATAAAAGAATAATCACCCACAACTCTGAATTGTGGTCTTTCTTTAGGAGTTTCTGCTTCTACCACTGACAATCATGTAGCTACCACCCATGAGTGAGGCGAAGGCATTCATCATTTAAATGTCAGACTAGGCATTAACTGATTGGTAGAGAAAACAATCACCTTTCAGATGACAATTTTATAACTCAGAGACACTAGATGATTGATAGATGATCACAAAAGATTATGGTACTATCATACAAGTGCTTTGCTATAACAAACAAACCTGAGAATAAGACAAATGAAATCAAACTTCCTTTTTCATAATTTTAAAAAAAGACAATAGGCACAAGGATTTCAAATAGAAATTATTAACATCAAAGGCATATTGATGATCAAAAGCATACAAATGTGTAGTGCTTCGAATGGAGCTGCTAGAGTATAGAACATGATCAGCACTTTATTTTGTATATTTTAAACTGATTTACAGTCAAGCAGATATGACAGCAATTGGCCAGAATTTACTCCAAGTGGTCTGTGTTATAAGGACAACTAACATTTCTTCTGTTTTGCAAACATTTTTCCTTCATTCGGGGTAGCAGTGCATTCTGGGCTAACTCTGGGTTAACGATGAGAACCAATCTTGGCTCTGCATTTTTTCCACTTTTCCCATGCTCTCCAACTCTTCACTCCTCTCCCATATGTCTCAGCAAATGCTGTAACAGGGTTGGTGGGTGATGTGTGTGTGAGATCTTGCCTAAAATGAAAGTCTAAAATATACTCTGAAAAAAGCAACAGTAACAACACTTCGGGCATAAGCAAAGGTGACAGATGTCGCCAGGAGGAGGGCCATATTTTTCATGGCTACAGAGCACCTTTCTCTGGGGCCAACATTATGTTCCTTCCCAACACACCATGTGTCAATAAGCCCAAACGCTTTTTCTGTGACAGAATAACAGAAGCACTGATCCTTGAGGCTGAGTCGCTCTTGCTGTAATTGCTCTTGTTATGTATGGCACACTCAGTTCCATCCTTTCTGATGGGAAAGAAATTTCATGGTCATGTAGAGATTCTGCTCTGTACTGCTTCTAGTCACATATTTATACACCCAAATCCCTAATCTGCCACTCCAAAATAGCCAGGCTGAACAGGAGAGGGACTGTGTGTGTTGGTCCTGACACAAAACCCCTGAACTAGATCAATGTCCATTGGTGGTGCTGCCTTTCTCTAATGAGGAGAGGGTGTTAAGGATTAATTCACAATCATTTTCCCAGTATTCCTGATGTTCTTGGAAGGATTTAAATTCCCTTCTATTTTTTCAGTCCATTTCCCATGGTTTTTCATGTCCTAAATGCAACTTAATCTATACTTTATCTAAGACCCCTTCTGCCTGCTCATACTTACTGGTTGTCCTTTTGAAATGTACCCTGGAGAGCTCTACCTTGCGGCTCTTAGGATCTGCTCTCACACTCCGTGTGGCTTCAGACCAGTAGCTAGCCCTGCCCCACCCCGCCACGCTACTACTGCCATCTAAAGAGAAGTCCTGTGGGCTGTCCAGCAAGCAGTCTGTCAAAGAAACAATCTGATGCAGATTTGGGAAACTTGTATAAGAGATTTACTCTTGCAAACCCACTCCCCTGAGCCCTTGATCCCTTTGCATACTGTGCCAGGAGAGTGTGGCTGTTACCATTCATTTATAGGAACAAGCATTTTCCAAGCATGTAAGAGCCTTCCCAGAAGTGTTTCCAGACTGGGGCTCTTGCCAGGGCATATGATTTTTAAAAACTATTTATTGAGGTAGCTTTGATTGACAAAATACCATAAACCCATGTGTGTAGGTACTCCATTCCTCAAATATATGCCAAT
This sequence comes from Solenodon paradoxus, assembly GCA_004363575.1. Classification (NCBI taxonomy): domain Eukaryota; kingdom Metazoa; phylum Chordata; class Mammalia; order Eulipotyphla; family Solenodontidae; genus Solenodon; species Solenodon paradoxus. The sequence continues at coordinate 511,278 of RJWH01000114.1, read as the reverse complement.
CACACCCTGCTCACCACCAAATTACCAGACATCCTTCACCCTTGTCCGTTGGACCCCACCATTACTTGGGCACAAACCGCAGCCCATTTCCTACTGGTAACTTCAGCTCTTTCAACGTCCAAGGGTTGGTTTTTGTTTATTCTATTCTTTTGCTTTGTTTCTTTATCATCCACATATGAGTGAGATCAGCAGGACATTAGATTCTGTCTTTTAGGAGAGTACCTCCATTTTGATAAACTGCTTTATCCAGCTTGGTAGTTTCCCTCTTCAGTTCAGCACCACTAGCGTTCCCCTGGGTATACTTTCTGAGTTCCAGCTGGTGGAGCAGGGCCCTGTAGCTCCTTCAGATTAAAATCTGAGTGAGAAAAACAGCATAGAGAAGGAGCTATGAAAGAGTGCAATCCCAGGTAGTTTCAGGAAGAGTTTAATGGCATCATGATACAATGGGGGAATTTTGGCATGTAAATTCCACTACAAAACACTGTTGGACCTTGAGACAAGGGAGTGGGGCTTGTGTCCCTCATGCCCCATCCAATTATTGACTATTGGCCATGTGACAAATGGCATCAAGATAACATGAATTGTCCATCATGTCCTACAGAGAAGTCCTGCAGAGAAGATCTGAGGTGTGAAGATCAGAGCTGAAGCAATCTGGAGCAACTAGAGAGTTTATGTGCATTAACAAACCAGTGAATGGGATGGTTGAAGAGTCCAGTGGGGCACAAAATAGTCTGTTGCACCATTTTTGAAAATGTTTCTGGAATTTTTTCTTTTAAAAAGAAAAGTGCAGGTAGAAATGATGGTGAGCAGAGACAGGCATGAAGAGAGAGGAGGAAGAAATAGTTTGTTTATTTTTTATCTAATTGTTCATCTTGGTTGCTCTTCCCCAGCCCATGTGTTGGGATGTATGTAAACTATGTTTGGTGGCCTTATTCACTAGGCCAACAGGGCATGACTGTTTCTGATATGTTGATACTCAGCTAGAATGATAATTCCCAAGTCTTCACTAATTGTTTCAATCACAATGTCTTATTCTCCTCACCACATTTATGTGTTGCATGAACCCCTATTTTTACTTATTTCAAGTTTTTAAGTTACAGGTTATTGTTGATGCAGCTCTGTTTCACCTCAATTGCAATTTCCTTGGGAACAATCAGTCTCCACCAGACCTTACGGAGTGAATTTATACATAGTGGTAAATAATTATTTTAATGTGCTTGATAATGTGCATCAGAGAGAACAGAAGAAATCCTATAGCAATTCCTTTTCTAAGGAAAAATGTTCTCAATTTATATTTTAGGTCAATCTGAATCTTCTATATGTTGTGTTTGCTAGTGACTGTGTATGTCAGCCAAGTTCTCAGGATTAAACAGTTAAGGAAGTATATGACCTGAACAAATTTGAAAGGTTTTCTTTGTAACTGACAGAAAGTCAATGATGCTATCCTTGGGAAAAGCTGTGGTCATGTTCTCAGAGAAAACATTTGAATAGGGTTTGATTAAAATAAATGGTACAGGTAAAATTTACTTAAGTAAACTTTAGCGATACCTGGAGAAAAACTAAATGTACTTAGTATATTTTTCTCTCTGGTTTGGTAGAAAAGAAATGTCTGCCTCCTAAGTGATAGCAGTAGAGAAGAAAACAGATAAAATTATTGGGCAAGAAAATATCAAAAGTTGGAAGACTTTCAAAATGCTAAAATGTGGGGGAGATAATATTAATTATATCAATTCTCTTCACACTATGCGTCTTCTTTAAGGCATGAGGCAAATTATTTCACAAGTTTATTTTTTCATAGTTGATTTTGTAATCTAGTTAAATGTTTCTTTGTATGAATTTTCTGTCACTTAATCTATCCATCGTTCAGACAAAGATACTGAAGTACAGAGTTAGTAAGCAGTTTACAAAATACTTGAAAAATGAAACTATTAGTCCACATCGCTGAAGGAGAGTGGTCACATGCTACACCCCATTGTCCCTTGATTGGACCTTATAACTTGCCACAGTTCTTCATTCAGTCTTTGAATCTTCAGTAAGTTCTTTTGGAATTGGGTCTTCAGCATCAAGGAGGAACCAAAGGAAGGGTTGATGTACTATATTTTTGTACCTACATCAGTGTACTTATTCAACACGCAACCAGAATGTATTTAAGGAACAAATGGCTTCTTTTATGATAATATTAATTTTATACATGCTTGCCATATTGATTAACATTTTATCTCAATATGTTATTGAATTTTAAATTTTAAGTTATGTGTATTATCAAAGATTAAAAGAAATTTGCTTAAGCTGCTTTGATTTAGTTATTTGAAGTTTACATAGACTTACACATATTTTTCCAGTGACATCTAAGTTAAAGGTATTTGTAACAGGAATTCAGAAGACAAAAAGGAAATGCTTAGACAGAGTTCACATTTTGTCTTAGATTTTAAATTAATGGTCGATAAAATCTCAGATCTGCCATAACCTTAGTACTCTCAGGTTAATTCTTTGAAGTTTGTCTATCAAGGTCTACAGACACCCTGTTTTATTTTCTTTTCATGGTCCATATGAGGCTGGCTCATGCATCAAACTCAACTTCTCTATGTTGCAAAAAATTAGAAGACGCAAACTATGTACAAATGGGGCAAGTTTCCTGTATGTCTTTTTTTTTTTTTTTTGGCACAGGTTTCAATCACAAGGTAATCATTTTTAGTCTCTTCCTAAGATTCTCACACTTAATAAGAAGGTATCTTCTTCCAACTTCCATCTATTGCACAATTCCTTTATAAGTTTAAGGCATTCAATATATTTGTACACATATTTCTAATCTTCAGAGTATCCTGGCAAGATTGGTGTGGTGTTAATGCTCCATTTAAGAACACCTCTCTTTCCATTCCTTCCACCACACAGATAGCCCTTTGTACATATAGCATGGAGTCATTTGGTGCCTTTTTTTTTATGATGAGAAAATCAGATTTAAAGAAGCTTCCAGGCAAGCGGCGAAAGTAGTACTGGGATCTTGCTTTATTCATGTACTTTGCAGCATTCCAAACAAGCATATTAGACCCCAAATGATGAGTTTATGACTGTTTTTATTGCATATTCCCTTCATCTTTCAGCTTCAGGGCATTCCTGCTTACTTCTTTAGATTAGTCATTAGGAGAAGAAAGTTCTTTTCTTGTTGGGTTATCATTTCACCCAGGCTTGACTTTTATGGTTTTATGACTTTTATGATCTTCTTAATTAAAAACATTTTTTTAGCTGGTGCTTTTACAACCACAACAAGACATGTAGTCCGGAACTGGGTGGACTTACAGTTTCAAATTCTCAGTAACAATTCTCTCCCCCAAATTCCACAAGAAATTTCAGGTTCCAATTTTGAATCCCCGAAAGAAGTAGATGTCCCACCTAGTCCCTCTAACCACTGAGTCCAGAGCAGACTTGTCTCTGTCCCACTTTTTCCAGCATCAGGGTAACCCTGAGGACCTTACAGAGTGGACAGGGAACTTGTGTTCCCTGGAAAGATGAGCTTCCTCCAAAGAGAGGAGGCATAGAGTTGAGTCAATTCATACACCCATTTGATCTTCCTAGGGTAGAGTAAGTTAAGGCACAGAAAGAGGCCAGTACTTACTCTAATCAAGTTTCCATTTCTCATTAGGGGAGGACAGACTTTTTCTGCTATGAATGTTAACACAAGAATTGCAATGCGACTTTCTATAACCCAATTTCAGTCATCCTCTGAGACCACTACCTCCTTTCTCATGGTTCACACCCTTTGCACCATATTGCAATTGTCACATTGATTGATTGTTTTCCTAACCCTTTAGTGGCAGATACTGCATCTTAATTCATTTTAAGATTTCCTTTTAAGGTTTATCTTAAGATAAGTGTCTTATATGCTTAATAAAGTGCTTGAAGTAAAGGGTTTTTAAATGTCCTTTGAATGAAAATAAGACTTTGTTTTTGCTAAAAGTGTGCTACATTGGTTTTGGATTCAAGAAAGGAGAATTAAGAAGCTTAATGGGTGTATCCTTCTATTTTACCGTTGACATTTTTAGTCACCATCTTCTCCCTTTCATGGACAGGATAAATAAATTAGTATTTTAAAGGACTCAGAGCTTCTAAAATAAAGATCTAGCTTAAACCTTTGCTATTCATTAAAAAGTGAACCTGTGAATCGAATTAAAGAGGAAAGCACACAAGCAAGAATGATGATTCCACGGAAGGGTTAACCAAATCCAAGATCATAGTCATAATCTTTCTGAGAGCGTAACGTGAAGGTTAAAGGGAAGTGGTCACTCAGCTTTGACCCCTGGACTCTGAAGCATTACTGAGAGAATACCAAGCAGTTCTGAACATTGTTGGTGCTATGAAGAAATTGTTACAATTTTAGGATTGCAATTTCTGGGTTAGGAAGACATTTTCTATCAGATCAATTTGAGGTTGCCATTCCAAATTTATCTCAGGACCTTAAAGTTCACACAGTATTTTGGGGCTATCACAATGACCAACAATAAAAATCTTCACTACCTTCTTAATAGTTCAATTGTCATTAACATTAATTATGTGTTTCATTTCCTAGACTGTTAATAATGGGAACATTTAGTGATCAAAATTTGCTATCTTTAAAATTTTTACAGAGATTTTTTACAAGATGTGGACACAGCGATTTCACTGTTAAATCTATTGTTTTTTTCTAATCAACTAATATTCTAAAAATTTGAAGATAATGAGTTTATATATGACTGAAGTCTAGTCATATTTTCCCAATTTAACGCAACCCTCAAGGCAGACTAATCAGTGAACCAAATATAAAGAAGAGCATTTTTACTCTCCTGTTTTGATTTTGGTAGTGTTGGTTAGCAGAAACAGGTTTAAAACCTGTTTGTTTAGAGATGCCAACTTTTTAAAGCATACTTGAGGTTTAGATAATTATGAAATGCAAATTAAGGAAGGAAGAAAACTTTCCATCTTTAAAAATGTGCTTAATTCAAACATATTTTACTTTTCTAAAAAGTCTGAATTATAAAATTTACTTAGCCTTTCAATAAATATTCTTCATTTGAAAATATTGACTGTGATTACCAAGATAATTTAGACATGACATTTTGCCATGTATAATGTGTACTTTTGGCCCAAATTTGTGAGGGAAAAGTGAGGATGCACATTATTACATGGGTGGTACTAATTCTGTATTTATATAAATGCTTTTAATTCTTTTATTTATGCTTATGACTTAACTCTGGAAATCAGTAATGATATCTGTATGCAAAATAATACCCTGGAATAAGATAATTTTGTTCAACTTGTAATGAAAGCAATTTCGGCCAATCATTCAACAAAATGAAATGAAGAGTGACATACTGTTGTCCACAGAGTAAGTGACTGACTTGATATGATAGGTGATGCCAACTTTATTAACACAGGGTGAGCAGTACAACATTTCTCTTTTGACACTTTAGGTGGGAGACAGCAGTCAAGCTGATATTTTTATAAAAACATAGACACCATAAGCTTTAAGCTAACAGTTATTAAATATGCTAAAGAGCATGACAGCAGAACTGCCGAGACACTTTGGCCCTCCTCCCACAGTGTCACTAGATTGTGGAGGCCACAGGAAGAAATGCTTATGCCTTGTATCTGTGCTTGTGTTTTGTAATAATTTGTTACATAAAATTTTTTGTACCATACTATGTTAAAAAATAAATGCTAAAATTCCTTTATAATAGAAAAAGAAGGTACCTAAATATAAATGAATATAATTTTAGATTAAAAATTAAAATGGAAGGCATATTTCCTGAAATTTTTGACTGAAATTGCACATCACACACTGGAGGAAAAAGCAGCAGACAGCTGGAGATAATAACTGTACGATGTAAGTGAAGCTTTTGAAAAGCACATACAAAGAGCCGTGGAAGCACAGAGATAGCTGTTCTTGCTGCATGAGATGATATGAGATGATAAGACTTCAGACAAGTGGAATCATTTGAGAAACTAGGAAAAGTTTCAGGCAGAGATAGAAAAGGGAATTGCAGATTAAGAAATCATCATGAACAAATCTTTGAGGGTATTGGGGTATCTGGTTTGAAGGACAACACCGTGACTAACATCTATGATGTAAATAGTGCAATATCGAGATGAGGTTGCCTGGAAAAGATGAGTCAGACCAAGCAGTGAAGAATTTTCTGACTCTAGCATAAGAATTTGGATCCTATCCAATATTTAATGGAAAGTTGTGGAAGATTTTATGGAAGAGAGTGGCACGAATAATTTTTTTATATAGAAAATTTTTGTGCCTACTATTTGGAGAATTAATTGGAAAGCACTTGATTAAAGACCATTTAGGATTATATTGCAATGGTCCAGAAAAGAGATCTTCAATGCTTGAACCAAGCTAAATATGGAGATACAGCAGGTGCAAGTAATACTTTGGAAGCAGAATATATTTGTTTTAATGACCAATTGTTTATCAAATTAGAGGGTGAACAGATGACACTGATGTGTTAAATATGGGAGAACAGATGAATAAGGATGGAAGAGAGAAGTAGGTTGAAGAAGACAGTAAGTTTTGTTTGGACTGGCTTAAGATATGGTGTCTGATGCATATGATAGTGATATACAGTTAGCAATTGGCAGCTGGAGAGTGGAGCTCAGGAGAAGTGTTGGTGAAGCTTGAATTATACATTTAGGTCATCAAAAATAGATAGAAGCTGAAGAAAACAGAAACTGCACTTAAAGGAAGAATCCTAAGAAATATAACAGAGGCCTGAAGATAGGATAGAAGAAACAGGAAAGAGAAATCTGAGTTCTAACCATGGTTCAGATCTCTTTATGAATAAGGAGACAAATGTCAAATTTCCTGTCTTCCTGATGACAACTTTCTCCCATTATTAACTGAAAATTTTTATTTTTTCAGATTTTCAAATTTTCATGCTGGATATCTGGAATTTGCAATTTTTAAATTAAATTAAAAGATCTCATTTCACATCACACCCGACACCAGAAATTCCGTGTCCCTTATCAACAACTTTTCCACTCACCCAAACCCCACCCCATAAATAAATTTGTATTTGTAACCTCAGCTGTTTTTATACCTATACTTAAAACCAGCATATCAAAATGTTTGGTTTTAAAGGCAGTATAGCAATGGTTAAGGGCACAGGTTCCTAATCAGATCTCTGGTTTTAAATCCCAATTTTGCTACTTACCTGAGTGTTTGGGGAAGTTACTTCAGTTGAATTATTGAATGGTATTTTTTGCAACTCTGAAATGAAGATATCAAAATGTTACATAAAGCACTAGATTTTTGTGCCTGGTCCCTTGTAAGTATTCACTGTAAGTCTTGATGTTATTATTCTCACTACCGAAAAACACTGTAATTTTCAGAATAAGCCTTTGGTTTCTTTTCTTCAATAGAATTTCAATGGAGTTAAATAAGTTTTAAATCTAGTCTCTATCTTGTAAAGGACTATCCCAGATAGTGTGAATATTTTTCTTTTCAGTTTTTTTAATGAGATTTAAAATTATTCTGTTCATGAAGCCATTTCTACAGAAAAAAAAATTAAAATAAATGTTTTCTCTAAAATCTCTCTCTAAAAGTTCACAGCATATGATAGGAAAGGATGCTTTAGAAAGAAATTGAAATAGAATGTGAGATGATAAATACATCAGTAAGCACTGTTTTTTTACTGGACTGGTTTGACTAATTATTAGGTCTCTATAGATAAATTCTGAGAGTCATAGCTTAGAATTATCTATAAGTGTTTATCACAGTAAATCTTCAACTTCTAGAATAACTAAATGAGCATGATTGCTAGTTTATTTGCAGTTCATTATAGAAACATTGTCCTTCATTTCACAAAGGATATACAATAAAATACAAGTAAAATATGTCTCTGTGACCGGTTTTCATGCAGAATTCCAACAATATCTTGCTTCATTAATTCATGTAAGTGGCATTTATTATTTTTATTTATTTTTTTATGATTTTATAGGCTGTGAAGACTATTGCTGGTAACCAGACTGTCCTTCTAAACTGTATGTTATTTTTGTTTTTTAAAAGGTATTGGCACCAAATATGTATTTCTATCTTTATTTCTATATTTAATCTAGTCATTATCTTTATCATCTATGTCATCTATATAATATGCATATTATAATGACTGAATTATACTTCTTTACTTATATTTTAAAAAGTAAAATGATTGGCACACCCTGGTGGCCTAGCAGTTTAAACCGGGCGCAGTCCACATACATCCCAAGGTTCCTGGTTCAAGACTAGGCCTGGGGAAATAACCAATGTTGAACAACTGAATAAAATAAAGTGTTTCTTCTTCCTCCATCTGCCTGCCTGCCTTCATTCCTGTCTTTGCTTTTCCTTAAAAAAAGCAAAATGATAGATAATTCCTTTCAGGTATTTACCTTACCTTCCGGGTTCATTCCAGTTGAAGATATTTTCAATAGTGGCATGCTGGGATTTTTTTTACTTATATTTTATCAATGATGCAACCATTTCTTCCAGCACAAAGATAATTGTGCTCTCCTACAAGGAAAATAAAGGCACTATTAAAATTTTAAGAAAGAATAAAATAAAAAGATATTAGTAGCAAATGCAAGAGATTTCATATCTTCATTTGCAACATCTTAAATCCATTTTATCTCAGCGTATTATATTACAGGGGTTTGAAAAATACTCTGAGTTGAATTGTAAAAATGATATTTGACTGACACATGACATATCTGTTAACCAGCTTCTGGTTGATGAAAAATAACAAATATGAGAAATGCATTCTGAAATAATTTTTCTTTTCAACTTTTATCCAAACCCATCTTCTGGCATGCTTCTTAGGAGCCACAAACAAACCATCAAAATGACCCATGGAATCTTCCCCAAAGTTACATAATTCTAAATATTCATAAACTTCTTAAAATTTATATTTAATTTGTATCAAAACTTAAGAATTGCCAAGTAGACCAGTCTTGTTTCTGGGTAAGTAAGGGCAAAAACATTAATTCCAAAAGTTGAAAGTATCAGGTCATTACTATGACCCCATATAAAAAGCTACTGATACACAATGTCTTCTCTTAAATATATTTTGGATCGCATGCTCAAAGGAGAGTTTGTAATAAAGAACATTGTTGTTTGACTCAATAACTTCATTCCAAGTTCAGCACATCAACCGTTCTTTAAGGGAAGCATCCAGTTTGTGTCCTTTGCTTATGAGTCAAGTAGAATATCTGATCAGACTGCAATTCCACGTACTTCTTTGGTGTTAGCGGTTGAGACATCAGCAGACTGCCCAAGATTTGGCATTTTGGTAAAAATAAAAAATCACTGGTGTTTTGCAGAAACAGTGCTTTTCTGGTCACTAGTTCTCCAGATGTGTATCTATTGGTGAGCATACGTGAAGAGCTCTACTTGCAGTGTTACTATATCAGTTTGCCTCACTCATGTCAGAGAATTCTCTAGGCTGTTCAAACAGTATCAGTGCAGAGCCCTAAATGCCTCTCATTGCTTGTTGGAAATTGGAAGCTAAATCCATATTTGCCTTAGCAGCTCATCTATCAAGGGCATAGTATCATACCTGGAGCTTTAGTTGTCTAAAATAAGTGTTGTGAGGGCACAATACATATTAGCAGTCCAGAAGTGGGACTGGGAACAAATACATGGATGTACATACATAAAGAAGAAGGTTTCAACCATTTCTCACTTCCCAAATCTTTAGCTTTTGTGTGTGTGTGTGTGTGTGTGTGTGTGTGTGTGTGTGTGTGTGTATCTCTATGATGCATATGTGGTTTGTTGAGTTCCCTCTTACTATGCGTCAGGTACTTGCATAATTTTATGCTCTTTCACAACACAGTGAAATAGGTAATATTATTATTCTGTTCAGTAGGAGAAGAAACATAGCTTAGAGGTTAAGTAACTTGCCAAGGTGACAGGTTTGTTAAGTACTGGAGCCATATTGGCTCTCATCCACTCACTCCAGAGGGCAATTCAGGATCATTGCAGTGAGATGCTGCAAACACAGAGCGTATGATGGAAATGGCTGCTTTTCCAATTGGTTCTACTGCCCTGGCCAAAGGGCAGGGGGGACTGCAACTTAAGGTTCATTTCTCCTCAACTGAAGATCTTGGACTTTAAGTACTATAATTGATGCTCACAAGCCCTTGAAGGAAAGGAAGCATTTGGAAAGGGAAAGGGAAGGTCATTTCACTCCTTTGTTGCCCCAGTGTAGTCATAATAGTTTACTGCACATCTGGGTTTTATAGGGCAGTGCCAGTGTTGATGCATAATCTTTGCTGTAAAAAAAATATTTAAAAAGGAAATTCTTAAAGTCTGTGGGAAATGAATAGGATTTAAAAAAGGTTAAATTTTTTCTCTTTGACATTTTCTGCTATGTTGACATTTTCTATGGTGTTTGGCTGGGAGTGAGACCTTTTCTGTTTTGCTTTGCTTATGTTTGTCTTAAACAAATCAAGCTCTTTGTTTTAAACTATTTCTATTGTTTTCCTTTTCTGCTTTGTAGGAGTGTGCCTAAAGAAAACTCATTTTCATTTGGTTCAAGGTTAAAATACAGTTGTAGAAAGGGTTATGCTGTTTTCCTTTTGTTTAAAAAATTTACTCTAGAAATTTTTGTAACCCCAAAGAGAAATGAAAATTTCACTGGCTTAAAGCTTTTAAGTATTGAGGGTCTAAAGAATATAAAATATAATTTTGTGATATTAGAAGCCATGTTAATACAAAACATGCAATTTTATCAAAATTTTGATAGGCATAATGAATAACTTGGACCCAAACTCTTCTGTAGTATAACCAAATTTCAACATAACATTTCATCAAGGAGCACAAGTAAGGGATATTCAGTTCAGACTATAAAACTAGCATGCCTTCTTCTAGTGGGTTCCTGAATTAGTAAGTTGGTCCTCATGAGGTCCAATTGGTGAATAATTCCCTGACTACACAAGTTTTCTGATCTAAGAGTCATAGAATTAACAAATTCCAAAAACTGAAGGAACTATTAGTTGATTTTAGTCTAACCTTGTAGTAAAGCATGTCTATTTTATTCAATTCTTTTGTTCTCTTAGAAAATGACTGTGCATATTACAATAGAGAAAATACCCTATGTGATCTTTGCCTTATATAAAGTCATTGGAATCAATTTTAATTTAGGCCTGCCATAACAAAGTACTATAAACTGGGTGCCTCCAGCAATAAAAATGTACTCTATCACAGTTCAGGATGTCAGATGTTCATAATGAGAGTGTCAGGTGGCTTCTATTTGGAGGCTCTGAGAGGATCTATAGTCCATGCTGCTCCTTTTCCTTCTGGGGGTTTCCAGCAATCCTTGATGTTCCTTGACTTGCAAACACATCACTCCAATCTTTGCCTCCATCTTTACATAACTCTGACTTTTATGTACTTTTGTCCAAATTTCCCTTTTCTTATAGGAACATCAATCACTGGATTAGGGCCGACCCCAATCCAGTATGACCTCATTTTATTATTACATCTGCAAAAACCAAACCTTCAGAGAAGAATTAATACATATGCTACTCAAACTCTTCCAAAATATCAAAGAGAAGGGAACACTTCCAAACACTTTCTATGAGATTGACATCAGCTTTTATCAAAAGCAGGTAGAGATGTCACCAAGAAAGGATATTACAGACCAATGTCTCTAATAAACTTAGATGCAAAAGTTCTCAACAAAGTATTAGCAAACTAAATTCAACAATGCATCAAAAGAGTCACCCATCATGACCAAGTGGAATTTATCCCAGGGATGCAAGTATGACTCAATATACTTAAATCCATTAATATCATACATCATATCAACAAGAGCAAGGAGAATAGTCACATGATCATATCAATAGATTCAGAGAAACACTGGGAAAGATCCAATATCCATTATAATAAAAGCCCTGCAAATAATGGAGATAGAAGATACATACCTCAACATAACAAAAGCCTTATATTATAAACCCACAGTCAACAGCCTAGTCAACAGTGAAAAATTGAAAGCATTTCCTCGAAGGTCAGGAGCAAAGCCAGGGTGTTCACTCTCACCACTGCTATTTAATATCATACTGAAGGTCTTAGCGAGAGCAATTAGGCAAGAAAAAGAAATAAAAGGAATTCATCTTAGAATGGAGGAAATTAGCTATTATTATTTGCTCTTGATATGATTCTATATATTGAAAACCCTAAAAACTCTATCAAAAAATATTCTAGAACTAATTAACAAATGCAGTAAAGTGGAAGGCTAAAAATTCAATGCACAAAAATATCCTCAAAAAATACTCATAAAATGCTGGTGGAAAATTAAATTAAAAAAACCACACAATTTAAAATAGAATTAAAATAATTGACTATCAAGAATATATTTAACAAAAGAGTCAAAAGATCTGTAAAATGAAAACTATAAATCCTTAAAAGAAATGGAGGAGGTTACAAAAAGATGGAACTACATCCCCTCTCATGACTAGGAAGAATGAACATGGTTAAAATGGTATATAGATTTATTGCAATTCCCCTTAAAATCCCATTGGCTTATTTCAAAGAATGAATGTTTTTACAAACTTCAAATTTATATGGAACAAAAAAAGACCTCGAATAGTCAAAGCAATTATGAGAAAAATAAATGAATCCCAAGGAATTACACTCACAATACTTTGAACTACACTACAGAGCAATAATGATTAAATGGTGTGGTACTAAAAAATAACATAGGCACTGATCAGTGGAATAGAACCAAAGCTAGAAATGGATTTCCTCATACAGTCAGTTAATCTATGATAAAGAAGCAAAAACATATGATGGAGAAAGCAGAGTCTCTTCCATAAACTGTGTTGAAATAACTGGACAGTCACATGAAAAGAATGAAGTTAGACCATTCTCTAACACCATTCACATAAATTAACTAAGTTTTGGCTAGACTTGGACATAAGACTGGAAACATTAAAAATTTTGGAGGACAGCTTAAGAAAAACATTCCATAACATTAACCTTAGAGAGGCTTTTTGGGACTCAACTCCAGCATCAAGGGAAACAAAAACAAACATGCACAATCAGGACTTCATCAAACTATGGTGCTTCTTCACAGCAAAAGAAAATATCACCAAAACAAAAAGATAACCTATTAACTAGGAGAAGATATTTGCATTTCATATTTCTGACAAGAGTCCACTGTGCAAAATACTTAAAGAACTCGTAAAACTCAAAAACAGAAATACAGGCAATTCAATCAAACACTGGGAAGAGGAATTGGAGGGAAATTTTTTCTGAAGAAGATATACACATGGTCAAGAGGCATTTGAAAAGTTTTTCCTACTTGCTGGCTATCAGGGAAATGCAAATCAAAACAACAATGAGATATCACCTTACACCTGAGAGACTAGCTGTTATCCAAAAGTCTAGAAACAACAGACAAGAATGTGGAGAAAAGGGAATACTTTTTATTCTGTGAGTGGGAGTACAGATTGGTGCAATCCCTATGGAAAACAGTCTGGAGAGTCCTCAAAAAGTTGGATTGGAAATCTCATATGATGCCACCACCCCATTTCTAGGTGTTTACCCAAAAGATACAAAATCACTAACTCACAAAGATTATGCACTCCATGTTTATTGCAGCCCTATTCATGATAGAGCTAAGAACTAGAAACTACCCAAGTGACCAACATCAAATGACTTAAGAAGATGTGGTACATATACACAGTGAATACTACACAGCCCTTAGTAGAGATGAAATTCTGTCATTTGAATCAATATGGATGGATCTAGAGGGGATTATGTTAAGTGAGGTAAGTCAAAAGAAGAAAGATACCTGATGATATCACTCATAGATGTAATGTGAATAGACAAAACAAAGGAACAGACAAAACAAAACCAACCCATGGGCACTGGCAATAGAACTGAAGTTAGCTATAGGAAATGGAACAGGAGTTGACAGGTCAGGTGGTTATGGAGTCCACTGGACAATGGTGAAGAACTCTTGGTGATTTCTTGGTAACTAAAGTGTGTTTACATATATTTGAGGAATAGGGAAACCGCACATATGAGGAACCTACACATAGGAGTTTGTTTAAATTTGTGAAACAGTTACCCTGATAAAAATATTTACTTAGTAGACCCTTTCAGAAGAATCCTAACCATGAAGGATTTGACAACTTGTCCAGGCCAATTCTAAGTCAGAACACATGTCGCTGATTTAATGACATTTCAATGTAAGCAACAAAAATCTTGTTTGACAGGTTGTTTAATTCTTATATGAATAATCATGTACATCAGAAAGGAAAGGACAAAGTTAACACTTGATTACCTGAAGAACACTTTACCAAAAGATTTTTCTCTAGATCATTGCTTAAAGAAATAGTCTAACTTTTCTGGCAAATAGACTTCAACTAATTATACAATTTATTTAAATTATACATATACCTGTAGATTTCTAGTTTCAATAAAATATTATTTTTAAGAGAAAGTTTATATTTACTTATTGATGATCTAATTTTCTATAAACAAACAAAACTACATTAAAATTAAAAGAAATATTTATTCTCTTTGAAACAAAAGTAATGCATATTCTTTGTAGAAAAAAATATGTGAATAAACAAAATTAAAAATTTAAAGCATGCTCTAATAAAACCATGATGAATGACCTTTAGTAAAATGCTTTAGTCTATTTTGAATTATTTATTCAGAACAAGTTTTCAGTGGTACCTGTTTTCAAGTATATTATTTACATATTTATAACTACTTATTGATACATATTTATAACTACTTATTGATACTTTATTATTGATTATCGCATATACGTTTTATTATAGAATAAATAATTCAAACAATTAAGATAAATAAAATCAAGCCCATTGAAAATGATAACTTATTTCTAAACATATTAATTGTTGGGACCCCCCCCAATCCTTAGGCCAGAGATAAAAGTTCGGATGTCAGGACAGTGAATGGTCCCTGGTGCCACCTGGCCAACAATGTAATCATCTGGATTGATAAGGAACAAAGGAGCAACACCAGTGGGAAGCTTTCCCTGCCACCTCTGAAAAGGCCCATGAAGTATCAACAGCATTCCTCAAAGAAATCATTGCCAGGTTTGGCCTCCCTACCTCTCTCCAATCTAATAACAGCCCTGCATTTATTTCTCAAGTCACTCAAGAGACAGTCTCAGCCCTAGACATCAAGTGGCACCTCCACTCCTCCTTCCAACCTCAGGCCTTCATAACCAAATTAACTCTCTTGCTTCAGTTGTCTTGCAGAACTGGAGAGGTCTGGATGCTTAGCCTCTTCCTGGGCAGGCCTTTTCTCCAAGAAGAATGCTGTGTCTACGTAAACCAATCAGGCCACATAGAGAAAAATCTCTTCAAACTCTGTAACAAAGCCACCCAGCTCTGAGAAAACACTCACTCACCCCCACCTCTTTTTCTGGTCTTCTTGGATACTCCCCGTCCTCACTCTATTCTTACCCTTTCTCATCCTCCTTCTCCATGGTCTCTGTCTCATACAACATCTAGTTAACTGCATCAGAAGGACTGCCACCCATGTCACTAATCATAACCTCCTTCTCCTACAGGCATACAAGGTTTCTCTCCCGCAAGGTGCCCACTTCATCTTCCATTCAGCAGGAAGGAGCAATTTGAAACTTCATGGTCTGTTCCTCTTCATCTTTTATAAAAAAAGCGAAGGCAGGAGTGATAGAGGAGACAAAAGAAAACAAAAAACTGAAAGTTGTCACCTTCCAACCAAGCATGAGAAATGGAACTTTGCAACCTGAAGCAAGACCAGATGCTGTTCAACCCCCCTCCTGTTTACTGAACTCAAGGACTCCATCCCCACCCCTCCGTACTCGTGATATTCCAGCCCATCACTCCCAATCCCTAAATCAAAAGCTCAGCCAGATGGCCTTATCAGAATTCTACTTCTAGCCCTCTCCGTGTTAGCCAGAGACTGCCCCTAAAAACCTCTCTCTCACAGCTTCCCTCAGATTGCTCTTTTCTGTCTCTTCTCAGAAAGAAACTCTCCTGGCCTGCACATGGGACAATAAAGTCTTGCTTAGAGCCCATCTGGCCCCACTGTCTCTGTCTCCTATTGCTGAACTGGTTTACATTAATCAGAAAAAATTAAATAAGTCAGTAGTTCTGCAGAGCATGTGAACTTAATTACATTATGATTAACTTCAAGAACAATGAATTGACTTTTTTTTTTCTGTCTTGTTGAGTGCTTAAAGCCTGTGCCAAAACTGTACCTGTCATATATTACTAAAAGAAATCATTTGTTGAATGAGTTAATATTAAAAATATAATAAAATCATGGTTTATGTGCAGTGTGTAGCCACTTTTCGCAGAATAAATTAGTCAAAATATATTTATTCAGTATCATTTGTGTTCGGATCCCACAGATATTTGCCTCTCGTTCAAATCTTAAGAAGCCAGGAGTCATAAGTATTGGTCTCTGCTTTTTCATTTTCTCAAAGTTGGGCAAAATTAAGAGCAAAAATAACTACACAAGTAAGAAGCAAGTCACAGGTCTACTATGATATTTATTCACCAAAGATATCCAAATTGAGATCAATATTTTAGACATGACTTACTAAGAGGTGCTTCTTTATTTAAATTTGCTGAGCATATCTTTTCCAGACCGTCAGTTTGAGACACACTCAAAGAAATTGCAAAGAATTTTAACAGTTTAGTATCAGATGTCAGCTTAATCTTAAAGTATAGGTGCATGTTGAAACCTCTCAGCAGCAACAGGAACGGAACTTCCTTTAAGTCACTCATCAGATCTGATATTTATCCACCAATTGCCTGGATAAACAACATTTGCATAACAAGTTTTCTCCTTGTGAAATAAGTGCTTTAAACCTCACTTATCTTTTGCTTGAGGTTTACTTTATAAGAAGGGATGTTTCATA
This sequence comes from Solenodon paradoxus, assembly GCA_004363575.1. Classification (NCBI taxonomy): domain Eukaryota; kingdom Metazoa; phylum Chordata; class Mammalia; order Eulipotyphla; family Solenodontidae; genus Solenodon; species Solenodon paradoxus. The sequence goes on along the minus strand of RJWH01000114.1, from coordinate 494,377 downwards.
AACTCATACCAGACTTCTCCCAACCTTCACCAGACTAAGATATTTTTCCTTCTTAAATTTTCTGGTTTTAATTTAAGTTATATAAACTTCAATTGAAGTTATAAACATTGTCTTATAACATTGTCAAAGTTTCTATTGCATAAATTTATACTTAGTTATCTGTATGTACTACATTGTTATTGCCACTAAACATCTAGTGTCCATCCACCACAATATAATATAATCAATCCCCTTTGACCATTTACCCCTAGTCCTCTTCCTCTCTGGTAACCACTGTTCTGTTGTCAGAATCTAAGAGTTTGTTTTTGTTTTGTTTATGTTTTCTTTGTTTCTTTATCTTCCACTTACGAGTGAAATCAAATGGTATTTGCCTTTCTCCCTGTGACTTATAGTTCCCCTCCAGATCCATCCATGTTGTTACAGATTTTCATATTTTTAAACTACCTGAATAGTATTTTATTGCATACACTACCTCTTTATTCATATACCCATGGGCACTAAGGTTTTTCTCTCATCTTGGCTCCTGCAATGAATATAGGGGTACAGATATCTTTCAAAATGAATATTTTCATATTCTTCAGATCGATACCAAGAAGCAGAATGGCTGTATCATAGCATTCTTAACTTTTTGAAAAATCTCCTTACTGTTTCTCACAGTGACTGCAGTAATTTGCATTTGGACCAATGCTATAGGACGTAGAATGGATTGCCTGTCACATCCTTGACAACAATTGCTGTTTCTTGCTTTTTGACAACAGTCATTCTCACAGTATGAGGTGATTTAATTGTTGGTTTAATTTTTATTTCCCTAACACTAAAAGATGATGAACACCTTTTCATATGTCTTTTGACTGTGTCTCCTTCCGTGAAAGGTCTATTTAGATTCTCTGTGGCTTTTCTAATTGGATTTTAATTTTTGTGGCTGTGTTGCATGAGATCTTGCATATTTTGAATATTAACCCCTTGTCAGATGTATGATTTATAAATGTCTTCTCCAACAAATAGGTTGCCTTCCATTTTGATGATTGTATATGTCACTGTGCAGAAGTTTTTTAGTTTAATGCAGTCCTATTTGTTTATTTTTGCTTTTGGTTCTCTTATTAGCATTGGGTTCAAATTCCCAATGGTATTATTTAAGGCTAGAATTTAGGAGCTTGTCACTTATCTTTTCTTTTATGTGTTTAATAATTTAAATCTTATATCTCAAATGTTTATATCATTTTGAATTAATTTTTATATATGGAATAAGAACATTATCTAGTTTCATTTTATGCGTGTAGTTGTCCCTTTTTCTTACCACCATTTATTGAAGAGAAATGTCCTTGCTCCATTGTTTTCCCTTGGCTCCTTTGTCATAAATCAGTTGTACATATATGTGTGGATTAGTTTCTGGATCTCAGTTCTCTTCCATTGATCTGAGCATCTTTTTATTTAGGTTTACAATATGTCCTGGTTTTACCAAATTTACCCATGTTAGTAATATTGACTTTCACCCTTGCCCCTGCCTCCCATCTTGGTTCCCTATCCTGGTTCCTTGCCTAAATACACATACCACTCTCCCTACTGCACCTGGCAATACTCCGTGGTCCTGGTTTCAACTCTAAAAAGCATGGCAAGTCTATTTTTAGCCCAATTTTATACTGTTTTGATTACTATAGTTTTATGGTACTATTTGAAACTAGGGTGCATGAGAGCTCCACTTTTGTTCTATTTTTTCAGGATTTCTTTGACTTTTTGATTGGTAAATATCCCCTCCTCTTCCAAAGTTTTGCATTTCCTTTTTTCTTTTTTTAATGAAAAGAAATGTGAAGGAAGGAATGGAGGCAAGCAGACAAGCAGGCAGGAAGAGAGAAAGAAGAAGAAACACTTCTATTTTTCTATATTTATATTTGTTTGTTCACCTTGATTGTTCCTCCCCCTGCCTTGTCCCTAGGACATGAACCCAGGTCCTTGGGATGTATATGGGATTCACTCATCGGGAGGTGGTGGACTAACTGTCACTCCACCAGGGCACACTGAGGTATTACATTTTCTTTGACTATTTGATAAAATTCACCAGTGAAGACACGTAGTCCCACACTTTTTTTTTTTGGAGGTTTTAAAGTGACTGCATTGTGTCTTGGAATGAGTGAATTTGTATACCAGCTTGAACATGTGGGTTCTCTATTCCCTATAGTCTTTTGACTTTCCTGGGCTTATTTCCCACCAGCCCTCAACGATGGACCTCTGAGTGCTCATGCCCTCTTCTCAAGATTGAAGATTTTAGATGCCTGATGCAGGGTACAGCCCTCCTCACCCCGCTCTCCAGGCTTCTGCACATTCTATGTCTTTCCCGACTGCAAATTGCCATACCCAGGGTGAGGTTTCTTCCTTGATCACAGTGCATCTATGTATCTCCTACCCATTTAGGTGCTTCTTTTATATCATTTATTATAAAAAGCTCTATTCATTCCATTTACAGGTTTACTGAGTAAATTAATCTATAGTTGTAGATCTGCTGTAATCACAGGAGGAGGAGGTGAATCCAATTTCTTCCTATGCCACTATCTTAGACCCGTCACCAGGAAATTATTCTTAAAACAAGTTTAAAGAAGCTCATCAAAGATCTTTATGTGTTATATTGCATTGGAGGATGATTTTTATGTATTCTAGGTTATTTTGTCAATTTAACTGCATTCTCATTTAGTTTCTCCATTCAGTAGCCTTTGAATCTATTTCTATTTTCTGATTAGGCTGGATGAAGATAAATTTTTAATATGTCCCCTATTCTCAACTTGAAATGAAATATCTTTTTAGAATTTGTTGCACCAAAGTTCTCAGTTCTATGGGAAACTGTCTCTGCTATTTCCCAGAGTTGTATTTTGTGCGTATTCAACCAAGCATCAAAACCCATGTTCAATATCTGTGAAGACTTCTGCCCATTCTCTACCAAAATAGGTCTGGGAGCTTCCTTTTAAATGTCAACCCCTGCAGCCAAGTGCATCTCAAATTTCTGCCTTATTAAGTTCTCTCACTACTCTTTGGGTACACTTCCCTGAGCCAAAGCAGAAAATCCCATAGGCAGAAATCCTCACCTTGCTGTTTTCCTCCCATGGAGAATCATTGTCCTGTGCTGTCTGTTGTCTCTACTTGAAACATTTATCTCAAATAGTTTCTCCAAATAGTAACTCAAATAGTTACTGTTGTTTGCAGCATGAGTAGCAACTATGCTTGCAACAGTTATTCTAAGTGTGGGGGCATAGATCCTCTTTATTTTTTATTATGTTTTCTTCATCATATTTTCCTTTTCTTGTCCTCATGTTTGCTTGAATAAATACATTCATTTCATTCTCTTGTGCGTATGTGTGTGTAATTTGAAATCTACATGCTATTTCTAATGAACTAGCAAATATTTTTGACAAGAATTTTTGACAAGTATTTGAGCATTTATTTTTCTAACAAAGTCACTAATTCTAGAGTCTCTAAGAATTGGGTCTCAATTGAAAATTGAGGCATAAACAGTAGATAAGAAGTATATGAGTTTTTATCATTTACAGTGATGTTATTTATACCTATAAATATAAAATGATCAACAGAAATTATTGCATCTAAGTTCAAAAACTTGGCTATAAGCTCAGGAGTCTTCCTACATATCAAGACTTGCATTGGCTCCTGGCAGAAGAACGCAGTCCCAGGCAGAGTTCCTTGATTTCTCTCAAGTCTTTGGCTAATGCAATAGGGATAATGGAAGTTTTCCCAGGAAGCTGAAGTCTCACCAGGATGAGTAGTCTGAGATTAGGATTATTACCAGAAGTCCCAAACAGATCAATCAAAAGGAACTGAGGATGATGTGCATAATAATGCCACAGGCTGTCATCCTTATGGGTTGTATACTAAGCTCTTTTTTTTTTTAATATACGGAATATAAAGTTTATTTATATTTACTTATTTATTTAAAGGAAAGTTGTGGGCAGGTTAATAGGCAGGCAGGCAGGCAGAGAAAGGGAGAATAAACCCTTTATTTATTCTTATTTTATTTATTTGTTCACACTGGTTGTTCACCCCACCCCATGCACCCGATATTTGAACCCAGGAGTATGTGGCCTGCATCTTTTGAAGCTGATTGACCTAACTGCTGCTCCATGAGGGCATGGTCTAAGTACTTTTATTGAGGACAAATTCTTTCTTCAGTATTAAGCAGTATCTGAATTTATTCCCTGCCCCCATGTGGAGGGTTGTGTGTGTGAGTGTGCATCTGTGTGTGTTTAATGAACGGCTGCTTATCTTGAAAGAATGGGAAGATTATTTCCTCTTTTCTGAACTCTGGTTGCGAAACTTTGGATGACACGAATCTTTGGAGAGACAGAGCTCACCCTATGTTGCTCTACTGTCTGCGTGTACACCTGCTAGCTATCCCCACAATGCAGTTCCAAATTAAATAGCTCAGCCTTTGGGAAAAGACATCAGACATTATATCCTGTGATCTACGTCATGTTACAAAGAGAAAGGATATGAATCCTTAGAAGAAACAAACTCTATAGATGGAAAGAGTTGGTGTTTTTCTAGAGTGGAGCATAGACTGTGATAATGTAAAGGAGAAAAAAGAAAGAGCCGTCAAGTTAAATAGCAAGGATATCTCTGTTGTGTTGTCACCGATGGGGGAATTTGGTGTGAGTGACCAAGAAAGAATGCTTAAGTATTATAAAAAGGGGCAGCCAGCTAGTTTATTAGAAAGATAGCAGGGAGAGAAACCCATGGGCAGGCAGAGAAGTGCTGCACCAGTCGACAGGCCTTATAAGAGGTGGTCGGATACATACATAAGAAGGGGAGCTTCGGCTCATACTAATTTCTTAGTAAAGAATGCGTTGTTCATTAAAGGAGTAATAGAATGAAGGTCATAAGCGGTTTCGAGCGAGATAAGAAGCAGGTAAGGAGGGCATTCTGTGATACTTTTCAGGAGTCTGGGAAATGATCCATGTCTTCTTGTTTCCTGCCTTATCAGTTCAGCTCTGTCAATTTTCATGTGGGTTTGAAGCTGACAGAAATGCTTCATTTATTTCAATCTTTGCCTGATCATCATAACAAAATGGTGATATGAGAAAAATTACTTTCTTTTCTCTTCCAAGGACTGTGGCAATCATTTTATTTACTTTGTGATTTAAAATTTGTATCCAGTGCTCTAATTTCTGTACCCTTCTTTCTGGATTCTTCTGTAGCCTGTGTGTTAGTACTGTGGACGGTAACACAGTGGAGCAGCTAGCAATGTGCATCTTATCCAAGTTGTGGTGTTAATACTGCATCAAAAAGGATGCTAGTCTCAGTGAGGTTTTGATGGAGCTTCAGGCCTACCTTTTGGAAGCCTAGCAGAGCATGCACAGGTGTAAGGAGGATGACTTAGGAGAGGGAGAGCAACCCCACCTAACCTACTTAACCCTTGCCAAATGCACCAGAGACAGGTAACACTGGGATGGTTAAGGCTGGCAACTGGAATGCTTGAAAGTATGAATATATTCCTATCATCTCTAATGTAATTTTTTGAATGCTATGATATAAATATATAACATAGGTGACATTTATTGAATTCTTGCTATTTCTCTATTTTTTTTTTTTAACATCTCTTTTATTTTATTTAAGTGTTCATCTTCATTGTTACCCTTGGCCCTGGGTCTCAAAACTGGGTCCTTGGGATGTATGTGGACTAGGTCTAGTGGCCTTATCTGCTAGGCCACCAGAGTGTGCCACCTCTAATAATTTAATACACTAGCATCCAGTCCTTTAGCCCACAATTCACTCCACAGCGCGTGGCCACCCAAGCGAAAAGATCAGTAGCGTAAGTTAGACATCTACACTCTACTTTTTAAAATTAATTAAAACATATTTTTGCGCATTAAAAGAAACTCATATGCATAGGTTTCCCATTCCTCATATATATGTCAACACACCTTGCCCTCCACCAAATCAAGAAGAGTTCTTCACCATTGTCCAGTGGGCTCTGCCACCACTTGCCCACCTTCCCACATACCGTTTCCTTTTGCTCACCTCAGTTTTGTTGCAAGTGTTATTTCTCTACTTTATTATATACTTGAGTTATTCCACTTAATTTTCAAAACCGGTCTGTCATTAAGATATTGCTACTTTCTTCATTTCTACAGGTGAGAAAAGAGAGTTTTTTGAGAGACTAAGAAACTTGGTCATGCTCAGTTTAGTAAGTAAATGATCCTCTATCAAATCCACATACCTGATTTTTGATCTTAAATTTTAAAATATTTTGAATAATCCAAATGTATTGAGTACAATATAACATAGATAATAGAGACTATAGCACAGCTTCAGGGATAGACATTATTACTTCCAGAGGTGAACTGGTATCGTGGAATTTTATATCCATGTTAAGTACCTAGGGGAGGTGTTTATTGGGGCCAAAGTGAACTGAGTAGCTTTCCTGTCTGTTCAAACTGCTGTATTTTCCAGTTAAAAAATTGAAAAATGGAGTTCCTTTCTTCCATTTAAAAATGTTGAGTAAGTGAAGATCATTTATGAGCGTAGCATCCTGGGCATAAGGTCTAGAAAATAAATATCTGTTTTACAAGGACAATGAGCATCTAGTAACTTTTGTCTTTAGACAGCTTAAGGGAAGATATTTCTTTAAAGATGTTTTCAAAATGCATGGTGTTTCATGAAAAAAATAAAGATAAGAAATGTTGCATATTAAAATGTTTGTGACAGGTGCATTTAAATTCCTCCCTATCCTCTTGCCCCTAAGTGTATTTACATGACAACCTCTTTGAATAAAGACTCAGTTTGTAGGCTGTTCTGGAAAGCAGGGGTCCCCGATATACTTGGTAACTATAGTTACAGTTGTCTCTTATTTCTCTAGAATGTAAAACATATCATCATCCCAGAAGTCATTTTGAAAGCCTTAATGAGATAAACATTTATTTTTTTCAGGCACCATTCCTATTGTTGAGTGCTAGTCATAATTTCCCTCTCTTAATGATAAAAGTGATGTCTAACTGTAAAGCACAGAGAAGATATGAATGCTAATGTCTTACTTGGAGAACATATCTATTAATGTTTTAAAAAGTATTCCTTAGGAAAATGTCTTTCTTCCCTTCACTAAAATAAATTAGCTAATTTATTTAACTAATGATTATTCCAAAAGCTACTTCCTGATCATGATTACATTGAGTTTTAATTGGCCATTCCATACAAGCTTGGCAAAACATTAGTATAAAGCTAATATTTAAAAATATTCACCCAAAATTGAAATTTTTCTTCCATCTCAGAGAAGCAATTGTAAGAAATGGAAGAGATCGGAAATTGATAGCTAGGCAGTGTGAGTCACACCCTCACTACTGTGACATATCCTGCAGGAAGGGCCTCTTCACCACTGATTAAGGGAAGAGGTTAACAAAACTTTTCTTGTCTTCTGGTTCTTATTTGTGATAAATTACTCATGAGGAGATAAAATATTTTACTCCCTGCATTATACTAAATAGCATATCTTTATTAAAATAGAAGCACTAGTAAATATCCTGTAACATAGGCCATTAGTCTCTGTTATTTTATTCAAGAAATGGTGTCATATATTTCCCCAAAGAAACAGAGTGCTTGATATGCTGTTTAGAACTCTATAGTCTGTTTTCTACACCTGTTGTTGGCATCTGTGACATGAACTCAAATTGACTTGGGAGGCCGATTTGTGTGGGTCTTTGAATCTGCTGTGAGTGCAATGGATATCAGGAAAACACACTGACAAGAAGACAAAAAATAATTCGAGTACAAATTTTGTCTTCTTAAGAAAATTGTGTCAATCTGATCACTTATACATCATCTTCAGACTTACCTTAATAGTGAATCCTTATCTTTTCCACTCTTCAGTATACATCCCCAGGTCTAAACACTAGAGAAACTTAAGTTTAGCCATATCTTTGGGAAAAAAATTAATTTTTGATGATTTGACCCATCATTTCTGCACATTTCTTTCCCTATGAGGAAAGCCTGCTATCGTTGACTTGACCCTCTTTAAATACATTTGTTTAGTTTTATTTCCTTGTTAGAGGATCTGGTAGTAGAGATTCAAGAAATTGGAGCTGACTCTGTTAACTGTAAAATAGAACCAATTAGTGGTTCTCAACTATATCATGTCTATTGCACCATCTAGGAAAAAAATATTTTTGCAACATCTCTTTTTACTATCCTTAATTGATTTATGTAATTAAAAATTTATCAAAGTATCAACTAAAATACAAATGATAAATGAAAGGGAAGTGATTTATTATGAATAAGATCTGTTCAGTATGTATACAAACAAGAATGACTACATTCAGTGATATAACAACAAAATAATTTTATTTCACTTATGTAGACTTATTACAAATACAATGGCAAATACAAATAGAAATGGATGCACATGTTGTATTAGTTACTCAAGCCACATTGTTATCTATAATACATTCTTATAAAATGGTGACCAATTCTTGTTAAAATTCTGAACAAATCCAAATAAAAGAATCCCTTAATTTGCAAGGTAGCATAATCTCTGAAAAATTGGATATGATTAAAATTGGGTAAAGATACTTATTTTTGTCATAAGGAGATGGGTTCTAAGTTCAGAAAGTCATGAGGGTTTTTACCTACATTAATGCCAGGCACAATATCCACAAGTTGTGTGGAATGTTGGACAACGATTTATTTTGCTGAGTTTTCTAATGCTCTGCATCCCTGGATCATGCCCACCAAACTCAGTATCACCTATCCATCATTTACAACCAAAAATTCCCTGCATTTCAGAATGATCCTATGGTAAGAGCACAGTAAATGCTTATTGAGAGTCACTGGTCCCAAAAAACATTGGTGGGCTGGGATGTTATGACAGAGCCTCAGGCCTATCTGTGCATCACACTCAAGAAACATCATGACTCTTCGTTATTTACTTTAACCCTTACATATCAGTGTCCACTGAACTTTTTCATAAGGAGTAGCATTTGGAAAACTAGCAATAGCATTTATTTTCTGCCATCTCTTTTGCATCAGTATCTTCAAGTGTGAATAAACTATGAAATGGGCACATATGTGAATTTTAAGTAGCTTTTTTTTTTTTTTTTTTCCTGTGGTGCTAATTGGTCTGATCTACCTCCATGAAAAGGTTAAGTCTAATGGATGGCTGGGGTTGAGGGTTTGATCCCAGAGGAGCTCATTCATATTAGTATTCTACCAGGACAAATAACTAGAAAGAATTGGTGGAATATGCAAGTCAGAGTCATACACCAGGAACCAAACAGACCAGACTTAAGTGCCAGGTTCAAAATGACAAGAACATGTTTTAAAAAATGAGACCAAAGTCAGGAATCAGGATTAAAAAGATGGATTAGACTGAAGCAAGAGATCAGTAATTCATGAGGAGGGGTGTAAATAGCTTTTGGTGTTTTCGGCTTGTCTTTGCAGGCCAGCAGGTAAGTAACTCCATGTGTCAGATCACATATTATTGAAAGAGAGTTGAAATAGATGATTTTTTCATTCTGTCTATCCTCCCACCTCCTCCTCTCCCCTTCACGCTCCTCTCTATAGAAAACAAAGAAGAATGGACATTGGATGGCACACACATTTCGAGCTCCCTAGGTATTTTCTGGATATACCAAGGGGAAAGAATACCCCTCCTGCAGAACTACTGACCACCAGCTCATGGACACTGATGCTCTAATCTTCATACTAATTTAAAGCCCCCAGAGCCCAGATGCAGGGCACTCAGCAAAGCAAGGGCCGTGTTGATGGCCTTATGTGCATAAGCTGTATTTTTCACGCTCTCTTTCTCTTATATCTGATCTCTACAATAAAACCCTGTCTGAGGAATGTTTTAGAGTCTGTGCAATTTCTGGTATCAAAAAACTTCCAGACTCTTGGGGGGTCAGTAGCATTCAGATCAATTCTGAGAGATTTGGGGTGATCTGCTTTGGGCCCCTTCATTCCAGAGGAAATTAGAGGATAAGGATCAACAGCAGATGCAGAGATGCATAGGGCTGAAGTACTGGAAAGGACGCAGAACTTTTGCACACTCACCAGGCATGCCACTCTCCTCAGATCTCCACATGCTCACCAACAAAAAGCTCTCTGAACCCTCTACATTTTTTTTTTTTTTTTTTTATGAGAAACAAAGTAACTTTGGGAAATGAAAATAGCACACATCACACATTTTTTCAGCATGGTGTGCAATGACATTTGTCGACAAGTCACCAAGCTAGTCCCAGGGTTTGAACCACACACATCCCCAGAGGGAACCTTCATTCTCACACATCCCACTGCCATGGAAAGGACACTTATCCTAAAAGCGTCATGTACAACTTGACTCTGAGTCTTTCTAGTTCCTCTGAGTCTGGCTGAAATCTGCTCTTCTTACAAATCCACCCAGGAGCTACTTAAAACCAAAATGATAGGGATTTGGAGGGAATAGTCTTGCCTTTTCTGGCAGAGTGGGTGGATGTGAGCACTGATTCTAGAGAAGAGATACAATCTGTCCATAGAGGGTAAAGGCAGACTCTAGTGTTTGGAGGCTGTGGTGGTGTTTCATGCAGAAGTGATTTATAATTAATGCAAGTGATTAGGCTCTCTGGCTATTTGTTGAGGAAATTGCTGTTTCATGTTCAGTCCAGGTGAAGACTGAAGACACCTGGCTTATCAGGTTTTCTGTTGCTTCCTAGAAATCAGTCCTAGCATATGTGATCAATCAGGGTTAATCAGTTAGTCAACTACCTTGGACCAGTCATACAAAGACTTACACACAAGGAACCTGACCTCTTTCTGGTTATTGCCTATACTTTCCTGTCTTTCTGGCAGTGGGATTAATATTCTATAAATCTTGGGAACGGGAAGGTGGAACTTCGGTGTGCGGTGGTAGAAATGCAGTGGTAGTTACTGGGGGCTCTATCAGTGGGGTACCTATCAATCAGAGAAGTGTTTGTCCTGAGAGCTGTGTGTCTTCTATTTTTGAGACACGGGCTCTGTGTGCCCAGCATATGCTTCACTAGTCAATTCCCAGCAAACAAGTTCCCACATAGCATCTGACACGATCCTCTTCATATGTATATGTCAAAATAATGCTTCAGGAGTACCAGGAATATTAGTGAGCTTTAAGTAACATTTCTTCACATTATTTAAGTCTCATTAGAAGCTTGTCTGCTTGTTTGTTGAAATAGCATTAGTAGCTAATTTATTTAATAAACTGCAATTTTCCAGGGTGAACTTCTGGAAGCTTATAGGCATAGAAATGTGAAATATTATTAAACTGTCATAAATAAATGTATTCACCATTGACACTGTGGGGGTCAAAAGAGAAGTTTCTCCATTTTTCTGACAAATTAATATTAGGTGTGGTTAGTAAGGGGACAGCCCTAATTTTAAAACATGTATGGAGAAGTTACAGGACAAGAAATTCTAAGCTAGCTAGGAAAGACCCACATTTATCGCTTGAGCTGAAGTATGGAAAGGGGACCTGGGGTCTTAGGGAAGAGAGAAGGGAGTCACCATGTGGCAAGGAAGAATGGATTTCTGGATTAAGAGAATGCTGAAGGCCCAGAGGAGGTAGTAGATGGTTCCTCTGAGGAAAGGGTTAAAGGTTTAGGAGAACTGGAACTTCTCCTTTGCCTCTGGGACGGTCCTCCACTGTCCTTGGTTCCCCATGCAGAATGGGGCATTTACAGGAGACCAATTTTGAGAAAATTAGGGTGTTGCATTTAGTCCCTCAACACATAATCTTTAATATCAGCTGGGTATCTGATAAAGGTCTTAGAATAGTTTCATAAAAATTAGAAAATAAGATCTCTAGGTAAAGATTATGAAACAAGGAACTGGAAAAACTTCATTTTTGCTGGGTGGCTCTGTCAATACCAGAGCACTGTGCCCCACCCATAAAATGTCCCCACGGTCAGCAAAGAGTCAGATACTCTGGGCGATAGTCCTCAGAGACTTCACCCCCTGACCCCACTTTCTTTCTAGATAATCAAAGCCTCTGGCAGTGAAACAGAACCCTTGGCACCTGGAGTGCTTGATATCCACCCAGTGAGGAAAACCTTGGCTGGAGGGGTTTCTGTTAATCTGCTGAGATCCAGGAAGAAGTTAAATGTCAAACAGATAGTTTAAGACATTTTGGGTGTGACCTCTGCTATGTAAACAATTATTGTATAAGTGCTCATTCTTCCATTCTGTAAACCGCTTATGCACATACCCCGGCACACTCGGGAAAAACCAAGCTATAAATACCCTGAACTATTTGGGTACGGGATTGCTCGATGTGGGTGATGCTCTCCCACTTGCAGGCGCCAGTTAATAAACTCCTCTGAAATTCTCTTTAACTCTGGTGTGTCTCTCTGATCTCGTTGGTTACTTTGTAACAATTCAATAACGATTTAGGAATACTCAGAACTGTTTTGTTGATAATAAAATAAGAATATTGGTGAATAATCATTCACAAAGAATAGAAGGAAAAGGGAAGTAAACATCTGTCATACTAAAATATGTCTTTTTGGCAAAAAAGAAAAATTCACAGAAGGGGGTCTGAGTACTAAAATGCAAGTTACCATTTTGGTAAGACATTTCCATGTGTAAAGGAAATCTCTCTATAAAGGCATCTCCCTCACCAAACCAGGAAGACCTGATCTCTTTAACATAGAGTGGAGAAAGCAGAACCTTAATCTGCATAAAGCCCTTATCTTTGCTTACTGTGCATGGTCTAACTCTTGTGACTGAACTTCTGGGTCTCTCCCAGTGTCCTTTGTCTTTGTCTGAAGGTATTTGGGGTGGATACTGTTAGGCCGGCCCAGAAGGACAAAATGGCGGCCATACCCAGGAAAAAGGAAGCTGACGAAACCACACCTGGAATCACAGGACCAATCCCCAATCGCCACGTATGAAGCCCGCGAAATTCTTTTGCATAAAGATCGCGCTTCCCTTTGTTGGGGCGCGACTTCCCCGGCCCTCGTTCTGCGGACTGGAGAACCTCGCCCGGGTGCGCAAACCCCAATAAAGCCCTGGCTATTCGACTTTTTGTCTAATTGACTTTCTTTCCTCGCGGAGCTCAGAAAAAACCTTTCAGATACTAATGCCATGTGGGTTTCTTCCATGTATATATGAGATATATATATATATGTATATATATATATATATATATACATATATATATATGCAATTGTTGCTCTTTTTTTCTCCTGTCTCTCTAAGATGTATTTAATTACTTGCCAACCTTGAAGAACTGAGGGGCATGGAATTTTCCTTTGTGTCCTGACACTGATAAAGTGTTAATAGTAGCACTGCAATGGGTCAGAAATTCTAGTCAGTGAGAAAATATTAAGAATTACTTTAGGAATGAAAGAAATTTGGAGCTGTTTTCACTGGACTAAGAGAATAATTTCCTCATTAGTATGCTGTGATCTGGGACAGAGTAACAAAGCAGATGTACAGTTTTGATAGCTTTAATACAGCTCGATCAACTATTAAATGCTAGATATACTCTGTCATTCTTAGACTGGTCTCTGGAGGTCAGGGTGAGGCATGGTGCGTAGCTAACATGTCTTGTCCACTGTCTAGAATCACAACATGGCAATTCTAGTATTTATGATTCTCTATCTGGTATTATTCATAAGCTCTAAGTTGGTTTACTCACAGAACACAAGTCACCTAACTAGCTAATGTGTGATATTGTCTGTTTTAGGATATGTGAATGTATCTAACTTATACATTTAAGTAAGAGTCTTTTAATTCCTGTTAAAATAAAAATGTCATGTTTCTAAGAGCATTTAAAAAAATCTATCTAGACCTTGAGAATTGAAAGGATTTGCAAAGTAATATGCATTAAGAATGAAGATACCTAGACTTTAAAATAATAGAATCATTTAAAGTTTTCTCACGTAGCCAAAATTTAGAATTTCAATCATTCTCTTAATTCAAAAGTATTTGAAAGCTCTCCAATTTTTTTTTTCAAATCATTTGGAACAAGACAGAATAATTTACCATTATTATTGTACTTTAGTGCTTCATCAGCCTCTGTTCAGAGGATGGCAAGCAGCCAAATGACATCTTCCCCACAGTTGCTCGTGAGCATGCTCAGTCTAGAATTCAATACTAGTCAAAGCCAGCATCCAGGAAAAGGGAAATTGGAAGGAGGTTCCATTTAAGAAGCTCTTTACAACATTTCCTATTTAGTTGTCTTCTGCTCTTTATTTATGTTTAAACAATGCTCTTATAGACCCATGAATATTGGAGGAAATTGCAATATTTAATTATACATTGTAGGAGGGTCAAAGGAACAGTTCCCACACTTCTCTGAGATTCTTCACAGGATAGACAAATGAAAAAATGAACATCACATGCAAGTAGTAAAAGAAAAGCCCATATTTAATAATAACACATTTATGGAGAATTTGCATGGTGGTATATTCCACATTTATCTCCTGAACTGAGGCATGGAGGCTTCTGGGGAGAGAGGTGGGGTCTCTGCATAGCAAGGAAGAATGACTCATCCTTACATTGACTCTCAAAGTACAATTGAATAACTCCCCTTTCTGTATTCTTCTAGAAAAAAGGGACAAAAGACTATTTTTTGAGTAGGAGAAGGGTGGAGACCCAGAGGGAGTAGAGGCTTCTTTGATTAAGGGAAAGAGTATAGGTTGAGAAGAACAGGAGCTTCTCCTTTGCCTCTGGGACTGTCCTTTACTGTCTTTGGTACTTCATGTCAGAGTGGGGCATGTACAGGAGAACAATTCTGAGAAACTTGGATGTCATGCTTTAGTTCCATTAATATCATGTGGTAATAATATTTGAGCTGTTTCCAAATAGAATTCAGTGAGAAAGAGTACAACCTGGTAATTCTGGTATGCCCAAACTTTCCCCACTTCTTCAAGTCCCTTCCCCCTTTCCCATCATCACCCATTGCAAATATTAATCTTTAAGACTCCAATATCATCTCCTCTGTGAAGTCTTCTCAGACTATATCATGTGAATATCATTACTCCTTGTTGGATTCTTATTCTCCCACAGTTTTCCTACATATCTCTATCAAAATGTAGTCAGTGGCATGTTTTCAAGTTCTTTCATGTTCCTAAAACTTACAAACAGCAAGGTGATAAAAGATAATCAAAGCATTTGAAAACTAGTGGGACAGCAATCCGAATAGAAACCAGCTTTAAATAATACTGATGTGTTGGCAGCTAAATAAGAACACTTTAGTCCATGCGCTCTTTAAGAGCACAATTCCTATTGCATTGATTTTACAACCTCAGCCCCGAGCACAGTTCTTGGCATATAGTTGATTAATAAATACTTTATGAATAAAATAACAACAAAAAAAATCCACTAATTCCAGGGTAAGTCCTGAAATCTTAGCAGTGATTTCTGGATTTCCCACCAACATTTAAACTTAGAGAGTTTAGCTTGAGGCAAATGTGTTTTTCTTAATATTAGATGATCCTAATGACACATTCCACAGGACCTGTACATTGAGTTGTCTCATAAGCACATTGTCCTGAACCATTTGTTTTCTTATACTTTCCTGACACACAAAATTAGATTTGTGGAAGAATAAATAGAAAATAAATCTCTTTCTCAAAGAAAGCAAAGTCTGATGCAGCTCGATAACCTGTAATGGGTGCATACCTATGGCTCAGTGTTAAGGAGGAGATCATGTAAAGTCCAAGAAACTGGGTAGGGGACCCAGGCCAGGAGAAGAGAAAAAATAGATAATCTGTATTTAATTATTTAAAAGATACTGAAATTTGTGAAAATTCATTTCTCATAAGTTATTTTCAAACAGAGTGGTATAGGGGAGGAAAAATAAGTTCCCCACTATCTTTCTAGGCTATTGACTGAGTTCTCTCTGTAATAGAAGAGAGAATAACAGAAGAAAAATAAATAGAAGTTCAATGATATGCATCCCTCCTGTATATACACAGAAAATTCAGAAATGACTCAGAAAATCTGAGGACACAAAATGGCCTAAGACATCACCTTAAATATTTTCTTCGGCTAATGACAAAAGAAAGATGACGTAGGGGTGGAGAAAGGTCTATTAACGGGAGGTTACTAGACAAAGAACAGTGAAGTTTTATGCAGATTTGTGTCTCTTTGCCTTCTCTACTGATGAGTTTATAGAGATTTAGTCATACATTCCTTCTTTTGATAGAGAGGCAGATATTCTGCAAATGGAGATTCCTGTTTTAAGTGTCTCTTTCCAAAGGATAATTTTTCAGTATTCAGAGTTCTCCCTGTGCCTGATGTTTCTTAAATATAATCAGTCTACAATAATTCTAATGCCGAAGATACATATTTAGGTGTAGCTGATTGTGCTCAGGATAAACACTAGATGAGTCATTTTCATTTAATGCTTATCTATTATGGAAAGGATTTTTAGATTTGAGACTATTTAAAATGAAAAAATACATGTTCAGTTCACCTCAGGATAGCAATTCTTCAGAGAAGTTGTTAATCTAAAAGTAAAGACAGAGTGCATGTTAACCTGGCTTCCAACTATCTTATAAGTGGACAATACCTTTATTTTGTTAGCTGCAATGGTTTAGCTTATTTCCACTTTTTCCTTGGAGTTAAAATTTTCTGCTCTGCAGAATGGTGGTTTCTTTTCTCTTATCCCAAGCAGATGCAGATACCCCAAAAATACATGTCAAAATACATAAATTCAGTGTTCATATTGGACTGACTTGGGGTAATAAAGAAAATTTGGGGTCAAGGCTAGTCAATTTGATGTTAATTAGACCTACATAAAATAATTACTTAATGATACATGTATTATTCAAATAAATCAACTACAAATTTTGTTTTCTTAAGACATCAAGGTAAATATATGGGTGATTTATGCTTCCAAAAGTGAAATTGAAACAATATGAGTCCTAACAATGTATGCCAAAAAGGTTAAAATAGTGATGCTTACTCTTAAAAATCAACATTTGCTGTGATAATGACAAAAGTATAAGTGAAGGAGAGCTGTTTTTCAGAGATTGTTTCTGGATGGGGTAACTGGGGCACAGGGGATTGTCTTTCCACACCCCTCTGGGTTCTTCTAAGCAAGCAAATAATCAATAAGCATCAGTTGAATTGGTAAGGAAAAGGAAAAAAGGTCAATAATAACATAGATATCCCCTATATTTATAGGAGAAACCTAGTAAAATCAAGTAACTCAATCACATGGCTTACCATCTTAAATATCCTCTTGCATAGTGAGGGGAATAACCTTACAAAGAGACTTCTTCCTTTACACTTTGCACATGTAAATATCCCTTACAAGTGGGCAACCTCCATGCAGCCTTCAGAGCACATCTTATAACATAATACTTATGCCAAAATTACATATGGGGTGCAGATTTTTGTTCTCCAATAGAGTCTCATATACCCTCCAAATTGCAGATATTGAGACCCAATTTTCTCATTTTCATTAGGGGTAAGTTTTGGAAGATTAAGCCATCTAAAAATATCTATATATGAATACAGCTAACAAAAACTAAGAAGTAAACTAGAATCTGATGGAGCTAGTTAGTAATTGTATTTTTATGGGAAAGTTTATTTATAATATCAAATCAATATTAGAAGACCACTTTGCTAATTATACTGTTATAGATTGGAGAGTCACACAATCAATCTTCTGTGACAATTAGAATAGTTAAAATTGAGGCATATTGTTACCCAGCTCCAATACAGACTTTATTTCTAAATGGTACCCTTAGATGGTGATAGAGACACACTAGTGAATTTTTGCTATTCAGTCTTTATGTTTACAATGACTTAGTCACCAGAAACTTTTATCCATACAGTGCTGTACTTTTTAATAAAAGATGTAATATTTTCTAAGATTATATTTTCTCCAACTTAATTTTATTTGCAAATGCTTTATTTTATAAGGCACAAAAAGTATCTTGCTGAGATTTAGGAAGCACAGTTTTCTGCATGACCTTTTTACAGATCTCTTTCCTCAGTGGGAATTTTTTTTTCCTTTTAAGAGGAAAAAACAAAGAAGTATAATAATAACATGTATATCTACCTCTTCCACACATGAGAGAAACCTAGTTGAACTGAGTAACTCACTATGTGGTCTTTCTTTCTAGTCTGAGTCCCTTCCTAGAAAATCAAAGGAGGCCCAGGGATAGAGGAAGGAGGAGCAAGAAGGTCTGGCACTGAGGTAGGAACAGCGCGGAAACAAAAATGGGGTCTTTGTGCAGATCTTCTACTTTCTTCACCGACTAGTTAAAGAGTTAGATCTTCTTGGGTTGGTGAGGGATTACAGAGATAATTTGTCTTTACTCATAAAAATGACAGCCTTCTTCCCACACTCAGAGCACCTTTTGTGAAATAATATTTTTTATCAAAGACATTGTTTTACCTGCTTACAGGCGCACTTTGAAATTGACAAAGAAGTTTCCTAATTTGGAAGTTGAGTTGGTCAATTATTGCATAGGGCCAGTCTCTGAGTCCTGAAATCCAATTAAACAGTTGCGTACTGGAACTTAAAGAGTCCTTAGGCAGCCAGTTCACATTTCTGGAAGTTGTAACATCTTCATGTGGTGTGAGGCTGACTTCTCAAGGCAATGCAAACTTCAGTCATGTTTATGTTGATACTTAGCTTTTGTTCTGATCAATGGTTATAGCTGTGCCTTATTTTAGATCTGAAATCCATCTCTAAGTTTAAAGAAGTGTACTGAGGTTGTTTGCTTTAACTGAATAGTTTATCAACTGCATAGTGGGTCACAAATGTTTGTTGAAATGTTGGTGTACAATTTAAATAGGAACTGTAGTTTTAATTCTACTTTTTCCACACTTTCTTCAGTATTGTGGTTACATGCAATACTCTGTTTTAATATATAGAACCCTAAGTTTTCAATATAGGGCAATTGCAAAATGCAGTATAAATTTGAAAATAAAATACATTTCTTTTAATGAGGAAGATTAAGACAGGCATAATATTTACATTTTTAAATGTTCAAAATAAATTGTTTTTGACTAATTTAAGCAAGATTGCTCAAATTTTTAACTTAAAAAATGAAGCATGAGTAATGGTAAAGTTGACTGTTTAAAATGTTTTTATACTCACTGTTTTTAAATTAAAATAAAATTAATATGAAAAACTTCTGAAGATATTTTGGTTTGGGATCATTGTCTTAAGCTACGGTCTGAGCAAGGATACATAATATGCACTTTTTTGGAAGTGATTTTTGTGTGATATTCTTAAATGTATCTGCGTAGCCTAACGAAATGGTTAATATTGCCAACAATAGTAACTCCCTGCAAACATAAAAGCATAATTTTTATCTAGTAGAGTAGATACTTAAGTTTGAATTTTCCCAGGAAAGAGCAGAGGACTGAGAATGGAAAATCAGCCTGGTAAATTTTGAAAGGCAAGAAAAAACAAAACAAAAGATGTTGAATGTAAATTGTCCTGCACAGCCAAAGAAGAGCTTAGGCAGCTGGAGACTCTACTTGGGTGTAAGGACACAGGGAAAAGCCCCGCACCCCCCATACCTCTGGGTTCTTCTCAGGCTGATTGAGCAGACAAATTAACATCAGAGAGACTAGTAGGAGAAAAAGGCCAAATTTTATTATATGCACTTGGAGAATTTACATGGTTGTAAATTTTAAGGTAAGTGAGACAGATTGTGTTATTTTATCCAGAACTGAAGAGTAGAAAAGCATCCTGAGGTGCTGAAGAGAGGGAACGGGTCTCATATGAAAGGATGATTTCATTGACAACTTTTCCCTCTAGATATTTGCTCTGACTTAAGATAGGTTTCTCTGATAAAAATGGTTGTTTCTAGAGATGACCCTATATCTAGGTAATCTTTATTCTTTAATGCAATGGTAACAGTTTCTCTGGAGATCTTGAGCCTTGATTAATCTTTAGCCCCACATGCTAAGGTGATAATTATTAGATCAAAGCTACTCTGGACATCTTGGAAAAGTCTATCTGAATATTTTTAGAAAGAGCGATGTTGCAGGGGCAATTGGATATGATTTTTAAATGTCCTAAAAATGAAAAAATGGGGTACAGGAAAATGAATGGAGTCATGTTTTCATCTTCACAAAGATCCATACAACCTATGTATTTGTGAATTTCAGTTCCAGCTATGAGATTAAACATGCAGGACTTCTAAAGTCCTCAACCAAAATTCTCTTCTGAATTTCCTCCACAGTTGCCTGAAGGTCTCATTATACTTATTTTGGAGGGATTAAAACAAAGGTGGTCCAGTCCTTATCTTCTGATCAGCCTACACTATCTTAATAAGATTGTAGTATATTTCCTTACACAGTGTATAAGAGATATGCATAGATACAGGTGACTTTTACATATGAAGAAAGAGAGGGCATCTTCATTCTAGCTATTGACAGCTCATATTAGTGTACCTGAGGGAAACTGAGGGAAAAAAAAAAAAACACAATTTCAGTAGAGTAGAACCAAAAAGAGTAGTGTAGGGAACCCCGGACCATCCTCACTTGCACTCAGTTTCCTTGTTGGAGGAGGATTAATCATGAAGGAGTTTGTATTGATGAGGTACCCTGTGAGAATCTTGCATTGTCTTTCTAAAGATGACCTGTTTGGGAAAATAATGCTTTTTAGAAGCAGACAACTTAGAACTGATTTCCAGCTGTAGGATTTAGCATGAGTTACTTAACCTCTCAGCCTCAGTTCCTAATCTATAAAGTGGGAAAAAACAGTAACTAATCTGACCTTGTAGAACCCAATTTTCTCTCTAGAGTAGGGACACAAAGGGAAATTTATCTTACCCTGGTGGGGTTCTTCTTAGGCTGGTGGACAAATTAATATCAAACAGGTTGGGAGGAGAAAAAGAACAAATTCAATTACATACCTATGGAGAATTCACATTCCCATGAATTTTAGAGAAATGGGACAGACTGTTTTTATTATTGAGCTAATTGATGGGATAGGAACTGGGTGTAAAGGACAAAGTTGAGGGTGACTCACATGGCAAGATCAGATGCTCTAGATGTTTTCCCTTGTATAAGATAAGTTTCTTGGATAGAGAAGTAATTTCTAAAGATAATCCTGTATCTGTATAATACCCCCATTCTTCATTCTTCTAGGCATTTAAGGAAATAGAGATTTCTTTTCCGATAAGGGGAGGGCACAAAAGCTTCTCTGGAAACTCCAGGGCCTCAATTAACCTCATTTCAAATTAATTTGCATGCCGGAGTGATGAATCCAGAGGATGCCTGTTCTGGCACCTTCTCCAGCTACCTAATGATTAGGTATGGTCAAATGAACAGGTGTGTCCACTCCTTTAACTGCCTTCACTGCCCTCTCCACCCTACCTGCTCAAAAGGATCAGGGGTTAGAACAATAAAGGTTATTGTTTAAAACTAGACCGAGTGTCTGTACCATTTAAAACAGAACAGTATCATTTTTTTTTCATAGTTTCCAATCATTCTGTCATTTTAATACAAATTTCCATTTTTCCCCACTTTTAATAAACTAGGGCCGATTTTAACATGGGAAAAAAGGGGCAGTTAAGTTGCCCTGGCCTCATACTGTTGAGAGGGCCCCAAAACAGCTGCTCCTTTTGCTCTGCGTTAAAGACAGTCCTTGCTGGTGCTGACTGCAGAGGGCCCTGGCCACAACTGATGTTCCCGCCCACTATAAGGAAATAGGAGCTATATGAGAAGAGGATTTCCCCACAATTGGTGCATGACTGCTTCTTCAAAGGGAGTAGAACACTACAGCATATTCAATTGGGGTTGGGGGTTATTTCTGGCACTGTGGGGGTTTTGAGCATTTCTGGTAGCTTGTATTTGGGGCAGGATATTCAGAGTAGGGTTTAAAGAGCACTAAATTTGATCTCCACCTAAGGTGTAAAATTCTTTGCACCAGCCTTGGTCATTTGTATGAAGTCTCACTGGACAACATGTCATTACTGTGTAATTGCTGATGGAATTCACATGATACTTACCTGTTGCTGGCCTGGCTCCTCTGCTCCTGCTCAGATTGCTTTGCCTCCTCCCCAACCTTTAGTCATAAGTGCATAATCCCGTCCTGGTTTTGCCATCCCAGTATCCCATTTTTGTCTCAAGGAAATATGGTCATCCTACTTAAAACTGTAAGATAGTTTCTTTAACTAAAAGAAAAATCCTCACCAAATTCTGAGTTTTCTTTCAAATAACATAAAGGTAATATCAGTTCAGCTGTGTATGCATTCCAAATTAATGTAGACTGATTTTTTTAAGGGAATGTGTAGTCAAGAATAAAGGCAAGTAGGCAGGCAGACAGGAAAAGGGAGAAGGAAGAAGCACTTCATTTATTATTTTATTTAGTTGTTCATCTTGGTTGTTCCCCTGGCCTCAGGTCCTGAACTGGGCACCTTGGAATGTATGCGGACTATGCCTGGTGGGCTAAAATGCTAGGCCACAGGACATGCCAATGTTAACTGATTAAAACCTTATTCTTGGCCCTTGACTGCATTTGTGAATCTGGTTCCTTATGCCTTTTTGCTATTGAGATCCACTAGTATACATACAAGTATAATTTTCAAGGTGACAATTTTTATAATTATAATAAAGAATTAAGTTTTTATTTCTCAGATTTTTTTCTGATTCTACAGAAGATAGGTTTTTTTGGTTGTATAATGAGGAGTGGAGCAAAAGGGTGGGTTAATTTTGTTTTCATTATATAATCTTTGCATATTATGTATTACTGTTTCTTTAGGTTTTTGGGGTATATTTTTGCTTTTGGTATTGTAAACTATCTGTTGACATTTCAATTGATGGTATATTTGAACAGATAGTCTTAAATCATTTGAATAGTGTTCAGAGAAGCTTGAAGAGAATTATCTTTAGAAATCACTTTCCGCTTTTGCAAAAGTTCATAAAAGTGCTTTTTCCATGTTTATTTCCCTTTCCACAGTAATGTTCTTGGTTTCAGCTTTTGAAGTCAATATGCTGCCTCATATCTATATTAAATTTACTAGAGCAAGGCCCTGAGTATATTTGTCAAGTGTTCAATGTGGTGATAACCATGTTAATTAGTAACATTTGTTATTAATTGCATCAATAAAAACATCATAATCTTACAACTCTAGTTTGAGCCTAACAGAGCAGGAGGTTTAAGGGATGAATATTCACAAGCAATTAATGGACCACTCTTTAGAAATAAATGCTAGAATCATTTTAATTGATTCTTTGCGTCCTAACCATACATCAGTCAAATCAAACCATCTCTGGCTAGAAAAATGTAATTGGTTCCTCAAAATTAAATCCAATGAACTTGTCTCTTCAAAAGGTCAAGTGATACACTATCATGAAAGAAAACTTTTTCATTTAATGAATCAGTTATTAAAAAGGTGTTTTGTTTTCCTCTTTGGATTCTGTCTATATATATATGTTTTTATTATTGCATATTAAAGTAACTGTCTTTTCAACATGCAAATGATATGCTAACTGAACATAGCCTAGATGAAAATAATGATGAAAGGTACAGAGAAACCTATGGGCTACGTGATTATGCCTTAGCAATTTGGAAAATCACTGAGCTATCAGAATCTTCTTTTATGCTTACATGATGCCTAGAAACAAGTAAAAATTAAAATATGTAGATTATTTTATCCTTCTATTTTTAAAAAGAAGACACTCAAAGAATCTTACAGAACCTGAGATTTTGTTGCCTCTTTTTTTGTGTCGAAATCATAAACCCTAGATTGTATAAAGGAACGTAAGAGAGAGGGAGAAAAGTAGGGACAGAGGGTGGGAGGGAGAAGAAAAAGAGCGAGAGAGAGGAGGAGGAGAAGGAGGAGGAGGAGAACAGAAAGAAGAACAAAAAGAAGAAGAAGAAGGAAGAGGAGGAGGAGGAGGAGGGCGAGGGGAGGGAGGAGGGGGAGGGGGGAGGAGGGGAAAATGGGGAGAGGAGAAGTGGGGAGGAGGGGGGGAAGAAGAGGAGGAGGAGGAAAAGTAGTAAAAGTCAAAACCTTTCTTTGTCATAACAGTGAATGGAATAATCATGGATAACCATGATTGCCAAATGTTTCTGGACACTTTATTTTATGGCATTTATACCTTTGAGGCAGTGTAATCTTCAATTTAGAGTTAAAGAAGCACAGGTTTATCATAGTATTCCAAACAATGTGTGCCTATCAGTGGTGAATCTCAGATCTTATTGACTTTGAGTCCCAATGATCTTTTTCATCATGTCATGCTACCTAATTTTGGTCAAGAAATCCCATTTCAGTATCACTAAAATAATTTTAATTCATCATAATTACTATCTAATTTGAAATGCTGATTAATTTCAAATATAATGAAGATGAAAGAGATGTAGATAGCAATTATTTGGTAGATACATGTTGTTGTGTATTTGTGTGTGCGCTTATTTCTTTGACAGATGAAGAATTCTGTCCTACAGAAAATGATTTCTTGTCAGAGAAGCTGCAGCTATTTTTCATCTGGGCTGGTTGGAGTGATTTTCTTTTCTCCCAGCCCCTCCTATTTTGGTACTTGTGTCCTAGACTCTCCTCTGAGGACCAGATAAACTATAGATGATTAGGCATTTAATAACCATCTATAGCTTAAACAAATTTCTACAGTAGTCTCCTCGTCCCCATTTCTGAGACCTCCAGTGGCTATCTGAAGCCAGAGATTACTTGCAATAAAATTTAGTTTGTAAAGTAGGCAGTGTAAGAGATTAAAAATAATTAATAATAACATTACTATAAAAATACACTCTAATAAAATTGTGCGAATATGCTTTCTTGATACCTTATTGTATCACATATTTTTTAGACAGTGACTACAAGTAACTGAAACCATGCGAAGTGACTGAATCAGAAAGGACTGCTGTACTGACCAATATAGAAAACCTTTAGTGAGAAGAATTGTACCCACCTCAGAGGATAGTGCTCTGATCCAGAGGTCCTGGGACTAGGAGGTGCTTTTCATCTCCTTGTGGTGACACGTGGTCCGTAGACTTGACTATATTTTGCTTCTTTTTTTTTTTTTTAAATTGAGGTCTAACTCACATGCCATAACATTTACCTTTATAAAGTATGTACAATGGAGTGGGTTTTAGGACTGTGTAACCATCATCACTATTGAATTCCAGAACATATCCATCATTCACCAAAAGAAAATCCGTTACTCATTAGTAATCACTGCTCAACGGTCAACCCACCACTTCCCTTACAAATGAGATTTTACTTTCTTTCTCTACAGATAGGTCTGTTCAGCTTCATTTTATATGAAATTACAAAACCACCCACTGATGGTATTTTCTGTTACATGGCTGTGCTCCCATGTGGGGTACAGAGCAATTAAATGGATTGTGTTTCCCAGGATGTTCAATGAGGGACCCAGTTATTTCCTTATAGCCCTTCAATGCAGTATCCCTCCTCAGTTCCAGCACAAGGATTACATTTTCCCCTGGAGTTTTTTAGTTTCCTCTGAAGTCACTGAGTATAGACATTAGAAAAGCATTAAGAACTCAATTCAATTTGAGTCTTAACTAGAAATATCTAGCCCCACATAGTCTCACATAAGCAAATATTATTCATTAGGCCTATTACTTCCATCTGATTATTCTTTTTACTCTTGAATCTCATCTCAAACATCATTTGTTTGCAATTTAAAGTAATTAAAAGACCTTTGAATCTTATGAAATCAATTGCCTAAAGCAGAACCCCGAGAATCATCATAGATCTTCTTTCTTCAAGTATTTAGTCTGCCTCTTCCACCCCAATAAACTATTACCAGACTTTAGGCTTTAATCACCCCCTGCAATATTTTTCCTACTCTCTCTTTCATCACTATACCACATGTCACTGTTAAAACTCCATCAACATGGAGCAAATTATAATCACTAGACTGTAATCACTTCTGGTTTTCCTGTCTCCCATCTTGCCCCCACTTTGTTGTTCTCTGCAATGCTCATTATTGGTCTTCTAGAAGTATATGCAAGTCTCCTTATATCCTGCCCCTCAACTTAAAATTTTGAAAATTTCTCCACAGATTTCTGGATGAAGTTCAAAATACACTTGTCCTCCATCATCTGCCTCTAAGTTCACCTTGCACAGTTTCTTACCTGTACCTTTCCTTCCCCTAATTGAATGGCTTATTTGCCCCTCAATGTCTTCTTTAGTTTCAGATTTACTGACCCTGAACATATCTCTGCACTATCTAGAGAATATTATTTCATACTTATTCTTCTATTAATGTTTATGTTCTAACATCCCTTGTTTGAAATTAGCCCCCCCACTTGTGAACAGACTCTCTAATTTGTTCATCTCAGCACCAAGTGCTCTGCTCATTAGTCTGTTGAAGCACTTCATATTTTCCCCAATTTTCTGTTCTCAGTGTCTCCAACTATATTACAAATGTATTGAAAGCACAGATTTATATTCCAGAGCAGCTAATATAATACCTAAGTACATGATATTTACTATTTGTTGAATGAAAGAAAGGGAGGAAAGTCTCCATATGCAGTATTGACTGATATTGGGATTCAACACTTTTTCCCTTAAAGCCTAACCATGTCAGAAGAAAAGTGAATAAAATAATTGTTATACTGGTTTGTTTGTTTTGGGGGACATGAAGGAGAGGTTGTGTGCCATAAAACATTTGACAAACTTAATAAAAGTCCCTGTTTCCCTACTAGTTAAACCAAAGAGGAAAAGCTTCACAAAAATATAACAAAGTAACAAAGAGATCAACATAACCAAAAAACAAAAATCAAATGTTAGTAGCAAGTTCTCAAATGTCAATAATTACTATAATGTAAATGGATTGAACTCACCAATCAAAAACACAGAGTTGCTAAATGGATTAAGAAACATAATTCAACTCTCTATTGTCTACAAGAAACTCATCTTAGATCAAGAGACAAGCAATGGCTTGAAGTGAATGGATGCGAAACAGTACTCCAAGATAGCGCTGAATCCAAAAGTGCAGGAACAGCTATACTCATATCAGAGAAAGTAGTCTTTCAACCAAAGAAAATTAAAAAAGATAAAAATGGACATTATATAATGACAAAGGAATCAATACAACTAAAAGATTAACACTTATTAATATTTATGTACCCAGTAAAGGAGCATCCAAATATATCAAGCAAATATTAACAGATCTAAATAAGGATATTGACAGCAACACAATAATAGCAGGGGACTTTAATACTCCTCTTTCAGTAAAATACAGATCATCCAGGCAGAGAATCAACAAAGAAACATGATCTTTAAAGGACAAAATAGAAGAGCTGGACCAAACAGACATATATAGAATACTTCACCCCAAAACTATAGACTACACATTCTTCTCAAATGCTCATGGAAAATTCTTAAGGATAGACCATATGTCGGGACACAAAATAAGTCTCAGTAAATTTTTAAAAACTGAAATCATATTAGCATCTTTTCAGATCATGATGGCATCAAACTAGAGATCAACCAAAAGGAGAAAGAGAGCAAAACTGCAAAAGAGTGAGGATTAAACAACATATTTTTGAGCAACCAGTGGGTAAAAGAGGAAATTAAGGAAGAAATTAAAAATTATCTGGAATCAAGTGAAAATGAAGAAAGAACATATCAGAATCTATGGGATACAGCAAAAGCAGTAATAAAAGAGAAATTTATAGCGATGCAATCTTACCTCAGAAAACATAAAGAATCACAAATGAAAAAACCAAGTTATCACCTAAAGGGACTAGAAAAAGCAGAAAAACAGAAGCCTAAATCCAACAGAAGGAAAGAAATAATAAAGAATAGGTCAGAAATCAGTGAAATACAGATCAGAAAGACTATTCAAAAAAATCAATGAATCCAAAAGTTGGTTTTTCAAAAGAATAGAAAAACAGACAGGCCATTAGCCAGACTCACAAAAAAGAGGAGAGAGAAAACACTAATCAATAGAATCAAAAATTGAAAAGGAATAATTATGACAGATACAACAGAAATACAGAAGACTGTAAGAGACTACTACATACAACTATATGGCAACAAACAGAAGAACCTTGAATAAATGGACACATTTCTGTAAAGGTACAATATCCTAAAGCTAAACAGAGAAGAACTAGAACCCATGAACAGATCAATCACAAACAAGGAAATTGAAACAGTGATCAAAAACCTTCGCAAAAAACAAGAGCCCTGGGCCAGAGGGTTTCACCAATGAATTTTACAAAGCATTCAAAGAAGAATTAATTCCAATCCTCCTTAAACTGCTACAAAAACTAGAAGAGGAAAAACATCCAAGTACTTTTTATGTTGCCAATATTGTGTTGATTCCAAAATCAGATAAAGTCTGCACCAAAAAGAAAACTATAGACTGATATCCTTAATGAATACTAACACAAAAATTCTCAACAAAATACTAGCAAATTGAATTCAACAACACATAAAAAGAATCTTACAACATGATCAAGTGGGATTTATTCCAAGGATGTAGGAATAGATCGACATACGCAAATCAATAAATGTGATACACCGTATCAATAAAAAAGGACAAAAACCACATGATCATCTCAATAGATGCAAAAAAAGCATTTCATGAGATTCAACATACTTTTATGTTAAAAACCATCCAAAAATAGGTATGGAAGGAAAAAACTTCAAAATAATTAAGGCTATATATGACAAGCCCACAGAAAACATTGTATTCAACAGAGAAAAACTGAAAATTATTCTCCTAAGATCAGGAACAAGACAAGGATGTCCACACTTACCATTACTATTCAATATAGTGCTGGAGATCCAGGCCAATGCAATTAGACAAGAAAAAGATATAAAAGGTATCCAAATAGGAAAAGAAGTGAAACTCTCACTTTTCAAAGATGACATGATAACATCTCTATCTAGAGAACCCCCAAAAGGCAAGTAAAAAGTTGCTAGAAATAATAAACAAATATAGTAAAGTGGCAGGCTATAAAATTAATATTAAAAATCTGTTACATTTCTGTATGTCAACAATGAAAATACAGAAAGAGAACTGAAGAAAACAATACCATTTGCAATTGCACCAAAAAAAAAAAAAAACTACCTTAGAATAAACTTAACCAAAGTGGTGCAGTTTAAGTGGAAATGTATACTATGAGAATTATGACATTGCTAAAATAAATAGAAGATGACACAAAGAAATGGAAAGATATTCCATGCTCAGAGATTGGAGGAATCAACATAATCAAAGTGGCCATATTACCCAAGGCAGTATATAGATTCAATACTATCCCCATTAAAATTCCAAAGACATTCTTCAAAGACATAGGATACAAAATAATGAAATTTATCTGAAACAACAAACAACCCAGAATAGCAAAAACAATCCTCAAGAAATAAAACCAACAATGGAGGAGTCATGTTGCCTGAAAGCAAACTCTACTATAAAGCAATAATAACTAAAACAGCATGGTACTGGCATAAAAGCAGACAGATTAATACAACAGAATTGAAATATATGGACACCTAATTTCTGACAAAGATGCCAAAAACTTATATGGGGGCAAGGACAGCCTCTTTAATAAATGGTGCTGGGAGAACTGTTCAATCACATGCAAAAGATTGAAACTAGACCATTACCTAACACCATGCGCAAAAATTAACTCAAAATGGATTAAAGTCCTAGACATAAGACCAGACACCGTAAAACACATAAAAGAGAATGGAGACAAAACATTATTAGACAAAGACCTAAGAGATATCTTTGGCAATTCAACTCCCACTACAAGGCAAATCAAATCCAAAATAAGCAAGTGGGATTACATAAAATTAAAAAGTTTCTATTCAGCAAAAGAGAATTGTATAAAAACAAAAAGGCATCCAACTGAATGGAAAAAGATATTTGCCTTTCACACCTCAGATAAGGGGTTAATATCTAAGGTATACAAAGAACTAAAAAAATTGGACAACAAAAATACAAGCAATCCAATCAAAAAATGGACTGATGACCTTAATAGACACTCATATGATGGGTAAAGAGAAAACAAATAAATGTCATAAATTAAACAACACTAAAAGCGGGGAAGGGGGAGAGAGAGAAAAGAGAGAAAGACAGAGAGAGACAGAGAAAGAGAGAGAGAGAGAGAGAGAGAGAGAGAGAGAGAGAGAGAGAGAGAGAGAGACAGAGAGAGAGGGCGAACACTATCCAACAACTATGAACTCTTAGAGATGAAAGACAAAAAGGCAAATCATGGGGTACCAAAGTGATGGTGGGAGGGTTGGGGGAAGTGGGATGAAAGGAATTAACTATAAATGAAGGGAGGAAAGGGGGGAAATATCAGTAAATCTACTATGCTACTTGTAAATGTAAAAATACCTCTATGTACACCTCAAAACAGGTTATTGTCAAAATGCAGTATCTCTTTAATAATAAAAAATAAAATTAAAAAATATTGATGTCATGATTTTTGAATTAAAAAAAAAGTTCCTATTTGATCTTTTCAGTTTTTTCTTCTGTTCAAGATGACATAGCAATCTTTAATGTGTATGTGTGTAGTAAAAGCATTGAAGAACATGGTAAAAACTGATAAAACTCCAAGGAGAAATAGATTAACCTACTATTGGTCACTTCAATATTTTATATCAGAAATGCACAGATCTAGCAGAAAGAAAATCAGTAAAGATATTGTTGAAAACAGCACCATCTATTAGCTAGGTAGGTTGGACATCTATAGATTACTTCATTGAGAAACAGCAGAATTCACATTCTTCTCTAGCTCACAGAAAACATTCATCAAGATAAACTACATTTTGGGCCACCTTAGAATAGAAATTATTCAATATTTATTCTCACATTATAATGGATTAAACTAGGAATCAATAACAGAAAGAGCTGAAAACACAAACATATTTGGCAATTGACTAGCATACTTCTAAACACATGAGTCAAAGAAGAAATCGCAAGAGACATTTTCAAAATAGTTTGAACTAAATGAAAATGAACACACAACTTATCAAAAATTGAGAATGTAGAGAAAGCATGCTTAAAGGGAGATTAATAGCATTGAATGCAAATATTAGTAGGAAGCAGATCAATTCATGCTGTATACTCTGGAAAGATCAGGACTTAGATTCATTACTGCACAAGACTGTGAGGTAACATCAGCTTCAAAATGAAAATAATTGGTTAAAGTCCCTTTGAGAGGCAATTAGACCTAATAATTCCTTTTTAAGTAAATCTCAAAATTAACAGGAATAACAACAGACAAGGGGGAGGGTAGTTACTGCAATGAAACATAAAGTCTCTGAAATGATTATTATAACTTTACAAAGGAAGAATATAATGTTTGAACCCAATAGGAGAAAAGATTCTTCTTTTATAAAACAATGAGCTTAAATGCAAAGCTTTTATGTAAAGCAGTTATTATCCATACCTCATGCTCTCTAAATGTGGGATTTTCAGGCAGTAATTTCATTAGGGCCCACTAACTCACTGCTATTGAATAGATGTTTAGAACTCAGGTCTGTTTTAAAAATGAGTGAATGACTGAGAAAGAGGATGGCAGAATGTGATAGGTGAGAAAAAATTGGGCTCTCAGTGGAGCAGGGACCAAACAGAACAAGAAGACACCTAATCAGAGCCTTGATCAGCAGGGAGATTGGGGTGGGGGCCCAGAGAGGCTGAGATGGGGGTCGCTAAGAAGAGGAGGAGCAGAGCTATCACATATGTGCATCAAGAGGCACCTAAAGACAAACTGCCATCATATCTGGTGGGCTCTTGCCATCTACCTTTCTATACAGTATTGGAAAAAACAGAAAAAATGCTATTCTGGAAAAATGCTATCCTGGGAAAGCTCATTTTTTTAAACCTGGTATGCAAAGCATGAATTTAACTCATCTCTCTGGGAAAGGGAAAGTGAGTCCTGGAGAAAGGTTTTAAAACAGAAGTGCCTGGGATTGAACAGACTGTGAGTAGTTGTTTCTAGAGCAGCCCAGACCTGGAAGCAGCTATCGCTAGGTAAGACCTGCTGTTGTTGTCACTTTATGATGTTGTTCTTCAAACCATGTGGTGTAGGAACAGAACATACTTGCAAATAAGTAGACTATGCTTCTAGATTCCTTCTGTGCATGTGACTTGTTTTCATCTCAGATTTATCACTGTCTTGGAACAGAAGATGGACTTGAATTTAGAAAGCTATGAACCTTAAGAGACCCCATGAGATTGTTGTTTTTGTTGTGTGTGTTTGCCTGTTTGGCAGAGTGTTAAACCTGAGTATGAAAGAATATAGTGCAATTGAGATACTTTTGAATTGTTATATTTTTGTTTTTAATAGTTGAAGGGATTTCTAAGATGAATGCAACCATTCATACCCTTTTAAAATTCCTCTTTTGAGAAGATTTTCAGTGATTTTGAATTTTATGTTTTTGAGTACTTAAGATACCTTGACTCTTGGTGACCTTTGAAGATATTAGAACAGGCGTTGTCAGGATTGTCGAAGCGCACAGAGCAAACTGGTTGGGGAAGGCTAGGTTAGGCCTTCCACCGTCTCAAACACTGCAGACTCCTCACGAAGATCCCAGACCCACCTTTCTCTTTCAGTCACTGAGTGATTCAAGCTGATTTAGACCCTGATGACTTGGTTTTAGTTTTTTCAGTAGGTTAGAGCTGGAAAAATCCATAGGGCTAACCCAACCCCCTTCCACTTTGCAGATGAGAAAACTGAGGCCCAAAGAAGCATAACTCCTTCCTTGCTCAATGTTAGAAAATTTG
Organism: Solenodon paradoxus; assembly: GCA_004363575.1. NCBI lineage: Eukaryota > Metazoa > Chordata > Mammalia > Eulipotyphla > Solenodontidae > Solenodon > Solenodon paradoxus. Next base: position 461,722 of record RJWH01000114.1, on the reverse strand, counting down.
TAGAAAGGTCAGGTATTCCTGAACCTAGTAAAACAGTTTATCCACCATGTACATTTTCAAGAAACATCCTCAGAACCTACCCTTACAAGTAGAAAAATGACTGGGTGTCTTTTGAGGTTCCCATCACCAGTGTCCTGCTCAACCCACAAGTACCCTCCCACCATTGGGCTCATTGATATCTGAAAGTCAGTATTTTAATGTCACTTATATTTGCTACTATATTCATCCTCAAAAGCCTATCCATTCTCTATGTTATCCCACAGATGCCAACTGACTAATCTAATAAACTAATAATTAATCTGCTAACAGAAGATGAAAGGATCAAATAAGAAAAGATTCTCCCTCTATGTTACCACTTGGCAGAAATTTCCAAGTCAACTGTTGCCTAGTTCTTTCCCAAACATTGTATTTGGAGTGTTGCCATATTTAGTTTGTCTCTGAGAAAATTATGCTTTTCTTTGCTATGCTTCAGACTTTCCCCAAAGAGCCAGGGTTCTTGGCTCTGGTCTAAGCCCTAGTTTAGATACTGCCTTTATTTTTCTCTTTTTGGGAATTTTAGTCATGACATCTTTGAATGAATGAAAGCTTTTGTCTCTGAGAATCCAGAACTTTAGCAAGATGACTGTCTACCTCTGAAGATCCCCACTATGGTTATCCTTTCACCTGAAGTGAAGCTTTTGTTTTGATGCGTTTTTCAAATATAAACAGATGAGTATGTTCACGGGGTTACTGGATCAGATTCAAAGGTAAGTGTCCCTGAGATCCTTCCTGAAAGAGTTCTAGAGTTCACACAGTATAATAAGGAAAATGAGTACTGCATGCATGACTCATAAACAGTGCTTAAAAAAACATTGTATTGTGAGACTTTATGGAAGGCAAGTATTGCCCAATGGTTAAAATCAAGTTCTCTGTTGCAAGAGAATCCTGGCTTCAAATCCCAGTAGAACCCATAAAACTAGCCATGTGACTTTGTGAAAATTCATTCACCTCTATGACTCAAGTGTTCTCTTCTGTAAAATGGTAGATAAAAACAGTGCATGTATTAGAGTTGTAAAACTTAAATAACTAAATTCAGATAAAGTTATAGTAAAAATGATTTTTGCAACATTAAAATTTTATATATATGTAATTTCATATTTAAAGAAGCACTTCCTATGTTCATCTCATTAGATTCTGACTTTGTTTCAGTTCAACGTACAAGCTAAACAACCATTTAGGTTCTGGACCCTGGCGATGCTAAGACTGGTAAGATAGTATTTAGGGGTTCAAGATTCTTCTGAGGAAAATAGCATTTTCAAGCTAATCTTGAGCAACTTTAAGCCTTTGCTCATCACCAATTTTTTTATGTCATATAGACGATGAGTGTGAAGAGTCAAATCCACAATGAAACCTTCCTTTAAGGGATGTACACATTGGTCCCTGTGTGCCCAAGGGCCCAGTTTCTGTTAACACAACTTTATCTCTGAATAATGACTATTTTCTTTTTCCTTTTTGCAATAATTCTCTGAGACAGGCTGTTTAGAAAATTCATTTTTCTACATCCTAATGTTTAACGAGTGTGTCCAGAAGCACATTTTCATAGAAAGAGATAATTAACTAGATTTCATTTTCACATGACTGTCTTGTGACAAGTTGAATTCCTTGAGTAAAATGATGTGCCCTTTTCCTTCCAAAGGGCAAGCTATTAGGCACTCAGCAGCATTTCCCCACACAGTTAAAGTAACCACTTTGATGGTTAAGCAGAGTCTATTTGGCCACTCCTGGGTTTAAACAGAACATGAGTTAGCAAAAATCTTTTGGCAGAACCTGCTGCAAAAGTGACATTTTGGCACTCCCTAAAATGTGCAAATTTTGCAAAGACAAATTGGTTTAAGCACAAAGGAAAAAGAAGTGTTGTAGATGTTAAATATGATGACTTAAGAATCTCAAACCCAGAGTCATTTGCAGTAAGAATTATAGGAATGAAATTAAAATGTATTAAACATTCTGTTATAAAATATTTCTCTATTTAATGGATTATGTTCTGTCAAAATAAAATCATGTCCTTGAAATTTGGTGTTTGAAGCTGTTATTGGCTAATTAGGACAGTGGAACTGGACAAGTGATGCAACTTCTCAGAGATTCCACGTGTGATCATTCTAATAGAGAGAACAACTGTCAAAAGGTTAAATATGTGTTAATAACAAATGCTAAGACTTTGATACATAATAAACACTCAAAATATTATTTTTTTCTTATATCAAAAATATGAGTTAAAAATTTACTCCAATTGACTTTTTTATCTATAGGGTACTCACAATTTATTGGCAAGAAATCTCTTTTCCCAATCACTGGTGAAATATTTATTAGTTAGAAAATGACAAATCCTTGATCTCAAAACTTTTAAATTATTCAATTGTTAGACAAATATTTTTTTTAATTTATTTGGATAAAGACCTCAATATGCATTTAAGCAAAAGATGGTGGAAATCTAAGCTTAATTGTATAAAGAATATGTCACTGTTCTCATTCTAGATGAATAATGCCATTTAATATTTACTAGATCTACACTCTTGGAAGATCAAGGACAGGTTTTAGATTCTTGTCATTGTCATCCAGGGGGAAGCCATGCTCATTCCAGTGACAGAGGGAAAATGAGGAGGGCAGGACCGAGGAGGACTGGAGGGTAGAACAAACCAACTTTCCAATGTCAAGAGGAAGAGATATTTAGAGAAATAGAAAAGGAGAGAGGATGAGGAGTGGTAAGTTACAAAAAGACAAATCAGAGCACTAATTGTGGGAAGAACACTAATTGTGATGAGAGGATGTTATTTCACAAATGCAGTGAACTCATTAACAATAGCTGTTCTACAGTCATTTCATGTGGGTAGAATTTAAATATTTGTTTGCATGAACTGCAACGTAGTACTAGTCAGATTTCTTTAATCATTTATTCCCTATTTTGCTAAACTAGCTTGGTGTGCGAGAAACTGCTCTCTCTGCAGCCACATATTTTCTCAAAGTTTCATTTCATTTTAGGGAGAAAATTAAGTGTCCATTCCAAGGGCAATAAGAAAGAATAAGTCCCATTTTAAGCACTTTCTAGCTGTGAGCTTATAAATACAATTTTTACTAGCCTGTATCTTTTTCTTGTGAATTAGCTTTGAATTGCGGCTTTAAGATATTCGGAGTACACAGATCCATGGAAAGAAAAGCAAAAATAATTATGTATCAGTTTCTTGTCTTAAAATCATCCATATTTGTATATCATGACTAATGTCCTTAACAAATTGGTAGATTGTGGCTGTATTGACAATTTTGTTTGTAAACTAATGGTCTGGAGAGTGTTGGTTTTGTCTATAGGCTCCTGGCAACCCAGGGCAAACTTTTATTTCCAAGCATCTGCTCACCACTTAATTTATAATTATCATTCTGGATACAGTCAGAGTTGTTAGCAATAGTTCTAAATCACCACATTGGACAAGTGTATAGATGATGAAACCTCATTTATGACTGACATCTCTGCTGAAGGGATGATTTCTGGTGTTTATATCTTTCATCTGTGATTGATAAGTCACTAACCAGTGCAATTTTTCTGTAATAACTAAAATAATGAAGATTCCTATTGAATTTTTTTTCTTCATTTCCTTTTCAATTTTGGGGACAGTAGAGTCTGGACACCTAGAGGCAAATTTTCTCTTGTCATCAATAATAGCGTGAGAAGTTGCACAGATTATACTTTATATTATTGGATTCGTCTCCATTTTATTTGAGATCAAAGTATTATATAAATGGGGTATTTTCCATAAGTAGATGTTTAAATTCTGAGAATTGTGTTGCTCTTGCCATAATGTTTCCATCACATTTCAGAGTTTAAAACTTCAATCATAACAATGAAAGTTTTAAAAATTCTCTTTGGATGGCACCAAAGAGTCATTACTCAGACATGTACTGGTTGAATATATGGATTAGGTAGCTTTTCTTACTTGAAGAGACTGGAAGATTTGGATGATGAACACTGACCACATGGATGCAGACCAGTGACCTAAAGTAAGACATGTGGTGACCAACCCTACCATGGACACTGAAGAGAGTTCACTCTTAGGAAGTTCTCCTGGAGATGACTGATGGTAAAATCATGATTTCTAATGATGTTACTAGAGCCAGGACATTGACTGGAGACAGAATTCAGTCTAGGACCATTCTCTTCCACCACTGTGCAACATCGCAGGACATGGGAAGATGGGAAGATGGAGGCAAAGATTGTTGTCATCCATTTACACATGTATGTGGGTAAATACATGTAACACGAAATTCAGAGTTATGGTAGGTCTATGAATTAATGGGATGAAAAGGAATAGTTACTTTTTCTTTCGAAACATTAAGAACAACTTCTAGATATGGTATGAGTTGGGCTCCCTCTTGTATAACACTTTTTCTGTTTATGATTTGGGTTCTGAAAACTACTTTCCTCCCTATCTTGTATAAGAAATATACACAGGAATTGTGGGAAAGACCGTAACCTGGACTCAGGGCTGTCAGAACCAGTAAGGCTGTCCTGTTGCTACAGCTGGGGGACTGGGAGTGGACAGGCATCTGTAACCCCGCCCAACATACCCTTGTAGTGAGCTCTCTGCCCAGAGCAGCTATGAGGCTCCACTCCTCCCAAACCCTACACACTTCCTCCCACCCCCATGAATTTCTGCTCTCCTGATTCCTTCTGGAAGCTGCATCCTCCCCTAAGTCATGGAAAGTATACCCTCCTTACACCTCAACTGCAAGTGATTCTTTTCAACTCCATAAAAAAGCATTGTTTTTCCCTATAGTTCCATTGGTCAGAAAGTACATTATATACTTGTACTAATAGCAAAGTTTAAACTCTTTCCCTCCAATAATTTGTAGTTTTCCTTCCTCTATTCAATAGGGAGGATTTTTAGATACACTTTTCTGACTTAAAATTAATTCCCTCCATTTCCCACTGAGTTTTAAGTTAAAAAGTCAACCACTCTTCAATTTTGTTAGATTTGTAACCAAAGCAAGTACACAGTGGTCCTATTTTCAACTCTATTTTGAGGGTTTTTTTTTTTATCTGTGTGTGTGTTTTTCTTTTTTTAAAAGAAGAATTTTTAAAAGATAACTTTTGTCCACTGTGGTAAATGATTTACCAATCAGGCAAAAAATCAAGGAAATCGCTGATTCTACCTCAGAACATTCAAAGTTTTAGTGTGCCCTTGAAGTTTAGCTCTTGGAATTTTAGATAGTAGCTATCTATGTTCAAATACCCAGAGTTTAACAAGAAGCAATACTGTATTAGTACATGTATCTCTAGTTCTAAGATTTGTAGAATGCACAATAATGCACTTTGAAAAAAGCATTAGAGAAATTCAATTTTAAATATTATCTTTAAATAAGTACTCAAATTCTTTAAGCATGTTCATTAAAATGATTATTTTACAATATTTACACAAATAAGTATCTTCCATACATATACCAATTCACACACACACACACACACACACACACACACACACACACACACACTGATAAAGCAAGGGTCCCCCCAAAAGGCATGGGTGATGACATTTTGTGCTAGGAGCTCTGTGTCTGTGGCATTTGGGCAGGAATCTCCATTGGCTTTTTGTCTCAGTGTTTCCTTGTGGCTGAAGAGGCAGGTCCTAGGCACTTTTCTCAGTCCCTTCTAATAACTATCCTCATTGTTTCAATTAATGTCTATATTAACAACTTAATGAATTTCTAAATAGAATCTTTGTCTCTGATCTCTGAGTGTATGGCAGCAGTGCCAGGCCATGAATCCTGCTTCCAATATGCAGCTACCCCCACCCCCTATAAATAGCAGAGTCCTTCCCCAACCCCTACTGGCTTACTCCTTCACTCAGTCAGTCCACTTTGAAATTCCAAAATTATCTCATTTGGATATTTGAAGTATTTCTCTGGGTCACTCTTTCCACATTCCCAAACTGAACTCCCAAGTGCCCCAAATCTTTGGGGGAACCTAACACAAACACTTGCATGCAAGCATACAGCTTTTTCTGGTTTTATTTTCACCACTATATGTAATACATAAAATATATTTTACATAAAATTTATAAAGGATTAGGATTCAATGCTCAGCTTAGCTTATGTACTATCAGCTAAGAAATAACCCCTGTATGAAAGAAGGCTATAACTACAGCAGAAACTCATCTATATCTAGACAGATATATTATTATTTCACTTCAAAAATGCTCTCATGAAAGCTGTTGTTATTTTTAAATATATTTTTGAGCTTTTAGGCTGGTTAATTGCAAAAGGTATTTCCAATTTCTCATCAAAAGTCATAAAAGCTTTAATGTAGAATTTATCAAATATTTAGAACCAGAGGGTCTTAATCTGAAAACAGCAATTTTTGGAATCATCAGAGAAGTTTTCAATATTATACTACAAAATGTCAATCGTTGTAAGGTATAATTGTATCACTTTGCCCCTAATGATCCATGTTAAGAATGAATGAGGAAAGAATACTGAGTTTGGAGACAGAAGACAATAAACTGTTTTGCTCTTGAACTTGTGTCTTACGGTATTGACTATAAAACATTAGTAACTAATACTTTACTTATAAGTGACCACATTTTAATTTTTTGCTTCTTACTGTGGTCCTTGGTCATACTTGGGAATAAATAAAAGTCTCCAAAGTCCATAAGAGAAAGGAACTGGAAGCTTGTTAACATTCTCAAATATAAATGTATGAAAAAGGCATGCCTTGGTGGAGTAGTGGTTAGGCCTGCTGCCTCTGGCTAAGAGCAGTCCACGTATGTGCCAGGAACCCTGGGTTCATGCCTCAGTGCTGTGGGGGTTGTGGGTAGAAAGGTGGAGGTGGGTAGGAGGGAGTGGGGAACCACCAAGATGAACAACTAAATCAAATAAATGAAGTGCTTCTTCCTCCTCTCTCCCTGCCTGCCTGCCTGCCCACTTTCATCCCTGCCTGCACCTTTTCTTTAAAAACGAATAAAGAAAATAGTATGAAAAGTTTCAAGGAGCCCAAAATGCAAGTGAGAGAAAGTTATTACTTGAGATGACTTTAAAAAACAGGAGGCCAGCTACCAGTTAGCCTCAGGGAAAACTATGAATTCCTTGAACTATGTCTCTGATTTTTTATATCTCCTGGGCATGTGTCTTCAGGCTTCCTCTATCACATGATCACAGCCGCTCCACTCTCATCTTTGTAAAGTCCTTCCTTCCTAACTGAAAGTACTTACTTTGCCCTATTCTCTCCTTGGAGCTTTCCAGAAGATAAGTTGCCAAATTTCTCCATGCAAACAATAAAAGTTTAAGCAACAAATATATTCAGGATACTAAGTGCATAAAAATTATGTTTTAATGGTGGCAACATTTCCATTAGTTCTTCCAATAGAGGGGATTTCTGGGCAAATTAAAAGGCAAAATGTTACAATTTTGTATGTGGAAACAAATCTAAGTCAGGTGAGACTGGGATATTTCTCAAATCACACAAGACATATTTGCTAACTTTATGTAGTTTCTTTCATGCCTTAGATTTTTGAGAGCACAAGAAAATCAGATGGCTTTAAAGTTCTCCATCAAATTTTGTTTTTGGATTATACTGGGAGTGAAAAATCAAGATTCTCAGGCAGGTTAAAGGAGTCACAGTTTAATATGAGATTTTTCTGTCTTTCAAATTAGTTCTTAATTTCTTATTTGATGTTCTCACATAGAAACATTTTTTCTGCATTCTAAGAGCATAATGACCTCAAATACATAGTCTGTTCAACTTAACTTCTAAGAATAACTGTACACACACCCACAACCAAATGAAGGCAATTTGAGGCTTAATAGGAGATGTGCCTTAGAATTTCAAAATGGCAATAAAACCTTACTTTCATTTTCACATTGGCTGGAACTGAGAAAATTGAAAGTGTGTATAAGTAAATCATTATAAGAATTTCATTATTAATTATTTGAATTGTGTTTCAACATTTGGAATTTGACAATTTTACAGATTGTATGATTGACTCATACTCAAACTAATTCAGTAAGTATAATAAAATGATAACTCCTCTATCAAAGAAGCTTAATTCCTTTCATTAGATATATTAATGAATACTTGCAGTCATTGCTAAAGTCAACTACAAGCATTCTTTTGTGACTACAAAGTGACTGCTCTTTTTAAAGCTACATTTATTCACCTCTAAACATGGCAATGTGCAGGATGGGAGGATATATGCACTTTTGCTCCTTTGACTTCAGTGTCGTTATTCTATAAGTCTCTCCATAACACTTGCCCAAGGAACATGAAAGCAATGAAGGTACTCTTTACAATGCAATTACCTGAACTCTGATAACCTTCATTCAGACAGATATGTGTGAAATTTGCATGCCTCCTTAATACCTCATCTTTGATAACAAGTAAAAAACATTTATGAAAAAAATCATCAGGTTATATCACGTCCAGAGTTGTTGCTGTCTGCTATTTAATTTAAAGACAACCTAACAGAAAAACAAATAAAGATGCATGCTTAGTTTGTTTGGATTTCATTTTTAATTACTTCCTTTAAATTTTCACTTGGTATATATTTTGGTATAATTAACATCCTGAGCTGGAAGCTATATTGTGCTACCCAGTTTCCTTTCCAGTAATGAAAAATGAGAAATTTGTCACCTGATGACTCTCGGTTGAATCCCTCTCTTCTGGGAAATGTTCTTAACCAAGGAGAGCAAGATGCTTAGGGCCACTCTCTTTCCCTGAGGTCAGCCCGCATCAAGTGACTGGTTGACTTATCCAGGTAGGAACATAAAAATTCAACTCTTTTGCCTAAAGGCACCTGAAGGTACCATCCCTGGACCAAAGTACCTATGCAGCTGGGTGAAGCTTTGTTGTGACTTCATCCATTTTAAGCCTTCCCCCCTGCATGATCCTTCGTCTTACAATCTCCTGCAAACTAGACTAACAAACTTCATGCATTCAAATGTCTTTTTGATGAACTGACTTAAGACATATCCTCATACACATAGCAATATCTAAGTCTGAAAATCATGGTCATTTTTTGAAAACCTAGACCAGTGCCTCAAAGAGGAAGGTTAAAGTGTGGGGTGGAATGAAACTGATAAGCAATAATTACATCTTTGTTCTGAAGTGAGCATTATAAGTGTAGAATTCAAAAGTTAACAGAAATCTAACCATGAAGTGAAGCAATACTCTGCAAGCAAGCAGAGTATTGTTGAAGGACCACTGGACAGGCCTTGAATGCCACATACTCTATTACTTTCCCTGTAAGGCATTTGCCAATTTGTGACTGATGATTGAGACTGGAAATCTGATCAGATCTTGGGAAACCAAAGTGAAATTCAGATATTATGATGAAAGAGAGAACTAGCTAACCATACAGGATTTCAGTTAAGACTCCTAAAGTGTTATTCATTAATAGACCAGCCCCCACACAGACTAGACTCTCTCAAACTAGCTCAAGTTCAACTTCAGATTGGATTAAGGTGAATTTTCCTTATCCTAGTTGCCTATTAGAGGCAAAAATGTCTCTAGGACTTTTCACACCTTACATTCAGCATTCAGTTACAAATTTACTAGGTTGTAGGAAACAAGAACTAATGACTAATCAGAAAAAGAAAAAATGCTAGTAAAGGTCTTTAGCAGTTTCAGTTATTTGGAGTTATCAAGTACTCACCTTGTGCTAATCTGTTAGTACCTTAGTTCCTTCAATCTCCATAGGAATGCTGATATGTCCAAGGTGATCTGAGCCAATTCATATAAAAATCTATGCCAATATGTGAAAATAACTTTTCTTCATCTCTTTGAACTGTTTGATACTAGGCAGCTACCCAGCCTGACAGCGTGGGAGTACAGTTAGCCAGCAAAATTAATTCTCTTTCTGTCTTCATCTGCACACTGTAGCTCTCTGTACTTTGAGATCCTCTTCTGTATTTCATGCAGTTGTGTTGTTTTAAAACACAGATGAGTTATGACGTGCTTTCAGTAAAGCAATTGTAAATCTGTCAGATCTGCTACAGTCAATATCAATTCCACCAGGGCATGAATGCCGGCATGAGAAATGCAGATTATTTTCCTTTGGCTGTGCTCAGATGAAGACAAGCTTTGCTTAAAGAATCTGAGAATCTGAAAAGATGAAGAGCACAAAGCTGTTGGTTTTGTTTTTTAGAGAAAAGAGTTATGACAAAATAGTCTTTCTCGGTTCAGCAAAGAAAGACAAGAGAGCTTTTATTATTATTATTTTTTTTTTGTAAGATATAGTGTTGAAAGGTGTAACAAAAAGAGAAGGAAAACAAGAAATGCAGTTGGAAGACTGAATAGTTAGACCCAATAGAGCTATTGTTCTGTCACTGTTGATGTTACAAATTCCAATCTTTGGATGTTTATAAAATCCAGTTAGACCTGAAATACACTAGACTATAGCCAGCAAGCAATTTCAAAAAAAAAAATTGAATAATATTGCCTCAATCATTTTTAACTCTTAGGCCTTGCGAATTGCTCTACCATCAAATTACCCTGAATGTGCCCAACCTCGTTTGACCTGGGACTGAGGTTGATTTCTTTCAGATTCCTTTTTTTGTAAATATGGCTGTGTTAACATGCTCTTTAGAGGTACTTTCATTTGGATAAATGTAGACATTAAGCTTTATCACTACTTTTAGGGGGTATTCTCTTTAAAATAGATTCATCGCTGTGTGTATTGTTTGAATTGAGCAGTTTGAATAAATATTTTATAAATACTGAGCATCATTTGATTAATGTTTAGCTTTTCTATTTTTTGTTTTGTTTTGTTTTTGGTTTTTGTTTTTGTTGCCTTGTCTACTTTGGCCGCAGGTCTCAGACCTGGGTTCCCAGCTTTCATGGTTTAAGACTGAGCCACGGGAAGTGGGTGCTCAGCATTTCAAAGATTTGAAATTAAGGTCCCAAATTAAGATCCTAATAGACAATATTGGCTACGTACTACAATGATCCCAGAGGAACACAGAGGCCAGGGCGACATAGGCACTCAGCTAGCATAACTAGTGTTTACTGGATTAATCAAGCCTACCTCTATTCAGCACTGCCACATAAATGTTGAGTGGTTTATTGATCCTGTCTGAAAAACAGAGAAAAGAAAAAGATGAGAGAAGTCAGCAGAACGAATATTGAAAAAGATACTAAAAGAAAGAAACAGAAAGATGAAGTGGGAGGAACAGAAGAGAGGACAAGAAACAGATGTCTCAGAAGCAGACTCAGAACAAGATTTACAACGCATTCAGGGGACATCATGTGACTTATGTATAACCAAGAACACACATTTAACAATCAGCCATTCATTTAGTTAACATATAATCACTGAACACCTCAGATAAGGTAGGAAATAGATTTCTAAGTGTTAGGGCTCTAACTATGAACAGAACAGATGAAAATTTTTGCCCATGGGTCTCTGTGTTCATTGGCTGAAGAACGGGTAAGCAAACTGTGGTTTGTACATACAATAGAATATCATTCAGTCTTAAAAAGGAGGGAAATTCTACAACAACGTGGATGAACTTTGAGAACAGGATCCTATGTGAAATAAACCAGTCTCAAAAAGAGAAGTACTGTATGAGTCCACTTACATGAGATACCTAAAGTAGTCACCTAAGGTAATCATAAAGGCAGAAATTCAAGTGATGATTGTCAGAATGGGAAATTATTTATAATAGGTATAGCCGTTTCAGTTTCAGCAAGATGAAGAGTTCGGAGAGGAATGATGGTGATGCTGCGATAGTATGGATACACTTAACACCTCCTGAGGTCACTAGGAGAACCAAGGAATGAAAAGGAGAACCCTGCACGTCCCGATTTACTCATCTTGGAAAACGTTTCCGTAGAGATCTTTTAATGGCTTAGTACCATTCGCCTAGTGGTCCCAGTGCTCCTCCCGCAAGCCGAGTAATTCCTTCTCTCTGATCTATTCTTGTTTCTGCGAACTGCTTGCCTCAGATTCATCTGAATGTTGAAAATGATGGTTCCCAGACCAGCCCAGACAGAACCCTTATGAACCTGCATTTTTTACCAAGCTCCTCAGATGACTGGGAAACCTGTGAATCATTGAGAATCACCACTGCCTGGGAGTGCTTTCGGGTAAATTTGGGGAACAAAACAAAATCTTCATTTTCTCCATCAAATGAAACTGAGATTAGATCTCTTTGTTCCACATTTCATCTGAAGCATGGATAATACTTTTCACCAGGTAGGGGCACAAGGATCGATTCAACCTCTGGGAAAGATACAAGCCAAGATGTTACCTGACAAACTGTAAATGACAATTCTTGACTTTAAAAATGACTGTCTGCGGTTCACAGAAAAAAAAAAAAGTACATTGTTTCAAACTCCCTGTTATTCCTTTCTATAAAAGCAGGCAAAAAAAAAAAAAAAGAAAAATATTTACTATTATACCTTTCCATCTTCAGTATTTAATTCACCATTGCTATAATGACTCCAATAATGTGGAATGGCACGTTCTTGGGACATATTGCTGAAAAAAGAAGGGTGACAAAATTAATTTATTTCAGACTGAAATAATCCTTCAACTTAATGGACAAATGGTTTCAAAAAATTTTCCTGGTCTCCTAAATGTTCAACCATCCACTTGCTTTTTGTCCTGATTTCATTTTCTACATTTAATATCCATGCAACAATTTGGAATTTAAACTGGCCTAAACTTGCAACATTAGATTACTTGCTACGTCTTACATCATCTTACAGAGCCAATCAATTTCTAGAGGAGATACCAGTATTACTTACCTAGAAAGAGCTAAACGAGAATGCTCCACTTTCCAACAACTCTTTGAGGGCTGTTAGATGTGTGCACTTTTTATCTGCTTGCTACTCTAACTGGTGTCTAAGTAGGCACTCAGGAAATGCTTGTTAAATTATTCTAAAATATGAACATTGAGGGCTGACCTATAAGCTATGGACTGAATGGTTTTAGATGACACAGTGTCAGACTCCTAAGGAACAGGAGTATGTGTTTCAAGTGCCTCATAAGAATATATTAGAAGATAATCAAGAAGTGAAGCAGCTCCTTAGGGATGAGAAGCTCAATTTTGATAGTTCAAAACCTCTTCCCTCAAAATTACATTATTCAGAGAACTCCTTTATTATTAAGTACTTAATTGACATCGGAAATTTAAAAAAGGTGGCCATAAGAACAAATTAAAAAAGTTGTAGCATAAAATTGAGGTGGAAGTAACTACAAATTCTACAGGTAATTTTGTGGTTTGATAGAGATTTCATTTTCTCTGTAAAATAGCATTTATATATAAAATTGCCACTTTAAGTAGTGTAAACTTATACTGAAGTGGGCATTTCCTCAACACTGTTTTCTCAGAACCAGTGTGCTAAATGTTTTGTCTCTGTTAGAGCAAAATAAAAGCTGACTGAGAACACAGATAAAAGACTTGGAAACCACCTCTTGTTTGTTTGTTTTGAGAATAAATACCAACCAAATTCTCTGTGTCAGAAAGCAAGGTATTTATTTTATTTACATTCAACAAAAGGTAATTTTGCAATTTTTGTTTGGCAACTTATTTTTAACGTAATGTCATTGTTTTTCTCCAGGAGAAAAGAGGCACTCTTCTATTTTCATTCCTGGTTTTCTTTCATAGGCCTGTTAGCCACAGCCATTATCATAGAGCATTGTCCTTCTGTACTGTCTTAAGTGAATTGAAAATATATCTCCCTGGAGATATATCTATGCCTGGAGATGCAAATAATGAAACTAAGAGATAATGACTTACTTGGAACAAGAACCCCAGTGCTCCAAATCCAGAGTTTACCTGAAAATCATGTAATTCTATCTTAAAAGCAGAATGAGCAAAACAGAGGGAATGGGGAGGTTTCCTACAAAATTTTAGCTCTGATATCCCTTGGGGAGGATATAAGGACATGGTGTAGAAATGGACCTCTGCTTGGGTGATATAGGGAGATAGCATCCTTTTATAATTATCCCAATACTTTACCTTCACGAATACTTATTATTTACTTAAAGAAATAATACAATTTAAATTGGAAACTTTCTGAAGACAAATTAATGTTGATTTTTTTAAAGGAAAGTTACAGGCAGGAATGACAGTGAGGAGAGACAGGAAAGAAGCGAGGAGGAAGAAAAGTTTTATTTCTTGTATTTAGTTGTCTACCTTGGTTTATTCCCCCAGTCCTGGGTCCTGAACCTGGTGCTTGAGATGTTTGTGGACTATGTCTGGTGGCCTTATCTGCTAGGCCACCAGTGTACTCCTTTGATTTTCTTTTTAAAATTACTCCTTTAGCATATAGCAGAAGAAAATACTTGATTCATAAAATAGGGGCTGTACCAGTCCTAACTGAAGGAATCAGAGGGAAAGGGTCTTAATCCATTCTTCTTCCTAGTGAAGTATTTCCTTTGGGTCTTCTTCCAGCAAAGGACTGGGCTAAGAGACAGGGTAACCTTCAAATTGAGGAGGAAACTCTACCTAAAATTCTTACAGCTAAGATATAAGAAAGGGGTGGAACATTAGCAGCCCTGAATAGAAGAAAGAAAAAGGAAAGTATCCTACACCACAGAGACGGCTCCAACCTTTGGCTAGAAGTTCCAGTGAGAGAGATCCTCTGGGTTAGGTCGAGTGTCCACTCTGAAGTGGGGGCGAAACAGAATCAAGAGTAAGAAATATGTCAAGTTAGGGACTTTCATCTTCTGACAACCGCAGAAGTTGCTCAGAACAGGATTTGACAATAGCATTGTGGGCTTGTCTAGACACCAAATCCATGTGCAAACCGCAGCAGCTGTATGTCTAAAAACGGATGATCGGGTGTACCCTGGCAGAGTAGTGGTTTGGTCCACTGCCTTTGGTCTAAGCACAGTCTACATACGTGCCAAAGACCTGGGTTCATATCCTGGGTGGGGAAGAATAACCAAGATGTACGACGAAGTAAAAATAAATGCCTTTTGTAAAAAAATGAAATAAAATAAAAAGGTATCATCAAGTCAGCCATTCTTCTTAAGAGTTTTCCAAGGATTAACCAATTGCAAAGAAACATAGTCCAAAAAGGGAAATTATGTTAATCATACAACTCACTCAGGTGATTTACTTAATGTATTTGGAGCAAAGGTCAAAACTCAAATGCCAGGAGAGTCTATACACATTATATATATTTTTCCATGATGTAAAACATATCATAAGTGAATAAAATAAATAAATGAATATATTTAGTAATATTATAAATAGATATTATTCCCATGGGTAATGGAGATTTAAATCTTGTCAGATTTGTAAGTTAATAGATAGCAACTAATTTTATGTTTTAAAGAACCATATAGGCCAAATGAATTAAAGGACTGGTCGGTTAGTGATTCATCCCTGCATGACCTCCTCAAAGAAATAAAACCAGATTTTTGAAATTATGGAAAGTTTCAGAGAAGACAATTCTATTCGTTTACTAGAGCTGCCATAATAAAACACCAATAAACAGGAGGAGGCTTAAACATCAGACATTTGTTTCTTCCCAGTTCTGGAGGATAATAGTCCATGATTAATGTGTCCACAAGGTTGTTTTCATTCTGAGTAGATATCTTTCCTTGGTTTGTTGTTGTCTGTCTTCTCCTTTGTCTTCACAAGCAAGATCTCCCCTCTGTGTTTACCTGTTTTAATCTCTTCTTCTTATTAGGACTCTGGTCATATTGGATATGAAACAGAGTTCAGCCACATGACCTAATTTTATCTAACTGCCTAATTATAAGATCTATCTCCTAGTCCTCCACATTCTGAGGTACTAACGGTTAAGACTTTAATATGTGAATTGAAGCGGGCAGGGAAGGAGATAACATCAACTTGATCCATGTGTTAAAAGATAAACTGTGATGTTATAATTTTTAAAATTTATTTGAGCAAAAATTTCTTTGAATACAGTACTGCCGAATGGGAAGGGATTAGGGATATTCCACAGATAGAAGCTAGGAGCAAGGTTTTTATAGAGAAGACAAGAGAAAAGCAGTTATTTGATTGATTATAGTTTCAGTAGTTGCATTGTTGGCAAAAACCTAGGTGGGTATTCATGATTGACTGTTCTTACCTATGAGGCTTTTACAAGAATTCACTCTGGTTTCAGTTTTGGTTTGTATCTAATAGGTTGCCAAGGCATTAGATCTACTTCATTCTAACAAGCCGCCTGCTGGATTTCTATACGCTTTATAGACAAGATGATGCCATATCTTGTCAGTACCCAGAACAGTCTCCTTTTATGCCTGAGATCTCAGCAAAAAGATTAATAGGCATGACACCCACTCTCAAAAGTGTCCTTATCTGAATGACAAAGTTATTGCTATTTTATTTGTAAGGAAATCTTGAATGAAATTTTTTAAATTGCTGGAGGAAGTAAGAGTGCATGCTGCAAAATGTAAAATAAAACTCAATTCCGATCAGCATTTTAATAAAAACTACTACTGAAATATACATAATGAGTAATAAAATAAATACTTTCTTTTTCACTGAGTGTAAACTGGACCTGGCTGCTATGCAAGATGCTGAGATAAAGTGGTGAGCAAGTCTTCTTTACCCTCATGGAGTTTGTAATACAGCTGACAAAAGGTGTAAGGAACACAATCAAAATGTATCAAGAGAATGTGAGAAGAGATAAGATACAAGAAGATAGGTTAATAAAAATAATAGACATTTCTGAAAATAAAATAAATTAAAAAAGTGTCATCCAGGGTATCTCACTGGGGGAAATATAACAAAAATAAAATGAGATCAGAAATTGAAGGTACTCGTTGTGATATGAAAAATACAACAGGCAGAAACAAATTATTATGTAAGATTATTAATTTTTTAGAAGGAAGACAAAAATGTTCCAAGTTTATGAGTTTTTAACAAAGTTAAATTTTAAACACAATTTTGTGTTTATGAGTACAGATGTGTTATTTTGCTGAAAGGATTCAATGGCTATATTTTTCTCAGAGATTTCTGACTCCACATTGTTAAAAACCATTATTGTCACAAAGTGTGTTTTCCACAATTTTTAAGATGACTTTTTAAAAAAATATGCTGAAGTTGGAAATCTGTGAGTGACTTTAGCATGACTTAGGGGTTAAATAAAAAAAAAAAAAAAAAACTATCCAAAATGTTGACTTACTCTAATTATTAGAATTGAAACTTGGACCAACTGAAATTCCATAAGATGCAGCAGTGGGGATGGGGTTGATGATGGTGGATAACATCACTTAGGGGGAAATCTAGAGCTGGTTGGCAATTTGCAGCTAGTTTGTTAGATGAGTGTTTTCCCAAATTAACTTTTAGCAAACTGGGATTGAAATCGCAACAGAATTTCAAACTGGGCGGGATACTGGGTCTATATTGTTAAAACAGGACAATTCCAGTTGACTGGTACCTAACCCTACTTAAAGGTAACTTAGTTTTTTTTCTTTTTTTCCATTTTCCATGATCACAATTTCTTTTAACATCCAGCTCCCATGTGGTAGATTGTAGGAATCCAGCCCCATTTCCCATATTTGTGAGGGTGTGGGGTATGTGTGTGTGGGACACATCACTAATCTACCTCTGACTTTCTGCCTTGCCTCTGCTACTTTGCAGCTGCTGGTCAAATCCACACCACCACCACAGTCCCTGTCACTCACTGGTCTCCTTGAATACTAGGCTAATGGCCACACTGCAACTTCTAAGGAATTTAAAATCAGTAAGGGTAACTTGAAATTGGCTACCAAGCATCTCTTTTCCTAAGGGTTATCATCCCTGCCCTTTTACAAAGATTTCCTAACCCCAAACCCTCATCTGTTTCCAGGGCCCTGTTTCTTCTCCAGTTGGAAGTCATAATATTTTTGTGAAGATGCCAGTAGGATCACAAATAAGATTGTTTCCATGTAATTTGGTAGAGCAATACAGTCAGTCTAAATTCCCACTCTCCTTCCAGAAGAGGCCTGACTTTGGTAGCAGTTTTTGCCTAAACAAACATCAACCTCTAGGTCTCCTCTGTAACGCGAAAAAAAGCTTCCTGTCATAAAAGCCATTTTTCAAATTTCTGCAGAAATTTACATAAACAAAAAGAAATGAGCAAAATCGGAGATCAGATCACAATAGAACAAGAAATATGATGTCTTAGGAAAGAGAGGAATTTGGGTCTTGTAGTTAATTGTTAGACCCAAACTGGGCTCATTTCAATTCTCTCCTCCATCCCACTAAAATGGGCCCTGTGGTCAGAATAGGTACGTAAAAGTCATTGGAAGCAAGAGGAAAAAGCCAAAAAGAGAGACAGTTTTTTCATCATAAAGAGATCAATGTTGTTGAGTTCGTGAGGCAAAATCAAAAATTAACTTGGAACTTATTTTAGTGAATGACTACTTGACTTTTAAAACACTTTTAAAAATAGCTAATAAAAGTTATAATGATACTAAATGAAAAACTTCTCTGTAACAAGTGCAAACCCCCTAAAAAATGTAACTTTAAAATAAAGCAAATACTTTACTGAAGAACTAGCAAAACAATTATTTCTGTGAACATCGATGCCTAAATCACTCATAAAAATAGTATATTTAAATAAACAATAAAACGTGATTATTTGTATTTGAGATTAACATTAAAGTAGAAAAATTTTTGAAGTAGAATAGAGAAAACAAAAATATACATTTCAAGTGGAATTTAGAGCAAATAGAGTAGGAATAACTAACATTCATGTAGTATTGATTTTATGTGCATGTTTTGAGTACATCTCTTGAATATTTAATAGCACATAAATCCTAAGCTCTATGAACCAAATACCATTATTATCCCATTTTTTTTCAGATAATGAGACTGAAATACAGAAAGGCTAGGTAATGTGACCAAGATCACACATAAATAGTGAGCCTAAATTTGAACTCCTCCACGACTGTGCTAATTTGAGTTCATAACTATTTGTGTCCTATTCAAAGACAAAAACATAGAATGAATAATCAGCAATTGGACAAACTGATATTTATCACAATATGAAGATCAAGGAATATAATTTTTAAGTACAGATTATTCATATACCTACACTGTCTATATACAAAAACCAAAACAAATCTGTATAGATTTAAAATGGAGAAAATTTGAAAAATGCACTTTTAGATCATTATTGCATAAAACCAGAAAGAAGCAAATTTACATAAAAATTAGCATGCTTATAATTAAAAAATATTCTCTGAAGTAACAGATCAAGAAATCAAGAAAGATTTAAATAAGACTAAATCAAGAAAACAGTAATAGAATGTTTCTGAAATGACAAAAACTGAGTATCAAACAAAATTTTACAGCAAAGAAATATGCCTTTAACTATGTTCCTAATTTTGCAAGGTTTTGCACACATTTTATTTAAGTTGAGATCACGGTTGAGCATTACAGCTTCTAAAAGCATTCATATGAATCATCTCCTTCTTTCCAAAATTCCTTATAGGAACTTGTATCCTTAAGTTCTCTCTAAAAACTTAGATATTTTAAGGAAGTTAAATAGAATTTCCCAGATTTCTATTTCAATTCTTAAATGTTTTTTCTTTTCTACTTTACCATTATTTTGTAAATATGTTGAGCTTACATTTTGTCATTTGAGAAAAAAAATAAAACAATAAAACAACTTAATGGAAACCTGATAAACTACCTTTGAAATGCTAAGACATAAAAACAGTTTAGTTAATCATAAAGGTAGGGATTATTAATTAAATATTAATCAATAACATTAATATTAATTTGAATATATACATATAGAGATCAACTTAAATATATTATCAATATTGTCAAGAACAGCTTATCTAATCTTGACTTAAAATAGAAGGGAGGCAAGAATGATGAATCATCGAAGTTAAAATAAAACTGAAATAGTCTTTATAAACTAAGACATCTAGAATATAAGCTCCCTGATAGCAAGAACCCTATGTTTTTCTGCACTTCCCAACCCCAAGCATATTACTTGGCACGTGGTGGAGCTTAAGGAATATATTGATTGAATGGATGAAAAAACAAACAATAAAATGCCGAAATAGAAGTGGAACTGGAAAATACAGGATAAAAACAAGATGTATGAGTGTTTGTATTTCTTATCAATGTCTACTTAAAAAGATATGGAAAAAGCAATGACATTCCAGTCATAATAAGCACACCTCATGTATAGACAGAATATTTTGTCAACATCCATGTAATGTCATGTTACATGCAAATGTTCACCCTGTCTCGGTCATCTAAGCTCTTTCCCTCAGTGCTTCTGCTCTGGGTCATAGCCTGGGAAATTTAGATGCCAAGATGACCTGCCAAGGAAACTATGTTATACTTTTCTTGTTACAGCCAATGTTGTTGCTATTGCATTATTTTGTGTTCACTGAACACCAGATCACTACTATTATCATCATTATCATTGCAACTGATGACAATAATAAAGCAATCTCTCAGGATGTCGAGGATGATGTCAACTCTCCTCAGGCTGTTTGGCTGTTTCTGCACTATTTTCTCAGCCTGACCTAAAACAGATCCCTGAGCTTTCTCTTAGTTGATAATATCTTTCCTAACTTGTTTGATGTCACTCATTTCTGCCCCTCTAGATGTTAAATGATGAACAAGTTCTGTACTGACTCTTCCCAGAACTGATTTAGTTTAGATTCAGTAGCAGTCTTGCAGGATCATGGCGAGACTGCTAAGTTTAATGCCACAATCATCTCAGCTCCTACAGCGTATTCATTTCATTGTCAGCTGGTGGGGACAGGCAATTGCTGTGGAATAAGGCTGATTCCCTTTAGTAATGAAGCAAGGCACTGAGACATTTTCATTTCTGAATACCAAGTGAGTACATATTGTCATTTCAGATGCTATTCCAAGAGCTATCATTTTCTGGAGTGTATCTGGTACCACACTTATTTACAGCATTCTAATTTTTCTTTAAAACTTAGGAAATGTGGGAAGAAACAGAGGCTATTGATTTTGGATACATAGAGCTCAGTTAGTACGAGGGGGCCAGGTTATATTCTCCGAGGGAAAAGTGCTCAATTTTTCATCATTTCCGAGGCTGAAGACAGCATTAGAAAAAATAATTGAAAATAAGTAATGGACAATCAGCCAGAGGGTTTATTTGATAGCAAAGAGACATCTGAGTCCCAAGGAGAGAAAAATCAAGCTGCAAGTGAGGCAAAGTGCTACTATGTGGTGATAACAGGAAATTGTGCAATGGTATACTTTGTTACTGGAACATTGTTTGACTTGGTCTAAATGAAATAGTGAGCATTATTTTCTTATTAAAAAATGAAGGAATAGGACACGAAGAACTGTACAAAATAATGATAATTATCTTTCTCTGAGAAAAATTCATAAAGAAAAGGAAAATTGTAGCATGATAACAGAAAATAAACGGAATATAAGTAAATAAGCATTGGTAAATATAAAAAACAATCATCAATCAGAGCTTAAAAAACTCAGAACTGGAAATCGTCAGCAACAACATACAATGTTAGATAAAATTAAAATAATATTTTCAAGAACTTCGAACGAAACTGTGAGCTTAGAGTTTTTTGTGATGTTTTTTCTCAAAGCTACAGAAAAAACATTGAAACCACGTAAGAACTCAGGAAATACTGCGGTTCTTTCTGAAGATGGTTCCATGCAATCAGGTGTTAATTTTAGCAAAATGAACTCTAATAAGTACTGTTGCATATATTTAATTGCATATGTATCAAAGTGAAACAAAGATGAAAATAAACGTGGAAGATTAGTAAATGTCAAATGTTCTGAGTAAATAGAAATAAGCACACCTAAAAATGGGAGAGTAAAGTATAATGCTAATATACAAAAGGTATGAGAAAACCTTAAAAAAGTATAATGCTAATATACAAAAGGTATGAGAAAACCTTAAAATACTTGTGAAATATACAGCTCTCTATTTGAACAAATGCAAAGGCATTCCATAGTATTATAAAGAAGAATAAATTTCATAAAGATGGTAACTCTAAGATAATGTAAAACCATCAGTTAAAATACAAGTTTCAAAGAACAGTTAGTTGGATTTATGTGAAAAAAAAAATATGAAGCTTAAAAAGAGAAGGTGAGAAAAATAACAAGGGAAAATGGATAATGAAAAGTAAGGAGGTGAGTGTGAATAGATATTAAAACACACTGTAGAACCTCTACATTAAAACAGTGTGGCATATGAATGAACCATCCACAGGAACACAACAGAAGACCCAGTGATTCATTAGAGATATGAATAGTTTTAAAAATAGAAATGAAAGCACATATGCTAAGAAAAAGTTATTTCTTCCACAAATTAGAAATGGTAACACAATTTTCTCAATTATGAGGAAACTCTTAATCATAATAAAAGCTATAATGGAAAAGACTGATAACATTTGGCATCAGAAAAATTTTAAGACAAAGAAAAAATGGAGATAAATTTATAAGAAAAATAGGAGATTTAGAGAGGAAAGGCAAAGATTTGGTTTGCCACCATAGTCAATTTTCCCTCTTTCCAATTTCATCTTAAGTGATTTGAATAAGGAGGCTGGATAAAATCATTTCTGAAGTCAGTTTTATCTCAATATTTTAGAAGTTTGGCATGCTTTGATTACTTAAATAAAAAAGAAAGGAATGTATATATATGGAATAAATATTGGTCTCTTTTTTTCTTCCTGATAACCTGACCATTTCCTCTGAATCTCTTCACCCAGTTGTAACATACAAGACCTATTTGTGCTGTACTTTCTCCTGTGGGACCCTGCTAGGCTTCACTCCTAGTTTATCCTCTCCATATGGTGATCATGTCATTGCAGTGAGGAGTTACTTCAGCCTCCTGGTCAGAATTCCTGTTTCCTCAAGCCCTCCAGCATCTAGGAGTTTGGGAACTTCAGAGTAAACAGCAAGGACTAAGTCAGGTTCCTGGATTTGTGGGGAGTGGGGTGGGGGGTGGGGGGCGAGGAATGTAGTCAACTTGGGGAACATCAGCTTTGGCAAAGTGATAGAGAAGAAAAATACCCAGTAATAGAAAACAAGCTCCTTAATCTTTACTAAGATGTGTATAAATAGTGGCTTGTGATAAGGAAGCAAGAGAGTGAAAAGGTAGAGGTGGAAGAGAAGTAATATTGCCACTAGAAATTATTGTTATCAGTCATGATGATATAGATTATGGAGTTTATGAAGGAAAGAGCAAGATAATTAAGATTTTTTTCTAGATAAACATACAACATTTGTTTTTTTTTTTTGTGATATATTTATTACAAAAATGATTTGAGTTTGCTTCAAATTAAAGATGTACTTCCAAAAGAAAAATAAATCATCATGTATATGCAGCTGAAGATAATTACACATAAAACCTTGAGTATAAAGAGTTCAAAGATCGCATTCTTGTTTTAGGCATGGTATTGTAGAAAGAAAACCAAAAAAATGGGGGGAGGTCTATTGAGTTAAATAATCCTCATTGCCAAATAAAAGTACAACATCTTTTTAAAAGAGATTTTTTTTCTGTTGCTAAATTCTTTGAGTAGTTTGTTTATCTGAAGGATGCTTATGTAGAAGAGAGAAGGAAACATTTAACAACGGGACTATAACTACTTTTCTGTTGCCTCAGGGATGCCTGAGGTAAGATTGACCTGAGCACTTAGAAATACTGACATGTGGCATGTAAAGGCTAAAAGACAAAATGAAAGTTTAACAGGACTGCCTTTAGAAGGCTTTCTCTAGTTTGATTCTTTTAAATAAACCTGAAGTTCATGGAATTATGTGCTGTAGCTGTGATGACGAATAGGACTTAACGATGTAGCCAGAACAGGTATACAGGACTAATGAGGCAAAAAGTTTAAGGAGCCCTGAACTCAGTGGTTTCTCTGTGCTTGACTGGTACCCGATTAGAGGCATGATGCTGAAGCCAAATGAACCCAGGTGCAGAAGAATATTCTAACAGCTGCATCGATGTATGGGGCCTCCTAGATGCCACCTGCATTTTGTTTTGAATTCTTTGCTAATAATAGGTAAGGCTTGAGGCTGAGGCAGACTCATGTCATGTGAATCTATCTGAGTGTTAATTTAGCCCTTTGTGACTGTGCAGAGATGGTGAACAAAAGAAGCAAAAACATCTACTTTCTTTTAGAAAAAATGCTGCCATTCTCCACTATTTGTTTTATCAAACTTCAGAGCAGCTGAGGTCCCAACACAGTGAAAGCAAACTATGTGTATGGGGACTCAAAGTTCCCTGGGACAAATATGTGACTTCTTAGAGATTAGGCTCAGTTTAAGGTAAGTATTTCAAAAACCTAGAGCAGTGAGTCACTAGCATGTTCTATAGACTCTCTTTCAAATACTAATGGTCACAACAGGATTTATGTCATGAACTCTGCAGGAAACCATTTGTCATAGAACGTTCTAGAGAATGTCTGTTATGGAAGCTTGCTTTTTTGATTGCAAAAAAAAGGTTCTTTAAGATTTAGAAAGGAGTTACGCAGTGTTGACATTGCTACAGATTTTAAAAGATTTTTTATTTGGGGTGTTATGGCTACAAGACAATTGTTTATATGCTCTATTAACCATTTATACCTGATCATGGTACAACAAATATCAATTCTGAATGCACTTAAACAAAGTATGTACTTTTATGAATATTACTTCTTAGTAAGAGTACCTTCTTTATATACCTTATATTTGTAAGTTGTTAGGTACATAGTACTTGTCTGTTCTTTGCATTTTTGTAAATTTAAGAACATTATTTTTAGTAAATTTCTCTGCTGGATAATAAAAATATGATCTCGTATAGGAAAAATAATTCTTCTGGAATAGTTTTCCTTGTAAATTAATGAATGGTATTTTGATTGTTTGGCCTGAATCAATCCCCTAGAGTTTATCACATTAAATTTATAAATGTAAATATTAGTAATAGACTCTGGAATAATGGGAGGCTACCAAGGTGGAGATTCCCTGGGAAGCCCCACCTGTTGCTTATAAATCAGTCCTCTGTACACTTAATAGGAAAATAGCACTTTGTGAAGAAAGCAAAGGGGAGGAAAACAAAGTAGATTAGAAATTGGGATTGAAAAGAAGAGATTATGAAATCTCTTGAGTGATAGTTCTCTGAGTCCCTGGATTATACTGGTGCAGGGAATTCCTTTTGCATTCTGAATATATTGATATTTTATCAGTATCACATCTCCATCACTTCTGTTAGTACATTTAATCCATTCAATTGACAAATATTTTTAAGTGCCTTTTTTTTTTGCTCAGTACTGGGTTTTGCACTGGGGATACAAGTATTTATCAAAATAGTTAGAGTTCCTTCCCTCTCTGGGAAACTGTTATCTCAAGGAAGAAGCAGACATTTAATTAAGCACTCAATTGATTTTTTAATTACAATTGCGATAAATACCTCAAAGGACAGGAGCTATGTGCAACAGAAGACTTTAGACAGATGATTTGTCATGAGGTGATGTTCAGAGACGTTCATTAATTGCCCAAGCACATATAGCTTGGAAGTAGCAGAGCAGAAGATCAGACATTTTAATCCAGCTGTAAATTTATTCTGATGTACGACATTTACCATCTCCAATAACATGGCTATAATACTGCCACAAAATGCTACATGAACAAAAAAAGATGGTGTATTAGTTTTCCATTGACTGTTGGAACAAATCACCACAAACTTGCTGACTTAACACACTATGTTATAGTCGTCAAGGTTAGAAATCAACACAAGTCCCATGGGCTAAAGTCAACGTGTCAGTAGGTCTGGGTTCCTTTCTGCAGACTCTAGAGGAAAATCTATTTCTTGGCTGAAGTTTCCATCTTCAAGAGACTTACCTCATTCTTTGGCTCTCTGTTTCCTTTCTCCATCTTCAAAACCAGCAATGATGACTCAAGTCCTTCTCATGTCACATCACTCTGATCTATGCCATTTGCTTCTTCCACTTTTAAGAACTCTTGTGATGACACTGAGTCCATGTGGATAATCCGAGATAATCTCTCTATTTTAAAGTCTGCTGATTTGCAAACAGTTCCATCTATTACCATAATTCCCCTTTGCCATGTAGCACATTCACAGGTTCCAAAAATTAGATGTGGATGACTTTGGTTTGGAGGGATATTATTCTACCTACCACAGAGGGAGATGTTAATTGTGGCTCAAGGTAGAGGAATCAGAGATGGCTTTTGTTGGAAGGAGTTTGATAAAGTGAAGCCTCATCAGGAGGACATAGGAAGAGGAGTTCAAGTACAACCAGAGAGCCGGCAGCAAGATTAGACTTGATTTTAGTGTCATCCCCTCTCAGACATGGATGGAAACCTGTCCTCTTTGCTCATTCACCTTCCCCATGTGCATTCAGGAGCCTGGCTGTAAGGCAAGCATTTCTTTCAAGACACCAGGGTCATGTTAGGGAACAGGAAGGGTCCCTTGGATTCAACTTGCCGCTCAAAGTCTTTCTTACTTTAACCAAGACTCCTTTCCTTTTTCGTCTTCTGGACAGGTTAATTTTTTTCCCTACTCCCTTTCATAAATAGATAAGTAGTTTCCTGCCTTTTCAACATCTAAGCCTCCCAAAGGCCTTTAGTTACATGTTCAGTTCCTGTAGCTTAACTGATACTTTAAGAGTGAAAAGATTTCACTGTAATGTCTGGCCCATGTCTATGTGTTTTCAGGGGTTTTTCTTTTAATTAATTTGAAGTACATTTACTTAGGAGGGCTATGATGTACAAAGGGCAAAGTGATGATATATTGCCTTTTAAAATGATTTCCAACTTTTATAATACAAGTGTTTATCAATATAAAGCCCTTTATGATAAGTTTTTTGAGGCATAATTGACTACAACATTATATGTGTTTTAGGAATATAACCTAATGACTCAATATTTGTATATATTGTAAAATGGTCATCACAGTAAGTCCAGTTATTATCCATCACCAAACAGTTACACTTATTTTTCTTGTGACAGGCTCTCTTAATAACTTTCAAGTATGTAGTACAGTATGCTTTAATACTAGAATACAGACAAAACAAAAGAATCTTGAATACTTAAGGTTGATTGGTAAATCAACTAGGAAATAAAGGAAAAAATAAATTCTTTTTCTTTCATATAGAGTTTGTACCACCATTTAAGCAAATATTGATTGAGAAGACACTCATTTTTGTAAAGGAATTCTTGCTAAAAATGATATTAGTAAAAGACTGTTAAGAGGTAACTCCAGGAGCACAATGGAGAGCAGGAAGGAGCCGCATGGAATCAACTGGTCACTCAAAATTCTTGATTTGGCCGTGAACTTTCTTCATTTTTTATCTTCAAGATAAGCACAAAAACTTTGGTTATTCTTCCTTAGTCTGAAATAGATGATTGGCATTGGGTAATAATCAACAATGACAATACCATCATAAACATAGGTAGTGGAGATTTTGTACCCCTGGTGAAAGCAATCACCATATCTATGAAATAGCCTAGAACAAAAAGGATACTAATTTTGCTAAAGATTTTAGATGTAACTGGCAATTTAAAAAATGTGGAATTCAGAGGAGCATGTCAAATGGCACCAGAAGATACAATGATAATGTTCAGACACATAGTTTCATCAACAGTGAAGTTGAAAGAGGAAAGATAGGGAACTGGTAAATTAACTGAGATTTAAGAGATAAAGTAGTTAATTTTCAGTTGGATTTTAATGGATTCTGATTCAAAGAAGCAGCTATCAAGCATGTTTTAAATATTTGTAAGTGACATGTGCAACTTCCAAGATATATGCTGATGTCAAGAGTTTGTTATCTTATTGCTGGACATTATAATGGCATACTGGAAAGACAAGTACATATACATTTAAGCACACACCTGAAATGTTAGTGGATGAAAACATATAATACTGCAGTACAGAAGGGGAGAGATGAAGCAGAATTGGTCATGGGTTGATGATTATTGAATCAGAGTACTGAAGGAATAAGGATTTCTCACAGTTTTTGGCTTGAAATTTTCCACAATAAAAAGTTAAAAAAAAATGTCTTTTTTTTTTTTAAGACTAAATAACTTTCCTTTGCATGTATACATGACATTTTCTTTATCCATGTACCTGTCAATGGACATTTAGATTGCTTCCACATTTGCTACTATGAATAATGCTGCAATGTGCAGGGAAATGCAAATTTCTCAAACCTGGGGACATTATGCTAAGTGACTTAAGCCAGTCACATGAGGATAAGTACTACATGGTTCCACTTATATGAGGTATCTAATGTAATCAAGCTCACGGAGGCAAAAAGTAGAATATACATAAAGTTTCAGGTATGCAAGATGTAAAATTTCTGATATCTTTTAGTTCACCATATGTATTGTGCACATTAAAAACTTAAATGATAGATCCTATGTTATTTAATTAAAAACAGATGTCAATATTTTGTATATTTTCATGACAAATCAATAATTTAAGGGATAGCTATCAAACATTATGTTTTTAAATGTAATTGTTCTACTTTCAGATATCTTAATTAATGTGATTAGTCATTGTACTATCCAACAATTCTAATGAACACATTTACCTTTTTACTTTGTAGGTATTGATCTTACTCCACAATGACACTAATGTCATAAATTGAGTCCATTGGCACAGACTCAGATTTTAATTATCAGCCGTCACTTATCTCCCATTCCATTTGGTAAGGCTATGCTATAATGACATATCTAAGGAAGGATAGCTGACCTTTAATCTTAGAACCTATAAAAATACTGACTAAATAGAGCTCAGTACCATGGTCTATGAATCATACCTGCATTGTAGCCTTGACTACACCAATTAAGCTTCACTCTTTTATGGCCAGGTGACTTGATTTTGGAACAGGGTTCATAATGCTCAAAGGAGAATCACTGAGAATAGAATATTTTTAAATGTTTTAGCTTTAGACATGAAGCTGTGACTGATGATTTCAAAGTCTATTCAATTAGTGAAAATAATTTTAACACTAAGCATATTTGTGATATCTGTTATTGACACATTCACAGTTAAAACACAGATTTCAGAAGTTGCTGTGTTGTAGGCAATGAACAATCTTTGGTAAGTTTTTCTGTGAAGGCATTATTAAGTTTTTTAATATAACTCCTTAAAAATGTTTCCATTCAAATTGGCCTCTCCCATGTTTTCTCTTGTAACAACTCAGAAATAAGCGAAAAAAGCAAAGTCTAACGCAGATAACAAATAGGAAAGAGAGTAAGACATTAAATTAAGAATGATTCCATCAGCTACTTATAGAGGATCTTATGCTACCTCAATACTTCAAAAACTTTGAAGTCAGGGTGGAAATCAAAGCCTCAAGTTCACAAGTTACTTTGCACCTTTGATATCAGATGATAAAGATTGCTGCATCATGTGAGCTTTCCCATTGCTTTGAGCAGAAAGGTTTAAATGATTTTCTTACAAGACACACAATAATTTGTCCTACCTTAGAAATTCTAGTACTTGTGTTTAAAGTTGTTATCACAGGAACAAATTTGCAGGCACTTTGGAAGTAGTGGTAAGAGATTTGTGCTGTTTTAGTGGTTAGATTTTGTGCTTATTCCTGGTCTGCTCTGTTTGTGAATCCCGGGTTTACAGACAGCCTGACTGGGTATACCCACAAAATCAGTGGTTTTGAAATAGTTCCTTATGTAAAACTAATGGATAAAAGTATTCTTAACACCAGGACCTCATTACTACGGCGCTCTAATTCAAAAGGGAAACTTTTAAATAGATGTAAGTATCGTACTCATTTGCCTACTGAGGGCTGAGAAATCATTTGAACTGAGACTTTGGCAGAGACTGATGAACTATTTTAATTCTTTTTACTATTAAAATTTTCTCCTTTTAGTGCATGTCTTGTAGCTTTAGAATATAAGGCTTTTTAACTCATCTATGACGAAGTACAATCCTTATTTATAGTCTCCATCATAGTGGCCAGTTTCATTGCCTTAAACATTATCCTTATACAGGACATTTTAACAACTAGGGACTTAAATCCTGACTAAAGAGGAGAAAATAGACCATACGATGATCCATTTTATACTTGACCTAAGTTTTTTAATATTCATTAATGTCTTCACAAAAACTTCCCTAAAGATTAGGGCTATTCATTTTGAAAAATAGATAAAACCTTATTTCCCCCCATTATAAAGGAATGTTGGCTCATGGCAAATAATTTAGAAAATGTAAAAACATATAAAGAAGGAAATTCAAATCATTACAACTTTATCAATAAAAGATGAATGCTGTTAACATAAATTGATTATATATTTTCCTGACTCTTAAATATATCTATTCGTCCTTACAAAAATATGATCATGCTGTTGATACTATTTCATAGCCTGATTTGATCGTTTTTCATCCTGGAACTACACAAACGCACACACACAGGCACGCATGAGTGTATGCACGCATACGTGCACATTGCTGAAAATTTCCCTTCAAAAAATGTGCTTACATACAACCAAGACATAAAGATGTTGAATAATGTCTAGTCAGAGGCCTCGCCTGAGAAGCAGGAAAGGTAAGAGATTCTTACTTAAATATTGAAATTATCAGAAGTCTGAATCTTCCATAAGGATCACTAGTGCTCACATGGCAGAGACATCAAGATAGAGTTCTGAGAAACACGTCATGTCAGGTATGAGTCAGAAATATAGTGGTATTTTCCTGTATGATTAAGAACATTCCTGAATTCTGCCTCACAATTCTGAGTCAGCATTTGTATTTTGTTTAAGACACCTTATTGCTGGGCTGATTATCAGTAGTTAGGCATACATTTATTGGTAATCATTTTATGGTGAGTACTCTATATCTTTCTTGCTATATAAAGGCAAAATAAGAGCAAGATAACATGCAGACCCTTATTTCTGCCAGGAGCCAGTGAAAATGAGACAACACGGCTGGGAGAAGCCTGGACCTGGCAGTGTGGATAAATCCCATCAGTCAAGTTCAAGGAAACCTTGGACAGAGGAAACCCTGAGACAACAGAAAATACTCTAATTTTTAAGTTACAATATTTCAGACTACAGTGCAGTGATAATTTGTCTGCTTTGGAGATTAATTACATTCCACATATATTCAAACTGAATTTTTTTAATGTCAGACTAAATTTACCAGGATTTACAATCCAAATGCTTTTCTTGAATAAGAATTTTACCTTGTTAAATAAAATAAGGCCTCTCCTTTGTCATGTGATCATAATTCAAAGAATGCTAAATATGCATACCTAAACATATGCAAATTTATCTGGCCAAATAATGTTGAATTTGCCAGTGAAGGATTAAAGACTGGAGAAGTGACCTTTAAGATTACATAGATAATTACTGGCAGGGTCCTGATAAGAACCCAGAACTCTTGACACCTTGGGAGTCCACTACTTAATATAACTTATTAGCCGTGTTTTTTATTTTCTGTATTGTTATGCTTTGACATCTAGGGTCTTTAGTTCTCATGCCCCTAATCACTATCTCCCTGTCATAATCACCATCTCCCTGTCCTCATCACCCCAGACCAGGTACCAGACAACTGGAGACAATCTCTGCGTTCCAGGGCCCATTGAAACTATTCAAACTGGTCAATCCTAAACCTACTTACTGTCTCACCTAGGAGACTACAGTGAATAGTGTTTCCTTATATTTCCCCCTTCACCCCTGCCTGCTGACACCCTGGTATTTCCCTGTTCCTCCTCACCCCCTGCAACCCAAACTCTATGGCATGGAAATGCCCCCCATCTTCTGGGGTCTGTAAGTATAAGATATCTTCTCATTGGTACTGATCTCCTGATCTGTTGGCCTTGCCATGAGAATAATAATAAAAAATGCCTATATATGTTTAAACACAGCTATTTTTTAAGCGTGATAGACTTCAGTGAAGCTACTATCACCAAAGGGGTGTTATGCATGGAAAGATGACAGTCATGGCCTCTGATTGTATATATCAATACTGTGTTATCTCCCATCATTAAAGATGATCAAAGAGAGGTCATATGACACCTGTTACAATACTATGTGTATTATTATGTACAATATAATGTACAGATTTTATTACATTATGAAATGGTATAAATGATGTACATTTATTTCCCTTCGTTTTATCCTTTTCCTCTTCCAGATTCATAAAAATTTGCCAACTGAGTGACGAGAATCTCCAGTGAATTGCTACATATATTCAAGGCACCCAAGGCATAAGAACTTTTGGCTTTGTTTCAGTAGTCTTGGGCTACTTATGACAAAGTTATTGCAACCTGATAGAAAAATCTGTGCCCAGAATCTGCATCATTCACAAACTATATCCCCATGACCACAAGAAGTGTCTACCACCAGATGGGAGAAAAGGAACACTTGGAGAAAGAAGAATTTGGACTGTTTTCAGAGTGAGTTATAGCTTTTATATTAGAATTTAGAAAAGTCTGTTATTTTAAACCAAATATTTGTAGAAAAAATGTTTTCACCTCTTTGGTTGAACTTTAAGAAATGTCCATTTTTATGGGTGAAAAATTGTTAAATATTGATGATTTCTCAGGGTTCAACCTATTAGTAGCACTGGCCAGCACTGCTTATTACAAATGTGATAACTAGAAAAAGACATCATTAATAATCAAAGATAAACTTCAATTCATATTTCAATTATCCCCATAAGCTATAGATGGAAGATTATAGCACAATTCTCACTGATAAAAATCTTACAGGCACAGTGCTTCTGGAATCCATAAATCAAAGACTGAGGAAGACAGACATATTAGCACTCCAGGACTAAAAAGAGAGACATTTTTGCTTTTAAGGGTAGAACTTATTTTCTGCTCTGGAATTATTCCTTAGTCTTGTCTTCTCTAACATGACAATTAATAAGCCTTTTAGGAGCTTCGATGGATGATTTGATGATTTTATTTTTATATCCTCCTCTCTAACATTTACAGATGGTGAATTTCACACTGATTACAAAAAAAAAAATGCTATTAACCAATTGTAGACATTTCATCAATATTTTTCTCCCTGGTAGTATATTTCAACAGGGTAAAATTTGCCAAGTGGCTAGAGCAGCTGGTAAATAAAGATTATATTAGTAAAGATCTGTGTCTCCTCCGAGCGAAAGGAATTGATTGAAGAGAAAAAGAATTTCTTGCTGTTTATCTTAAAACTAACATTAGCAGAGCAAGCCTCTTGGGGTGGGCGGAGGGAGAGAGAGAGAGAGAGAGAGAGAGACAGAGACACAGAGACAGAGAGACAGAAAGAGAGAGAGAGAGTCTTCACAGACTCTTCCGTTTGTAGATTCTAGACTTCAGTGTCAAAAATACCTTTCATGTACATGCGTTAATTTTCTTCTCTCTTGATGTTTGGATAGCTGGAGAATATTAATAAATTCACTCGGAGTCTGATATAAACAAGCCACATAGTCTTCATCATATAATGTACAACAGAATAGATGACCTAGAAGTCTCCCCTTGGTCAGTTCTCCAGAAAATATGTTTTTCATTTAAAATATGGAGAGTAACGACATATTTTCCAATTGACAATGATTTTAACATCCTCAAAACTCAGATATACAAAGTATGGTCTGGACCATAACAGCAGTTTCATAGTGATAACCTTTTGATCATGAGCATAACAATCTGACCAGAGTTCATCACAATCTAGAAAAAAAAAAAAAAAAGCATGAAATGAAATCAATGGGTTTTCTTAATCTTATCAGTGAACAGTGACTTCAGCTGACAGATTTATTTCTATTTTCAGATGCCTCAAGTGTTCTCATTCCATAGAAAATAAGGTGTTCATTAGCAAATGATATGGTAGAACATGTTCAAACTCCCGGCTAATTAAAAACAAACTCAAAACAATAATGATGGAAGTTTATTAACATTTGTGAAATTAGAGAAGAGAAGCATCAGAAGGCAACAACTATAATAAAAAAGTGAAGAAAGAAAAGAAAGCATTTATATTTGAGGTATAAAAAAAGGGAACATTCAGCACTGAGGTCTAAGAGACAATAGTGGAGACTACTTTGTCAGCAGATCTGTCCCCAAGCAGACAGGACACTGTCCTGGTGAGGTCACTGTATTACTTGCTTCACTCTTAGAACTTATTTCTAGAAGTCCCTTGTCTTTTCTAGTCCTTTTTATTCTAGTATTTCAAGCACAAGCTTATTCTATATGTGAATCTTGGCACCGAGAGTTAAGGTCTTTTCTTTAATAACTTGGTACCCCAGGATCTAACATCAGGGTATAAATTAGCATCTATTTTAACTACACAGTTGCTGCAATCTGATTGAGACTAGTCAGTTTAATTTGAGCTATATGTCTTCTTAATAAACCTATGGTAGATATTTTTTTCAGTTCTAAGATTAACTTTTTGTTTTATTGTTTTATTGGGATATGATTGGCATACCACATTATAAGATTAAGGTGTATAGCACAATGATTTGATATATGTACATAGCACAGATGAGTCCCACAATAAGTTTAATTAACTTTCATCTCCTCACATAGCTACACATTTTTCCCTAGTAATAAGAACTTTTATGACCTGCTCCCCTAGCAACTTACAAATATACAATATGTAGTGCTAACTATAGTCAACTATTATGTACATTACAGCCCCAGAGCTTATCTTATAACTGAAAGCTTTTATCTATTGATCACCTTCCTCTACTTCTGCCCCTTCCCTAAGTAATATTTGCAGTTAAGCTAATACTAATTTAAAGTGAAGTTTGTATAGTATAAGAAGAGAACTAAACGATAGAGGGGAGAAAAGAAGAAAAATATTGCTTAATATCTTCTAGTGCCAAACTATCGTGATCAGAAGAATTTTATTATGCCTTTCCCGGCTCCCCAATAAAAATGAATGACTTGTGTCTCCCACATTTAACTTGATCAAAGAGATCGAGCTATTCCCCAGTGCCACCACAGTAAGAGAGTTCACCAGGGCTACAAGCTGGTGACCCTACAGCAGTGACCTGAAATGACCCACAGAGAAATGAGCATTGAGGTGCTCCCAAAAAATAGCTACTTCCTGGTTAAGAACTATGCCAGTTACTAAATATCATTCTTAACAGATAACAATATATACTTTGTTTCAGAAATCTTCCTGACTTTGAATAAAAGATTTATATAATTTGATACAAAGTAGAGTGGAAAGAAAAGGTTGGAAAGGTCAGAATCTCAGAAGGAAAAAATGAAACCAGCAATGGTATTTTGCTGCCAGCTAAGACAATAACAAAACCACATACAAAAACACAGTGAATTCATGAATGATAGTTCTATTAATTATTGACTACATTGGACTGCCATTGAGTTGATAAAATTAAGAAAAGAACAAAGCAAATGTACTATATTCTCTCTATTTGAACTGTTTTTATTTTTTAAATTTAATTAAGGTACATTGTATCATAATCAATATCTACATATGAAAAATGAAATTTACCACCAGCAGTTCATGTCTATACTTTACTACATAATTGAATTCTTTTACCTGATTTTCCTACCTTACTATCCCTCCCCTTCTGGTAACCACTAATTTGATTTTATAAACTAAAACTCTACTGTTGTCTAATTGGGTTCATTCGTTTGGTTGGTTTCTCTGTATATCACATATGAGTGAATCATATGATGTTTGTCTTAATGCTGCTTCTGATGCTTCCAGATGGTTTTCATCTCTTTTATTGAGGTAATACAATGTTCCTTTGTAGCTGTGATTTCATTAGATTAAATCTCCTTTTCATTCTCTGCACCTGGAGGTCCCTTCATTTCCTTTAACTGCCAAATATCCTGACTTCAGGCCCGAGTTGACTAGCAAGTAATGTGTGATCTATTAACACATAGATTTTGGGCAGTGCTGCTTTCTAAGTTTCTGCCCATTGGATACTTCACACTTTTGATTTTTCAGATATACTTTCTGCACACATATATATACACACACATCCTTTTGTTTCAAGTTGAATCTCATTTTGTTCATTTCTGTTCCTATTTCCAAATTCTTTTGGGAAATTTACAGCATCTTTCTTTCCACATTAGCTATTTAAATTCCAGTATGAAATAATCAGTTAATGTAATATTTGAGAATTTAATATCCCTTTTCAGGTTATTAATGAAGACAAAGTCTTTTCTCTTACCTACTGTTGGACATTTAAGCACTTCCCTTACGACCTCTCAGACAGTCTTGCATATGATTAGGTGTGTTCATGTTCCCTATTAGATTATTTTGTGTCTTTAGGGCAGAGAATACACAGTTTTGCATCTTCCATGTGGACTAACAAACCTTTCACAAAGGAGGAATTTAGTAAATATATGAGAATTACATTATTATGGTTATTTATAGACCTTGTAAATGCCTCCTTAGAACCAGAAATATTGCCATTCAACCTAATAGTTTGTGCTTTTTTCTTCTTAATGTCTTTCAGCTGATGTTTACCAGTGTGCTTATGCAAATTAATTTAAATTAACAGTGTTTTATAGTTTAGAATGCTACATTATGTCTTTTAAAGTCCAGGCACACACTAAGTGTTAAATTTGTTCTAATCATAACATGAAATTCATTGGCGGTATGTGTGTGTGTGAGTGTGTGTGCTTTTTAAGTTAATTGGGCATTTCCATTCTGGTGTTTAAGATTCTAAGTATTTTTGTTTCAAGATATTTAGGTGTTTTCCCTTGGAATTTTTTAATTATTATGTGAAACAATACAAGCAGATATACAAGAGCAGTGTTTCAGATTTCTCTTGTTTTGCCAGGGGACACAAAGTGATTGTGTTAGTCTTGAGGTCTGTCTTTATAATTTATCCCTGGTTTTCTCTAACAACAATTTCCTGAATTCAAATGCAAAAGCAATTGCACTGCAAAAAACTAAAACTAAAACAAAAACAAAAAGCAAAAAATAAAACAGAAATATAAGAAAGTATAAATAAGAAAAAAGTTAATTATAATCTACAATTTAATGATTATCATCCTTAATATTTAAGGAGGATATTCTTCCATTTATTAACAAAATAATTTTGTTTTATAATTGTTTTCACTTAAATGTGTATGTGAAATATCATTCTGAATACTGAATATTCTATATTAATATTTTAAATGTTTTCTTATTCTAATATTTTGGTACATCATAATTTATTTTGAAAATCTTCTATCTTTGGGTATAAAAGTTGTCTTCTGATTCAGATCCTTAAAATGCTAGCATATTTCTTTAAATATACTTTATAATAAATTAATTATCAATGAGTAGGCAGTCTTAAATGTTTAAGAGAGAAATCAGGGTTGGTGCCTGGACTGTTATAGCATTTACATTCCAAAAGTTCTGTTGCTATTTTTTGTCTTTTAAATTTTGAAGGAAAGGTGCAGGTAAGTAGGAAGAGAGAAGAAAGGAGCTTTTTTTAAAAAAAAAATTTACTTAGTTTTCACATTACATTGGCTATTTACTTCCAGATAGGGATTTCAACTCTGAGGGCTGTAATTGTGTTCCTCTGGAGGAAATGGACCCCACCACCACTCCACCAGGGCACCACTGGTTTGTTTTTGGATATCTAGTACCACTTAGTCATGCCCACTGACAAGCTTACAATCCAACCTTACAGATTTTAGGCACTGAAATTCTTTTAGAAAAACCATTATTAGAACTGGTTAATGGACACAGCTTTCCTGAGGCATTAGTGTGAGCAAAAAGAAAGTAAACAATCTCCCATCTTAGAGTGCCATGGAGAAGGAAGGGCATTTTCTTTCTATATTTTTATAGCCATGATAACGTAAATGCTGGTAGAGTTAATAAAAATTGTGATGTAACTAAGTTGGGAAGATGGGATAAGGAATAGATGTTGGATAAGACTGTCATATCAACAGTGTCTGTTAGAGTTGGGTTTGGTTGTACATAATTGTATATCCTATTACATCTACAATACAATACAGTGCTCATTGACAGATGAGTAGATAAAGAAGGTATGGTATACAATGAAATACTTCTCATCTTTTTTTAAAAAAAGGATGAAATCTTGCTGTTTGCAACAACATGGATGGACGTAGTAGGAATTATGCTTAGTGAGATAATTTGGACGGACAAAGATAAACACCATATGATTTCACTCACGTGACATACAGGGAAAACAAGCAAAAGAATGAAGTTAATCAAACAAAAATTGGTCAGCAGAAGGGAAGGAAGAGGTGGGTAGGCAAATCTGGTAATAGGGGTCAATTATAAGGTAAAGTGTACAGTCGCACAGTTAGTAGTGAACTTAATATATACAAATGTTGTCTTACATGATGTACCCCTTAAGCCTAAACAATGTTATAATGCACTATTGCTTCAATAAAATTTTAAAATAAAATAAAAATATAAATGAAGATGGGCTTAATTATATAGTAGGCTTACGTCCTCTCAGGTACATGAATTTGGCAGATAAGTTAGCCAGATTGATTTGGTAGTCAGATATCTATATACCTTTCAAATCAGTTTTGTTCTGTTAATGTGTGGACTTTATCCTCAAGGTCCAGAGTGACTGCTGGAGATCCAGCTTTGACATCAGCATTCCAGGAAGGTGGAGAGAGAAAGGAGAGAAAAAGAGAGCACCTTTTCCATTCTTCAATTTCATAACTGAATTTAATACTCACACCGAAAAACATCACATCAAGAGTACAGATCAATATATTATCACAAAGAAAACTCACCTCTACGGCCACAACCTGGTCAAGGATAGACTATCACCATCATAAAGCCCTTTATAAGAAGGCATAAGCACCCTCTTAATCCCCGTCTTTCTTCCTCTCCAAAGATATCCAGTATTCACTTCTACCAAGACAGATCAGATTTCCTAATTTTACATTTTTAATAAATGGAGCCATACTACTATATGCATTCCTTTGTGCTTGGATTCTTCCATGTAACATTATTTTTTGTCACCCAATTCATGTTCATGTAAGTAGTAACAGTACGTTACCTATTTTGAAAATGTCTTTTTGTGTTCTTTGAGCTTCTGTTGTTCCTGATAAGCAGTTATTTGCAAACCTTATTGTTGCAATTTTGAAGAGAACCCACCTTATTTCTCTATCTCTTTGGTATTGAGTAATTTTGTTACTCAGACAAAAAGGTCTGATTTTTCTTTGAATTTATCTTGCTTGGTGTTTATAGTGATTCCTGAAACTGAAATGATAATGATTCATTATGATGGTATCTTTCATCAGGTTTTGAAAATATGAACAAGAGTCTCCTCAAATGTTGCATCTTCCCTATTCTGTGTCTTTTCCCCTTATTCACTCTTACTCTTAAATTCTGATTATATACAGAGCATATATGTCCTAGGTCTCAACACTTTTTCTGTTTCCACTGTTTTTATCTGTTTTTAGTATTGTCTTCTGATCTACTTTCTATTTAACTACTTGTTCACAAGCTATGAATAATATGCAATTAATCCATCAATTGAGATCTTAATATCAGGTGTTTTATTTTTCAGTGTTAGGATTTGTTTTGATTCTTTGTAATGATCTTTAGTTTTTGTGAGATTCTCAAGATTGTCTTTTATTTATTTCTATACATTCAATGTAGCTAATTTATCCATACAATTTGAGCACTAGAATAGTTTTATCTTCCTCAAAAGAGGATTTATTTTTGCTTCTGGCAGGCATCTGGGGTCACTATCACTTGGATCATTTTAATTCCATGAAGAATTGGGATGATTTAAAACTCTATTTTCTATAATTTTCTGTAAGGGCTGGTCTATTTCTGTTTCATCTTTTTGCCTAAAGTGGTGCTCTTTTCAGCCCGGATCAAACATCTTAATAGTTTGTCAAGACCTCCCTCTGTGCAGGGTCTTAACTATAATTTTTATTCTTCTAGCACAATATCAAAAACTCTGCTCAGCTTCTCAGAGAACTTTTTTGAAATCTGCATTGGTTCTGTGGTCAATATCCTATCTATTCTCCTAGAATCCCTTATTTCCTACAAGTGCGTCTTTCTACATCTAGAATTATATTACCTAATTCGAATAACTGCTTCCCCTCTTGTCCTAGTGACACTACTGACTTCCTAATGGCTTCTAACTCTGGGGACTTCCCATCCTTTTTTATTGCTTTTCCTTAACCATCCCACAATTCTGTAAATAGTACTATCATTGGGTACCCTTAAATTACGCTTTTTTTTTTTTTTTTTTTTTTTTTTTAAGGAAAGGTACAGGCAGGAATGAAGGCGAGCAGGCATGCAGGAAGAGAGAGGAGGAGGAAGCATTTATTTATTTCATTTAGCTGTTTATCTTGGTTGTTTCCCCCTGGGACCTGAACCCAAGTCCTTGGAATACATGTGGACTGCACCAACTGCTACTCCACCAAGGTGCATACAATTACACTTTTGAGTGTGCCATCATTCTTACCATACTCTGATGGAAACTTGTCTGTGGGGGAAGTACAACCACAAATGCTGCGTGTACTTCTCTGAGTTTTTGTCTTATTGTATCTGGGCACTGCAATTTTTCTTGCCCTGTTCAATTTCTAATACAACATGTCTTGTCCCACCCCCCGCACCCCATCCAGCCCCTTTCCTAGCCCCTAGATCTTGAACAAATTTCCTTGGGTTTTACATGACCTAGACCTCAGCCACTGAGCCACTCAAGTGTGGTAGAACTGTTTTATTTTTAAAAAATACATTTTTCATCTTTTCTAATTGTTTTCAATGAAAAGGTTGTTAGGAATTGCCTAATCCGTTATTACTGAGAGAGGGATTCCTCCATGCTTGTGTTTTAAGGAAACTATTCCAAAAGCTGACTACATAACCATAAGATTAGTCACATGGCCACACCTAATTGCAAGGAATCCTGCAACCTTTCACCTTTCACCTAGATGGCGATAGGCCCATCTAAAGCAAGAGTTCCGCTGCTATTAAACACAATGAAACTATATGCAGTCTCACCAGTTGTGGGGCAAATAATCCATGCTCCAGAAAAATATAGATAACATCAACAATTTAGAAATGTACTATATAAAAAGCTTATTATTTAGAAATTCAGAGAGGAATAGTATAAGAAGTGGCAGTTAAATATGTATCTATAAATATAGAGATGTTGGCATATAGGATACAGAGGAAGAGAAAAGCATGGCCAGGATAAGCCTTATAGTTCTAATGGGCATATGTCTCCATTTCCACATAGTACTTGGATATGAAAAAAAAAAAAAAAATCAATACATAAGAGAAGGGAATTGTTTTTTGTAATAGCTTATGTGATATTTGTTCTTATCTGCTTTTCTGAGTCTCAGTTTTATCTCCCCTAAAAATTCTTCGTTTATGTTGTAACCATGAAGTGGAATTAGATTAAGTCCTCTTTAACTTCCCTTCCATTCCTGATATTTTATGAATCTGGCTCACTATGTGAAAAGCATGTGGGACTGATTTAAAATGTAACTATCATTTAGATACAATACACAGCTGTTAGTATCTGCAGGTATCCCTCAAAGCTGGACAAGTTTTCTAACAACCAGAGAAAGCTTTAAAAGGTCCCAAGATTTAAATTTACATAATAATGAAAATGTGAAATGCAGGAATTTTTCCCTGAGAGCAAAGATAAAGTTTCAGATTAAAAAATGAAAACAACAATTGGGTAATCTCAAAATACATGCTTCTTTGGTAATTTCTGATATTGAATGATATTAAAATCTGTGCATGCTGGTTTGTTCACCTGTACCCAGGAACAGAATTTTTGAGAGGTCTGTTGAGGATTACTGAGATAACATCTATTAAGGTATTGAGTCATTTATAGAAAAGACTTGTATTACACGGAACAGAATTACCTGCATGAAATTGTCTTTTAGTTTTCATACTGTTTAAATGAGATCAAGTGTGGAAATGGCTATATTGTAGTGGTTTCGGAAAATTCTTCCTATTTCTGTTATAGCTATGTGGAAATTGCATTAGAAATGAAGGAAAGAAATAATTCTACCAAGAGTGAAAGAGAAGTAAGAATAAGTCTTACACTGGAATCACTCTACGTATTTTTGGTTGTTCGCGTGTGCTAAACAAATATTACTAAAAACAATGTTCACAGTCATCACAGAATCTTCCTTGTCTTTGAAACATTGCTCTACTTGATTGTTTAGTTGGTTGGTTTCTGTTTTGAATCAAAGTTATGAGATTTGACTATGCTTTCCCCATGGCTTTCAGCAATTTAATATAAAGACTTCAGTGTAGTTTAAACTGCAACTTTACATTTTCAGAAAGGGCTGTGTGAAAATTCTAGATGTCAACAAAGTAGACTATTCATCATAATACAAAATACACATGGCTGGTACATCATTAGATATGTATACTAAACTCCCTCTCTTAGATATGTGTACTAAACTCCCTCTCTCCCCACTTTTTTTTTTTCTGATCGTAGATAAAGATTTGCATAGATTTTACAAATCCTAGTAACCCTTGTTCAATCTGCCCCGTGCTCACAGGAATGTATTATGGAACTTAAAGTTGCTTATGTCCAGTAGTGGAGAACAAAGAAAAAGAAAACAAGAAATGCAAAAAACAATGATACTTACATTTTAACCTTTTTAAAATGCCTTTCTTAGCAACCCTAATTATGGGTTCTTCATCTGATTTAAAGATAAAATGTTACAACGTCATTCTCTAATAGATAAATGGATTATCCTAATGAGATCATCAGCCTTAAAATCAGTAGAATCTCTATATTACAATGTTAATAACTACTTAAGTTTGAGGTCTCTTGCCTCTGGAGGTAAACATAAGACACATACCATTTGAGGTCAAATAACAATATTTACATTTCTTTTTATTTCCAGGGAAAAAAAGAACTCAAGAACCAATAAAAGTTTGTTCAAAGAAACAGAAGACTTTTTTGAACTAGGAAGCCGTGTCTCAGTTTCTTTTACATATTCACCTTGAATCTTTCCTGTGGTACGTGGCCTGCAACCTCTCAAACAACTTTGAGAGCCTCCAAAACACAGCTCATTGTCAATCACCTGCTACTTGAAGTACAGACTAACTTCCTTGGTAGGAGTCCCATGCCACACACCACTCTGTCCCACTGTATGTGTGATACACTGCTCTGTATGGGAGAATCAACATGTTGAGTGAATGAATGGAAAAAAAATATTGCTGTAACTTTTGTCCAGTCATTCGTTCTTCACGTTTTATCTTGTCATATCCCAAATAGTCCTGTTTAGTCTTTCCAACCTTTCTTCTCATCTTGTTCTGGACAGGACGAGCTCCTACAATGCTCACCATTTCTCCAGGAAAATGAAAGACATGATGCTTTAGTTTTACCTGACTGTTACTTAATTGACAGTTTTGGGGTATTATGTCACCTTTGAGGTCCTCGGTTTATTTTTGTGCAAAAGGAAGATTCTAGTTCTTGCTGTATTTGCCTCACAGAATTCCAAAAGGATCTAATAAGAACTGATTATGAAAAAGTTTAAAATCTGCTAGCCATTAAACAAATAGATGTGATAATATTCTATTATCTCACATGAGTCTAGAGGGTCAAAAAGTCTTTCTGGAGAAGAGGGGGTCTTTGGGGGGTCCTGGGGCAGTGCTGTCTGTCTAGGCTCTTACATGCTCCTTAAATAACCTGTGTCCACCCTACAACAGCTATCAGCACTCACCTCCCTGGTCAGAGGGAAGTTTAAGGAGCATATGGACAAAAAGAAGGAAAAATAAAAGGTCAAATATTGACTTTGATACCAAATTGATATTCAAAAATGTGTATTATCCACTTTCAACAGAGCCTTTCAAAATATTTGTCACAAGCCATTCACTAGATTCGTTTAAATATAAAGATGATACTCTTTCCCTTAGATCATTCAGATTTCTTCTGTTCTTTTATCTGACTTTTTGTTGCAGACTTGATTCTCCACCCATCTCTCCTAACACCTAAATGGGCCCAGAGAGTTTTTCTTTAGTTTCTCCCCTTAAAACTAAGTTAACATCAGATCTTGGTTTTTTCATCCTGTCTGGGATTAGCGATAAGCAACTTTTCGAGAAGCTTTTCAATTTACCAAGAGTTCATGAAAGATAAATTACAGAAGGAGAGATGA
Source organism: Solenodon paradoxus (assembly GCA_004363575.1). Classification (NCBI taxonomy): domain Eukaryota; kingdom Metazoa; phylum Chordata; class Mammalia; order Eulipotyphla; family Solenodontidae; genus Solenodon; species Solenodon paradoxus. The sequence goes on along the minus strand of RJWH01000114.1, from coordinate 417,770 downwards.
ACAGTACAGAAAGGAAGGAGGCTCAGACACATTAATGTCTTGCTACCTCAGCTATACCTGTCTCCAGATCTTCCAAGAAGCAGTGTTTCTCTACTGATTCTCCAACAAGCAGACTAGCTGAAGGCTGCCAAAGAGATTATCTCAAGAGCCTGCATGCGTTGCTCAGAACTCCACTTTCAAATATAGAATCATGTCTTTCTCTAAGATCTAGAGTCAGAGAAATGCACATATAACTGATAGTAAGAAAGCTGTGCAAATAAGTTTTTGTGTATGTCAGAAATATTCACTAATTGTGACAAACCTAGTGCTCAATGAATAGTTATGGAGTGTTAATCACAAGTCAGACATTATAATGTGTCAGAGATAAAACAATGAATAAAACAAATATAGATTAGTGTGTAGTTGTCATACTTTTCTTACAGATTTTTTTTCAAAGGAAAGGTGCAGACAGGAGTGAAGGTGAATAGGCAACCAGGCAAGAAGAGGGAAGAGCTTGAAGAAGTAAGAAGTATTTACTAATTTTATTTAGCTGTTTATCTTGTTATAGTGCTCTCTCAACCAACAAAATCCAAACGGTGCTCTTTTAGAAGTAGTGAAGACAGCTTTATTACACTTGGGCCAGATGTAGAATCTGAGCCCCGAAATGCTTTTGGGATACACTTTTATCCGTGAGGGAGAGGGGAAGGTGTGAATTAGAACAGGAATTACAAACAGAATTCAGTTATTCATTTGTGAATTCCTCACATGGATAACAAACAGGATTCATACAATTGTAAAATGCACATAAAGTTTTGTTCTCAGAAAGGGGTCCCTCAGTAGTTTCCAACCAGTCTAGACTTTCAGGCGCCTGGTGGCTGGGTGGTCACCGTTGGTCCTTAGAGGCTAGAAACTGGGGTGTGGCTGCTTCCCTTCTACAATCTTAATTGTTCCTTCCAGACCCTGGACACAAACCTGGGACCTGGGGATGTATATAAACTGCACCCAACCCCTACTCCACCAGCGTCTGCCATATTTTTATTTTTAAACTAAGCTTTTCTGGTTTCATTAAAAGTTTTAGTGGCAAACAGATTAAAGAATATACACAAATACATTTGAATTTAATGCATTGCTTTCGACAGCAGTTATTGTTTCTTCAGGCACTTCCATGGGATAGCTATAATACATAAACAACACTTGAGATGGTGTCTGAACATAGTGACCACTCAATAAATAAAATTAGGAGGAATGCGGTAGAGTCAGAAAATTAGAATTAATTATTAGGATTGAATAACTGAGAGACAGGGAGAGGCAATAAATTAAAGAGGAACTCTCAAGAGATTAGGGTACAAGATCCAATATTTGCCATTTTCCCTTGTCTCATTTTCAAGTTAGTCTCTCTGGGCCTCCATGTGCACATTTATAAGATGAGAAAATAAAACTACATCTTCTTGTCACTGGAGATTGTCTGGATCAACTAACATAGATTACATGTTAATTTTGTGAGTTTTAAAATTACTAAATGATGTAGTGGTTAGTAAGATTTAACTATAAACCAAAGTATTTATCAATCAATTCATTTTCTCCAAATATATCTAATATTTTATGAAAAAATCCACCACACCAATGGTCTGTATTCATTATTAAAGAAATTTTGAGATCTTTTTTATTTTTTCTCAGAATGCAAACTCAAGGGATGTCTGAAGGAGGGGAAATATGCTTTTATGGGAGGGAAAGATGCTTAGTTGTTTGGAAAATGGTCCATGCTGGTAAATCTGTGCCATTTCTGCCATCTCCATAGCAACAAACTCTGATGTAACAAACAGAGGAACTTGATGGATAAATCAAAAATAGCTCAGAGATACAGTAATGGGAATTCATAAAGTTACTAGCAAAGTAAGAGAATTGTTTCCATATAAATAGTCTCTCTTTCACCTCTGTTCTTAATGTGAAATTCCTCCTTGAAAGTAACTTGCCATCTTGGATCTTAAATTTTAAACACCATCACTTCTTTTTTCCACTCTATTAAAAAGTTCGTTGATGTAGAGTGAAGCATTTTTAGGAAAACAAAACATATCAGGCATATAATTCCTAATTCACTAAAGTGGGCACGTGCTCTCTCATGCATGACAGTAATTTTGGGGTCCAGCTATGGTTCTGGAAGTGCAAAAGTCAGGATGGACCCCATTGCTTTTGACCCCCGAGTCCCCAACATTTAGAGTGTTGAGGAATAGATGAACTGCTAAACAGATTATGTTGTATATCCTTGTCTGTGTTAGTATTTTCAGTATTTATTGATTTAAAGTAAGTAATAACAATAATAAACATTAGAACTCAAAATATGCAGGCAATTTTCTTGGAAATGTGGTATATATGTATGTATTTTCATGCATTTTGTCATAGTAACTCTTTACAGATAGGTATGATTATTATCCCCAATTTGAAAGAAACAGAGTGTTTAAATAACTTGTCTCACATCACATAACCAGTAGTGTAAACTATTGTTTTCTCTAATCAATGCAATTACTTGGTTTGGTATCTGGAGGGTCACCATCTAAATTAAATGATACAGGTCTTTCTGTAGCAATGAGATATCCCATTTCTTTCAGAGATGATAAAACCTTTTATACTTAAGTAAGCACAGAGAAAGGGGAATAAAAATGTTTTCCTGGAGGAAAAGGAGGTGCAGGATTTTGGTTCATTTCAAATCACTCTTTTTCACTTTATAGTAATATTGATAGTCACCATTTATAAAGAATGTGTATGTGCTAGAAAATATAATGCATATTATATATAATTTATGTATATATATATGAACGTATATGTTTATGTATATATATATCTCCTTTAACTTTATAATAACTCATCTGTGTTATTGCCTTTACTGAAAAGGTAGTGAACTAGAAGTGAAAGGATTTCGAGAGAATGATGGAATTACTCAACAATTATTTATTTTTCAAATGGGGTGCAGAAATTTAAAATATATTATTTATAATGGTGGGTAGTCCAGGGTTTACATGATAGAATATTTGATTTCAAAGTGTAGCAAGTAACCAAAAGGAATTCCTTACATGAATGTGTGAATGCTTCTGCAAAATGTTTTATAAAAGCAAGTAGGGTAGATGGGTATAGCTGAAGATTTATCATATATGATGTGTATTGCCACTTGTAGATGCTCTGGAATAATAAATTATGTTGTTCCTCTTGTGTTTTCCTGTATCAAAGTCTCAATTAACAAAAAATGGCAAATATGCCCTTATTAATTTTCATTTGGTCATTCAAAGATTCATTTACTTTTATTCAGTGATTCAAAAGAATATATTTAATACCAGTCCTGATCACACACCATGCCAGAAAATAGAGACGAATAGAGATGAACAAAATATCTTCATTGGCTTCAAGTTGCTCATATTTGAGTGGGCGAGATGAAAAACAAATCAAGACAAGTGCACCCTGGTGGAGCAGTGGTTGGGTGTAGTCCACATACATCCCAAGTCCTATTGTAATAGCTCTCTCTCAACCAACAAAATCCAAACGGTGCTCTTTTAAAAGTAGTGAAGATAGCTTTATTACATGTGGGCCAGATATAGATCTGAACCCCCAAATACTTTTGGCATACACTTTTATTGGTGAGGAAGAGGGGAATGTGTGAATTAGAACAGGAATTAGAAACGGAATTCAGTTATTCATTTGTGAATTCTTCACATGGATAACACACAGGATTCACATAATTGTAAAATACACATAGGGTTTCGTTCTCAGAAAGGGGTCCCTTTTACCTAGTCTATAGCTTCCAGCCAGTCTAGACTTTCAGGCGCCTCGTGGCTGGTGGCCACTGTTGGTCCTCAGCGGCTAGAAACTGGGGTGCAGCTTCCTCTCTTCTATACTAGGTTCACATCCCAAGGCTAGCAGGAACTCACAAGTTGAACAATGAAATAAAATAAATAAAGTACCTTCTCTTCCTCTGTCTTTCTGCCTGCCTGCCTCTGCTCACATTCATTCCTCCCTGCACGTTTCCGTAGTAGATAAAGAACTCAATATAAAATAAAGAATGAGAGAAGTGCACAAGAGAGGTAAACTCCTTAGTGGGGGATTCTGGTAGTGGTCAAAGAGAAATGTCAGGTATGAAGTGGTATCTGAGAAGAGATTTGAAGAATGAATTGAATTTTTTCAAGCAATTGAGAAACAGATTTCAAACCCAGGAAAAAAGATGAGACTTTAAGGTATCACTGTGTGGAAGAAAATAGAAAAACCAAGTTACCTCATCTGAAAAGTGATCATTCTCCTAAAACAAGTGGCTTTTGACTTTTGTATTAGTATCATTAGCATGAAAACATGTTTCTGATTTCTCCAGAGGATATTCACTTGCAAGATCATTTGTGCTAATATAGATCAGTCAAGAGAATGTGGATAAATTCTTGTTTTTTACTTGTCACTCCTAAAAGACACTTATCTAAAAAAATTGTGCTTCACTAAGCACTTTCAGGATTGTGTGTCAGACATATTATAAATTGAAGAATTTTAATTGGGAAGGTAGAAAGCTTAGGATATTTTAAAGTATGATGGTTGTGCTGTAAACTGAACATTTATGATGATAAGGTTCCTACTAACTTCCTGGAAATTTTCCATTCACCCTTTAAAGACTCTGCTGACACACTATTTCCTTTCTGATGTTCTTTCCCTAATAGTTGAAAGGTCCTTAGAAATGTTATCTTTCATCCCCCAATCAGTGAAGTCATGTGAAATACAGTTATTTTTTTCAGCTTGAGGAATATCACCTTCAAAGTGAGGAATATAAAAACCAGCTCAATTTTCTTTTATGTTTTCTTGGTTCTCTGACCCACCACATACAATTCTGATTTGCTTCATTTGCTGCCAATTTCAAGCTCTTCCTTTGTCCCCCAACTTTTCCACTTAACCCTTCTTTCTTACTGCCAAAGTTTCCTTCTAAATTACATGTTTTATTGTCATTTCTTTGTCTACTCATAAATACGGAGATTTTTCTTTTCAACTACCCAGTGCATATGGATAGTGAGTTGATGTGTAAACTCTTCTTTCTCTTTTCACACAATTTTCTCAATTGCATTTTGAACTGTCTAGACACTTCCCAATCCAATCACCTCATACAATTCAAGGTTCCTGGGGGTGTTGTGTTTGGAATCAGCAATCCATGAAACCATATAAAAGTCAGATTTTTATGTGCATGAGGGTTTGTGTGTATGCACCAGTGGGTTGGGGCAAACAAGTCTTAATTTTGAACCCTCCAAAAAGAATTTAAGAGATTATTTAGTTCAATTCATTCATTTAAATAAAGAATGCATAATGAAGCTGAGAATTTCACGGCAAGTAAGGGAGATCAGTAAGAAGACAGGGCCACAGGCTCTGAGTGGTTCCACCAGCCCCAGGACTCCCAGAGCAATTTGCTGATATCAAGTGGAGTTGACCTCCTGTAAAATGTAGAATTTTGACTCTTTTAATAGAACTTGCATGGAAAATACTGCCCAGTTAGTGTAACAGCATCTCCCACTTGGATCTGATTCTTTTCACTGGAGAGCAAGGTAGTATAAGAGCACATTTCAAATGTACTGATGTCCTCAGTTCTGAAGTATTTTGCAGGTCAGAGAAAAGAGACATGCATAGAAATTAGGATCTTAAAAGTAATCCCCAAGCTACTCAAATAGCAGGATTTGATACTTTGCATAGAAAGGGTGGGAAGAGTCAAAGGAAACTAACCTTTGCCCCTTTGCCCTAGAAAGTCCTTTGGGGCCTTTAGTCATAATTTGATATCAGGCCCCAGAGAGTGACATTCTGGATGAGAGAGTATTCCTAGCTGTATCTCCCTATCATTTGCTTTAATGTTTCTTTTTCCCTCTCCAGCCCTATCATTCACAACTGAAAATCATTTTTATTTTATTTTGTTTTTTTCTATAGTAATTAGAGAAATTATTTTTTCCTATCCCAGAAATGCCAAATTAACTCTCTGAATGCCATACCTTCATAAGTGAGAACATTAATTAGGATTCCACCATGTTCTTCCTTTGAGACTTGCATTAAAATGATGACGTCATCATGAGTCACTGAGACTCTTTGCTTTTGCCCAGAGCACTCTCCTCCCTCTTGATCTCTCTGAGATGTGAAAATTGCAGTTTTCCCTTCCTCTGTCATCACTTCCCACTCTTCAGGGCTTCTTCTGAGTGGCTGCACTATATGGAAATGGAAAAGTACTTTCTTTCTCCACAGTAATTTCCCTTTGGTATAGGATTTTATTCCTAGTATTTAAGCAGTGTGAAGGATCTGGATCATTTCTTCAGAATTCATAGAACAATATTTCATAGGAACAGGGGAGGGAGGGAGAGAGAGAGAGAGAGAGAGAGAGAGAGAGAGAGAGAGAGAGAGAGAGAGAAAATGCCTTGCAGCTGCAGTGAGAATAGAAATAAAGAAGTTAGAGCCTAGGGAACAAACTCAGTTTGAAATTTGGAAGATTGCCTGCTGTTAAGGTAAACAGGGCATGAGTCTGAATGTAACCTTACTTTTTGGGATGTGCCCCAGAAATGCATCTGTAGATATTACGGTGCACCTGGAACTCATGAAACGAGCTGCAATGCATTCATTTAGCCAGCTCGAAGGAGGGGCACTGAGCAAGTCGTGTCTGTTAAACATGTTTTCTTATTTTTCCAGCGTTCCCTAGGTGTGTAATACATATGTATGAACATAAACACATACACACACCTGCCTTCAAGCAACCATTATGGTTGGGTTGCAATTTGCTGCCTTTATGCAGAAAGAAGATGTTAGAGTGAAAGTGTCAGCTAATTTACATATTAAGACAAGTCTCTAGGTGAAGGCTGATCCTGCATTATTTCCTGGCAAACCTCTCAGTGGGAGTTAGGAGGCAGAAGCATATCTAGAAATCATATATCCTCAACATGCACTTGACTCACACTTGAAGTTGCTCTTTCATGGTGATTATGGAATCTGGACCTTAAAGGCAAGATTTGAAAAAATAATTCATCCTCAAACAGTTATAAAAGCTGGTCTCACTATTGAATAACTATATCTGTAATGTTTTTCTTTATGCTCCTTGTGACAGTGAACATCTAAATTCATGCATGAAAATGGGCTTGAAGTACAGGATGGACTTTAGGCAGTGATGGAAATTATCACAGATGCTGCAGGGCTCATCTGAAGAGGTTTCATCACATATGACTTACTCACTTGGCTAAAATACCAGCATCATGAATTGTTTCAGGGTCCAATGACAGAGGCTGCAAGTCTTTCCTGGGGGTGATGGAAATTCACTGAATCATTAACAAACCAATCACCTTTATGCAAGATGTTATTTATGTTTCCTAGCAGAATGGAGGAGAATATGGTTTACATAATAACATTAAAAAGAAGAGAAAAAGATCACAGGATCAAAGTTTTCATCAGAAACTACTGGAGTGGGTGGTAAATGGATCCTTGGTGGTGGATGTACTGTGATATAGACATTGATTGAGGCGTGAAGCTGCACTCCTGAAAATTGTAGTGTTGGAAACCAATATCAACTCAATTAAAATAAATTATTCTAAGGGCTATACTTAAGGGAAATAAAAGCAGAAACTTACCAAAAGACAAAGACGTTTCCAGCAACTTTATTTATAAAAGCTCAAAATTGTAAAGAATCCAAATTACTCTTGTTACTAAATTGAATAAATAAAATTTTGGTCTATTTATGCAATGAAATACCACAGAGCAATAAAAGGAACAAGCTATCAATACACACAGCGAAAGAGATGACTCTCCTAAACAGAATACTAAACAAAAGAAACCAGACATAGAAGAGTTGATAGTATATGACCCCATTATTATGAACTTGTAAAACAGGCAAAATTAATCTCAGAATACTGGTTATCTTTGGCAAAGGCGACTACCTGGGAGGGACCACAGAAAATCCTAAGAATTGGAAATATTTGATATATAGATCTGGGTGTTGATTACATGGGTATACCCATGTATATGCAACAATTGATTAATGTACTTCATAGTATATAATATTATACTGTAATAAAATACTGTTCAAAAATAGAAATAACAGCAAAAAAGAAGCTACTGGAATCCTGTAGATGAACCATACTGACTAAGGTTGCTGAAGTGAGGTTAGAGGGACACCAACATAATTGTCTGACCTTGCAATTTTGTCCAGTGGTTTTTATTTCTTTCACATCATAGTCCACATAGAAATTGAAGACATATGGAGTGCACACTGAGTTAGAGTGTAATCAATACTTTAAGAGATCAATATTTTGGCATCCTTGTAGCATATTTACTGCTGCTAACTGAAGTCTCTCAGATGAACTACAAGCTCTCTTGTTTTGAAAAGCTGATACTTGACTTCTAAAGAGTACCCATGGCCTGCTGTGATGGAATCTTGCTGCTGATTCAGCTGGAAAGTAAGTGGGCATAGGGTATGTACTCACTCAATTGGGAGACTTTCGTCATGGAAATTCTTCTGAGATACCAACTGTTGTCAACATCTGATTCCTCTTCCTAAGGGTATGATCATAGAAGGGGCACAGTCTGAATAGGTGCTAAAAACAATGGTTATTTAGCTGACAAACCTCTTACCAGTTTACCCCAGCACAAGATCAGAGACTTTGACAAGTCTAAATTTTAGTCAGCATGGATTCCAGAATTTCTTCCTGTAGTATAGACTCTTTACCTGCACTTGACTTTTAGGGGAATTTAGTTTCCAAAATATTTTTCATTAATATTTCCTCTCTTCATTTTCACAATAACCTCTATTAGGTAGATACTGTTATTTTGATGACTCTCGTTATTTTTATAATAATGTCAGAAATGTGTATTTTTCTTATGAGTTATTTCAATAAACAAACTTTGCTGAAATATATAACATCTGTGGTTGGCAGAATAATGACCTACCCATCTTACTACAAAGTCTCTATCATCCTAACCCCTGAGAACTGTGAATTTGTTAATTAAAGTTAGACAGAACAGAGAATTCAAGTTTCATGTGGAATTAAGGTTACTAATCAGTTGTTCATCTCTTAAAATAAGGACTTATCCTATATTATCAGGTGGGCTTCCTCATCTGAATTATCCATTGTACACATAAGAGATCTTGAAAGTAGAAGAGCAGGCTGGAGAGGTCAGAGTAATACTATCCATCACGAAGACTAGGCCTCCTGTGGCTGGCTTTTAAGATGAAAAAATAAAACCAAGAGCCAAAGAAGGAAGGTGGGTGCTAGAGAAAGAGACATGGAAGCAGATTCTCCTCTAGAATTTCCATAAAGGCACCTAGTCCTATTGACACCTTCATTTTACCCAGTCAAAAATATGTGAAACTTTTAAATCTATAAAACTGTAAAACAGTAAATTTGCCATTTTGAGACTCTAAGTTCAAGGTTATTGGTTACAGTGATACTATGTGATCATGTGTGTGTACCTTGGTTTCCTCAGTTGTCATGGTGTAATAGCTCTCTCTCAACCAACAAAATCCAAACGGTGCTCTTTTAGAAGCAGTGAAGACAGCTTTATTACGTGCGGGCCAGATATAAATCTGAGCCCCGAAATACTTTTGGGATACACTTTTATTGGTGAGGGAGAGGGGAAGGTGTGAATTAGAACAGGAATTACAAACAGAATTCAGTTATTCATTTGTGGATTCCTCACATGGATAACACACACAATTGTAAAATGCACATAGGGTTCCATTCTCAGAAAGGAATCCTTTTATCTAACGAGTAGCTTTCAGCCAGTCTAGACTGCCAGGCGCCTGGTGGCTGGGTGGTCACTGCTGGTCCTCAGCGGCGAGAAACTGGGGTGCGGCTTCCTCTTGTTTACATTGGGAGCTTGTGTCTCTGGAAAGATTTATTCCAGAGAACATATCAGCTGGTACATAAGAAAGAAAGAGACTTAAAGCACAGGTGAGTGTCAAAAGAGATTTTACTTAGAAAGAGGAGAAGAATCACTCCCAAAGAGAGAGTGGGACATCCAAAAGAGGAAGACTCCAGTAACCAGCGACCTCGGTTGTTAAGGGGTCTAGCAGCTCACTTTCCACCCCTAATCTGTCACTGAGCTCTCTGAGGTGGGGCTAGTTTTCTTACTGGCTCATCGGTGGTCTCTTCTTGAGTTGATTGGAAGACTTCATATTGACTCCTTTATGATTGATTTCCTTTGTTCTCTTCAGTAGCCCTTCACCTTAGCATGTGGACATGGACTTGGCAGTTTCAGCTATACTTTAACCTTAATGGCACTGGTTTACTAGCTTTCAGTGTATTAAATTGCGTTGGTGTCACTATGATGGTGCTGATGACGGAGTTACATCAGTTACATTGATCTATTATTCTGACTCTGGATTTCCCTTTTCCTGAACTCTGCTTATTTCTAGCTAGCTGTCATTAGTAGTGATAAGAAAACTAAGAATTAGATTTTTGGTAGAAGTGGTTGGTCTTGGCAATTAAAATGCAATATTTTGATTGACAGTTTTAATCATTTAGAGAGAATTATATGAAATATGTTTTGCATTTCTCTACTACGTTAAACAAGATACATTGATCACAATTCAGCTTTCTTAATAATTGTGCAACATAGTTATGAATACAAAGGTTTGGGGCTACAATAATACAGATGAGCTCTTGGGATAATACAGATGAACACTTGGGGTTATAGATGTAGGAAGTGCTGTTGATTGATGAACAAGGGCTCTCCAGGAAGTCATGGGTGATGCCATTTTGTGCTAGGAGCTCCCTTGTGTGTGGCATTTGGGCGGGAATTTTGGTGCCAGAGAGACAGGTCCTAGGCACTTAGCTCAGTCTCTTCTGATAAGGATCCTCATTGTTTTGACTGATGTCTTTATTAACATGTTAATGAATTTCTAAACAGACTCTTTGCCTCAGGACTCTGAGTGAATGGCAGCAGTGTCAGGCTCTGAATCTGAAAGTCCATCCTGCCTCCATCTCCTACAAAATAGCCAAGAGCCCTTCCCCCAGGGCTGGCTTATTCCTTTGCTGAGCCAGCCTCCTCCGAAGTTCCAAATAAAGCCTTTCCGATATTCAGATACTGGAAGCATTTCTCTGGGTCATTCCTTCCAGGGTCCCAAATCCCCCAAATTTTGGGGGGGAACTTAACATTGACCATTGTATTAAATAAGCCTGGTCCAGGTTTTGTTGTGCTTTGTTTTTTCCTTTTTATTTTTTTTATTTTTTGAATTCTTAAGTCACTTTTCTCCCTGTCATTTCTTGTTGTTAACTGTAAGTTTCAATCAGCCACTGACAATGCAGCTTACTATCTGCACATAATCAAACTTACTAAAAAATAGACTTAAAGTCATGTTTAGTTAAAATAGAAAATATACTAGGGTTTCATATATGTATGCATGAGTGTATATATCTACATGTATATGTCTTTGGTTTTTTACAAGATAGAACATACGGATGCAACATCTGTCAGTATTTAGCACACATTTCCAGTCACTGCGATCCTCTGAGATAAATGGGAGATAATTAAATACATGCTTTCTGTAGGTTCCTTCCAGTTTCTGACATAAAGGAGAGCACACTGTATTTTAAAACCATGGACTTGAGGTGAGCTCTGGAGGCTCAGAGAAGCTGGCAAGTTTGAGACAATGAAAGAGCTGTAATGCTGGGAGGCAAAAGAGAGGGTAGGATGGAAGAAGAGACCAGGCTGGAGAAGAAATCAGGACTATGACAAAAAACTTGGATTTTATTCTAAGAGGAGAGAATTAAGGAGAAAAGTAGTATGATCAGAGTAAGGATTACTTGACTACTGTGTGGAGAACAGATTGGGGCTGGGGGTGCTGTGAGGGTGGAAGTTATGGATGAGGGGAGACTTATAGTAAGAAAGCTATGTTAACAATCCAGACAACAGAGTAGTGGTTTTGACTAAGGTGATAGAAGACGAACTAGGGGATGGAGTCGAGGTGTATGGTGGAGGCAGGGCATTTATTTCAGAACTTAAAAGAAAGCATGATGCTTTTATGTTGTGTAGATCTTCAGGTTATTCGCTGTAATAAGGGAGTTGAAACCTGACATAAATCACATTAATACAAAGCAAAACATCCTATATGTCATAACATCTTGTATAGTATAAAGATTTTGGCAACATTTAAATAAAAACTGATTGCCTGATCTCAGTGGCAAAACCTCTAAACTGGGTCTCCAGACAAAACTGGGAGAAGCTAATCTTGTTGCCACAGTCCTCAGAATTCCCTTTCTGCTATTATCCCTAGGATAGGCCTCTGACTTTTATTTTTCTAAAGGAAAGGTGGAGGCAGGAATGAAGGCAAGCAGGCAGGCAGGCAAGAAAGAAGAGGAGGAAGAAACATCTACTTATCTAATGCAGTTGTTCGTTTTGGTTGTTCCCCCAGCCCTGGGTTGCAAACCCATTTTCTTGGAACCTATGTGGACTGTGCCAGTAGAGGCTGCGTATTTAACCACTAAATCATCAAGGTCACCAACCTCTGACTCTTGAGCCACCACTGAGGTAGGCCAGGTCCATTTCTGCCTTCTCTTGTTTCAGCCATGTATGCCCACAACCCATGGACTCTTTAGAAAAACTTAGAAATCCAGCAGGAATATTTGCGAATTAATACTAACTTGTAGAAAATCCAATATTTGATTGAACTTATCATGGACTCAGAGGCTTAAATGATGCTGTGTGAAACCTAAGAAAATAGTCAGTTAATTAAAATAAATAAATGTTGGATTTTGAATTCTGATTTATTTTAGTTTTTCATTGTTTGAATAAGAAAAAAGGTCCAGATAGTGAGATAATGATGCAAGATTTTTTGACCTAGACATCTAATTGTAAACATCAGATGCCAAGTTTTCCAAAGATAAGTGACATTTTCAAGCAAATGCTAACATTTACCATTCAAATATATTTTTTCTTTTCTTTTATAGGACTACCTCAAAGGAAGCCTTTTTTTTTTTTTTTTTTTGCTTTAAAAAGTCATAAATTTTTACATCTAAGCAGAAATTTCTTGAATTCTATGTAATGTCATGGCTCCCTGTTTATCTTTACAAGCTTTTGAACATCAGGATTTAAGGCCCTGCCTTCAGACAATTGGTCAATAGATCACTCCTTGCTCATCGCACAGGAAGTAATAAGAAAACTAATTAAATCAATTGATAGAATTCATCATTTTTTTGCATTAAAAATATTCTACCTAATAGTCAAAAAATAAAAAATTGCTGTTTTTTTTCAGTCTCTAAAAACGGTAGTAATAGAGAGTGATCACAATAAAGAAAACATTCATTTTAAATCTCTTTTAAATAAACTTGGTTGATTTTTTTAAAAAAGAAACAAAAATCAGATCTTTTGTTCTAGAATAGTACTCTTCAATAAATGACATTCACAGAGTATGATTTGTTTGTCATGTTCTGAAAATTTGAAATAAGTAATTAAGTCAGTGAAGTAAGCCTGCATAAGTATGGAAAATAACAGCCAATGGTCAAAATTAATTTAACTGAAAGCCCTCCTTTACTCAGTGGTCTCTAAGTCTTTGGGGACAAAGAAAAGTTTCCTCATTTCTCAGAGGTTCTTCACAGCCTGGACAGCACACAAATTAATATTAAATGCAATTAGTGAGAGAAAAGCTCAAATTTAATAACATAGGTAGGAATAATTTATATGGAGGTAAATTCTGAGGCAACTGGGGGCACACTAGAGATTAGTATCCCATGCTGAGTCATGGAAAAACGGACCTTGGAATATGGAGGAGAAAAAAGGTGATCTTCAGGGTGGCAAGGGCAGATGACATATTCACTCTGAAAGCAAGGTGGGTTTTTTCAGATAAAGACACAGATAAACTAACTTGGATTAAGACCTTCCCAAACACTTTCTTCTAGGGAATAAGAGAACAAAAACCATTCTAGATTAGGGAAAGGGTGGAGGCCCAGGGCATAATAGATGGTTTCATTGATTAGGGGAAGGATGAAAATGTTAGGAGCAGAACTGGAGCTTTTCTGTCACCTGTGGAGTTGTCCTTCTTTGTTCTGGGCTCAATTTCATGTCAGAGTGGAGCATCTATAAGAGATCAATTCTGAAACAATTCGAGTGATCCATTTTAGCCTCTTCAAGCCCAGCCTTGGCTGCACTTAGAATCACCTAGGGAACTTTGAAAATGCTGACTCTTGCCATACCTTGGTGACCTAGTTGATAAGGCCACCAGACATACATAGTCCACATGCATCCCAAGGACTGTGGTTCTAGACCCAGGGCCCAGGGGAACAACCAAGATGAACAACTAAATAAAGTAAATTAATGTCTAAAAAATTCTGAATCTTAAGCCAAACCCCAGACCAATTAAGCAGAATCTTTGGAGGAGGAACCCAGATATTATTGCTTTGAGACTCTCCAAGTGAACCCCAAATGCAGCCCAATGAAGTTTTGCCTTCAGGCATATTGGGGTTACTGAATGACTTTTCTCCAAACTTACTTGAATCTTAGAGAACAGGAATTTAGAACTCTGGATGGATAGTTCATTCAGTAAAAGGCACAAGGAAGTTGGCACTATTTACTGTTTACTATTAGTAAGCAGGTGTGCATCCTGTGATTGCTTTGAAGAACTGGATAAAAACAATTCACTACCACTTGAACAAAGTCATTTCTCAATAGGTCAAACTTACTCCATTATTACACTGTGCTTCTTTACTAAAAAGAAGGCAGGACCGTAGCAGAACAATGGAAGAGGATGCTTAGGAATTACTTACCTGTTCCATCAGCTGCTAAGACACCTATGAATCACCGTAACTGAACAAACACTGGCGGGCTGCCCAGGAATTTGGCTTCTATATAAAACCCAGGGCTTCTATAAACCAGTAATCATAGGACAATAGGAGGAAGTGGGCATTGTTTCTAACTGAGGAGAAAAATCCCATCCCAGCAGTAAGAGACCTCTAACCCAATCTCTTTTCTTCTTGCTCTCTCTCTCTCTCTCTCTCTCTCTCTCTCTCTCTCTCTCTCTCTCTCTCTCTCACATACACACACACACACACATCAAACTTGATATTTGAAGAAAATGAAATATATTGAAAATTTTATATGCATGAAGATTTTATATATATATATATATATACAGGAACATTTAAAAGTTGCTTGAGGATGAAAGTCACAATTGAATTCCATTTCTCAGTCTTTTTGAAGTAATCCAAATTATGACTTGTTAATTAAATAAGTACAGATAGATTTTGATAAATGGGAAAAGGAATATTACTCCCCCACCATCAGCAATGATTATGTGTTTTGCTCTCTGCTCTATAACTACCCATCACCTTTCAAAGTTATTATTCAGAGAGCACAGGTGCTGCAGAGATGAAATGGGTAAACATCTGGAAATCCAGTTGCTTGCCATTTAAATTCTACGTGGCAGAAGTGTTCCTTCATCATGACACTGTCACATTATTATTTTGCTTAATGATCCCATCATTATCATATTCACTTGAGTGACAAAATGCCAGATTCATGCTCATCAATTTTCTGCTCTGTCTTTCCAAATGAAAGAAGTTGTTCTTTTTAAAATCTATTGAATTAGCATGGTGGACTCAGGCAATGGAGAATGGAGTTACATAGTGACATTCAAAAATTATATGCCATCTTATCCCATCCCTGTAATTCATGCATTAAATTTAGTACTGCCAAGATTTAGCCATTTAAGCTTGAATTGTTCTGAATTTAATTATGTGTATCAAGACAAATATCTAAGCATGAAAATTTCAATTACAAGAAATAAGAAAAAAGTAAACATAACTTAAAGGGAAAGGATAAAAAAGAAATATTTTATGCCAGTCCAACCTATATAATTAAGTAATAAATTTACTCTTCATGTATTTGAAAATTATGTCTGTACACATATTAAAACAAATATAGTTAAAAATTACATGAAAAATAGTTATAGGTGTTAAAAGATTTCTACTATTACAACACACAATTCAGTAAAGTAAACAAAAGAAAGTGAAACATTTTAGTTGTTAGGGGCTTTGACTCTGTAATCAAATAATATGAGTTTAAGTCTTTGCTCAACTATTTGTAGAAAACTGGACAAGTTAATTATTTAACCATTCAAAACCTTATTTCAGGGCTACCTAACCCATGCTTAATATGACGATTGTAGAGGATCTATCTGGCTCATAGTAAGCATTCAATACTTGTTAACTACTAGTATTAATAGCAAGAATTATTATAGTATACATTATATCACTATAACATGCTACTTATATATGAATTATTATAAAAGTATATATTCATTCTACAAATAATATTATATTTTATTTTATAAAGTAATTTTATTTCCAGCTATAGACTGGTATAGAAGGGGGATAAGCAGACAAATGATATTTAGAATTCAACTAACATTTAAAAGAAACTTTAATAGTATTCATGTGAATAAAACCACTTGCAGGTTGGTAGTTCACAGGATGAACTTTTAACTACATGGTTAGCACTTAGATGACTAGTTGACACCAATGAAGTTGAACTCAAAATTAGGATTTTCTTCAGCTCAACTAACTTGTACCACCCAAGCAGCCACCCAATCATAACCTATTAGGCCTCTGAGATACTTGATATTCCTTCACTATTCCTCACTCCCCACCATTAATTCAGAAAATTTCACTGGGTCCAATTCCTGAAAATTTCTCCAAAATCTTCCTTCTCCGTTCCTCTCTCCTGCCCACAATTGTCACTCCTGTCTTAGGTTTCTACTCTTCTCTCACTCTTCTGCACATCCAATTCTCAGATCTCTGGTTTAAGAGCTCTCTTACATTCCTAACACAGTTGTCTTCTGTCTTTCCTTCCATAGAAAGCCCTAATCTTTCACCCCTATTGTGTGGCTGACAAAATCCTAGAATGAAAATTTAAAGTTAAAACAATATTTTAAGTGTTTTTTACTGAATTCTAAAATTATTAATTTTCTGTTTCCTGGTTAAATGTAGTATAAACAGACTTTCTGGTATCATCAAACCTAGAAGATCAAGGTCGTATATGAAGAATCCTTAGTTGCTAGTGATTATTATCTCTTAAGTCAACACAGTGAACTGCATGAACTACACCACATACAAACAAATGTAGTGTATTCAAATAGAGATCTTAAGCCTGACAAAGACAAAGGTAGATGGAATGACTGTTAGAGCATGGATGGTGGAGTCAGATTGTCTTCTTCAAATCTGTTATCTGTGACACCTTGGAGGAGATTTACTCTTTCCTGGAATTGCTATAGGAGCATCCATATACCCAATGCTTAACACAATATCTATTATATTTTTAGCATCCTATGACTAGTAGATAAGAGATGATCTTATTCTATATCTCTAGAAGTGTTTGCATATATGAATGTGTGTATGCATGTGTGCATGCTTTAATTTTCCCTTCAAAGATCAACATCAGCACAATTCCAAAGAAAGGATGAAAAAGAAGAGGGGATGCAGGTACCCAAAGGATTAGGATGTGTGCATCTCTGTCTATCTCTTTATATCTGTATCTATATCTATGACTTTAGAAAATCTAGTTGATATTATATTGACTTCCTAAACATTTGTATTCATAAATAACATGTAATTGATTTACTTAAAAATATTTTAACAAATGTTAGTTAAGTTTTGCTGTATTTATGTTGTAGGCACTGGGGACACAGCAATGAGCAAAACAGAAAGTTTCTTTCCTGGCTTGCATTCTTCAGGACAGGGATGGACAATAAATGCGTTATTAAATACATAGCGTATCAGATGATACAAGTGTAAGAGAGAAAAATAAAGCAAGATGGAGGGTGTGGGGTAGTAGCAGCAGCAGTATTCATAGGAGAATTTCTGTTTTTCTGCCTGCCTAACCTGTTTTTAGTTCTATAAGAGAAGATTATCCTGCAGATAACTGAGTATCTCCAAAAAAATTAAAACAATCAGCTGAACGGGTTCAAGATAGGCTGGGGCTGTTTGGTATAGGACACAAGCAAAAACTACAGCCTTTTGCATGAGGAAATTCTGAGAAGATATCAGTGTACTAATATGTTATGAAAGAGACACTAAAAGATGGTATCAAAAACGTTGTTTGAAAGGAACTCAGAGAGGTAAATTGATTGCTGTCCTCCAGCACTTCCTAATACAGAGTTAATTTTCAAGATATGAAGACAGGAAAATACAACGAAGGAAAAACAACATTAAGTTAATGCTCTAATGGACATTTAAGAATTGATTGCATTGGTCAGTTACATGAAATAACCGATCTGGTGAGGCCTCAAGACTAAGGTATCCAATGAGGAGGTTGCAGAAAAAGAGGGTGAGAGCAAACGTGGGAAGAAAATTCCAGGCAGAGGTAACATTAAGAGCAAAATCCCAGAGGCAAGAAGATATTCAGATTGTTTATGAGTAGCAAGAAGAACCATGAAGGAGATGAGGTCAGAGAAATGGGAGATGGGAAATAGAACCAATTTAAAAACATTGGCTTTTATTTTGAGTGAAAGTGGGAACCCAGTGGAGGGTTCTTGAGTACTGGAGTGACATGATCTGACTGGTGCATGGAAAGTGTCTCTCCAGCTAATCTGCAAAGAATTAACTGAAGGGAGTTGGTGGTGGGGGATCCCTGTTGGGAAACAATTATAACGATCCAGTCAGAGCTGAAGGTGGCATGGAACAACACGAAGGTTAAGGACATGGTAAAAAGTGACCATATTCTGGATATAGTTTGAGGGTAGAACTGACAGATTTACTGCTAGGATAGTTGTCACAGATTGCCAGATGTTATTTTGTACATTACTACATTGTCCCATTTAATACTCCCAACAAGGGTGAGAAGCTGTTGTCATACTTAATTTGTAAGAGGAAAATTGCTAATGTGACGTGTAGACAGAGGTCTAATAGCATCAGTAGGGCAGAACGTGGTCTTCAACTCAGGGGTTATGATTTCTATCTGTCTCCTCATGCATAGAAGTCTTTCTTCCCAAGAGTTCTTGGAAGGTCCCTTTTATCCCATGAAACATTTATTGAAGGTCAAAACAAGCATCTTAGTTCAATTAATAATGCCGTCCTACTACATAGCCATCCCATGATGCCACGAAGCAGTTCCCAGATTTCTCCCACCAATGGCTTCGTAGTGCTCAGAGGAGAAAATTCAGATTCCTTGAGATGAATCATAAGCTTCTTTTTCATTTGGAGAGTGGTGATTTCAGCAGCCTCATGACATCATTGTTCCCCACCTCTGCATCTACACCTCTCTACATTATATATGGATAAAAACCAAAAACATGCATGTATATTCATTGATTATACTCATGAAATTTCCTTAAGTCTATTATGTGTAATTCTCAGGCTAATATAACAACTGAAGTGCGTATTTTCTGACCTGGAAAGGTATAAGGAGATAATATGGCAACAGTAAACCAAGACAAGTATCTGTTAGGCCTCTCACAGACCAGTGATTAAAACCTCAAATATCACAAAGATTACCTTTTTGGTTTCTGTTTTTCTTCTCAGCATAAAGAACGTTTGTTCTGTCTTTGTAAAATATTTTTTAAATGAGCTGGTGGGGAAAGAGGGTGTGAGGGAGATACAGAACTAGGGAGATTTTTAAGTAGGCAAGCTTTTCCTTCAATATAACTAGAATTTAAACAGCATGATGCTGATTTTTCTTCTCACTCTCATGGTTGAGGACTGAATGAAAATTAACAGCATCTTTACTGAGATCAAAGATAAAGTGATTCCAGTTTAGTACCTTATAAAATCAAGTTAATTTCCATTCCTGGGGTAAACAGTCCCTCAAAGGCCAATGAATGAAAACTCAAATATGATCTTTGGCAATTTTGTTCACTTTAGGTCCTATTTGCTTTTTTATAAAAACAAGCACAGTATGGGTGAGGTAATTGTTTTGTCTCTAGACAACCTTTCAGCTCACTCTGTGATTCTGAAGCTCTGGTGTGTCTCTGAAGAGAGCCACAAAGAGCTGCTCTTACACATGGATTTTTGGCAAGTAGGATGTCTTTCTCACAGAGCCATCAAGGCATCAATGTAAGGCAATTTGGCTGGATTGGCTTCATCAGGAATTGGACTCTAATGTATTTCAGTATCCTCACCCCCATGGAGAATGGGAGAGTGTCCCAGCTCCTAATCATTATTTCTTAGGCATACAACTCTCCATTCTTTCATTTCCTCTTCTGCAAAATGAATCCAACGAGTTGGCTTGAGGTTACAGAGCAGAAAAATTACTCACAGTCTTCTTAATCATGCAGCTCTTTACTTGGTTACTAAAGACAAATAAATTGATTCTGTTACTTCAGTACTTTGTGTTGTTAGCCTGTGCATAATGTCACATCTGAAAAATGACAAGTTCTATATTACGATCAAACCATGAAATGATTTTCGACCTCAGTGGTTCTAGAATAATGATTTTAAAAGGAAAGTGCCCAAAGTAGCTATCTGACAGACATGCAATGATACTAATTTCTAAATATACACAAGAGATTGGGGCTGTGGTCAGTCAGTTATTGAACAAGAAGAGACTATGCCTTACTCCATAGCAGTTATTTGCTGGACAGTGCATTCATTCATTTCTCTATGTTAATCATAGTTTCACAAAAATGTAAAGATTCCTGAGTCAGGTAACTTGTTAGGTTATTATCCACCTCAGTAATAGTGTGGGTTAATTTATGGTTCAAAATATTTACATACTGGGCTTGGCATGTGACTTGTTTGGGATTTTGTGTAAACACAAAGCAGTTCTCTGCCTTTTGACTTTGGGCTTGGTCTGTACCTTGCTTTGGCCAGAGGGATATTAGTCAACTCAAAAGCTGATTTCACTATTGGCCTTGATTTCTTATATTTCTGCCATTGCCGTACTTCTCCCAGGAAGCTGTTGTCCCTTCAATTGGACCTTAGAATGATCTATGTGGAAAAGACCAGAACTCACCAGCGAAGACTTCATTTCACTTGTGTACTTCCATCTCATTTTAAATTCCTGTGTTTCTGAGTGGTTTCTTATACAGCCATCTCTAATATAATAATAACTATTAGTTGGATGATTACTGTTTAGAGGTGTTATACACACTTTATTTCATTTCATTCTTACCTCAAACCTCTTAGCTACATCTTATTATATTTGAAATATTTCAAATTTTGGTTTGAAAGAAGATCTAGTGCCAGAGTCAACACAGAAGGCAGAGCGAACCCAGCCTTTAATGACTCCAAAGTCAGTGCTCTGAAAT
The DNA here is from genome assembly GCA_004363575.1 of Solenodon paradoxus. Lineage (NCBI taxonomy): Eukaryota > Metazoa > Chordata > Mammalia > Eulipotyphla > Solenodontidae > Solenodon > Solenodon paradoxus. Next base: position 396,586 of record RJWH01000114.1, on the reverse strand, counting down.
GTTTTGCTTTTTTTTTTTTTTTTTTTTTGCGAGGGAGGGATGAAGGCAGGGAGACAGGCAGACAGGAAAAGAGAAGTGGGGGAAAAAAGCATTTTTCTTCCTTTATTTGTTCATTTTGTTTGTTCCCCTGTCCTTGAATCTCAAACACAGGTCCCTACGCTTTACATGGACTATGCCCCAGCCACCAACTTAGTGTCTCAGCCAGCAGAGCGCACCTTAAATATTTTTAGATAAAATTGTTCATTGAACTTATTAGATCAGAACAGAATTTAAAATCTGAAGTTTTTTTTTGAAGAAAAGGTGCAAGAAGGAATGAAGGTGAGTAGGCAGGCAGGGAAGAAAAGAGAGGAGGAAGAAGCATCTTTTTATTTTATTTTATTTAGTTGTTCAAACTGGTTGTTTCGCCTGGGTCAGGGTCTCAAACCCAAGTGTATTTGGCTTGTTCCTTCGGTGGTGATCAAACCACTGCTCCACCAGGACACGCCTGAAATCTGAACTTTTTATCAAGACATATAGGCCATGACTCATCTGCCCTCCCTCCTTACATCATTTTATTTTCCCAGTACTTACTTCCCTTGTTAAGTTTCTACCTATTTCAAGGCTAGGTAGGTGTTTTTATCTTCATAGAACATTTTTTTTCAGTTCTTCCATGATTGATCTTTTCCCATTCTGGAAGAAATTCCGTTCAGAATTTTCCATTCTGAATTCCTTTTGGATTTCAGAAAGTTCTACCTGACTACATTAAAATCGTCTTCTCCAATATTTTCTCTCATTCACCACCCTGCTTGTTTCTGTCATATTATTACCACCCTATTTAATTATCTTGTGTTCATCTACTGCAGCATCTTGCACATAGTAGGAGCTCAATACATTTTTTCAGAATGAATGAATGAATGAATAAGCAATTGAGTGATAGGACAAGTATGTAAAAAACAGGGTAGTGAGTGGGGAACTTCAAAACCTCTACCGAATATCATAAAAGGGAGCTCTGAGTCAGGGTTGGAGAAGCAGGAGAGGTCAGGAGGGAGGGCTGTAGAGACCAGGGAAGACTGTCAAAATCCAATGCTGCCCATTTTGCCACTTCATAGAGAGCTTCCCCTAAATACTCCAGTCTTTATTCTTATGGCAATTCATATCAAATATATATTATAGGAAGCATATTAATATGAGCATGAGGGCTTTTTAAATTTAAGTTGTGAATTTTCTTTTCTTAGGGTTAGAGAAAGGTTAGCATGAGAAACAAGAAGGAAAAATCTCACAGTAAGCTACACAGGGGGAACCTGGGTACTACACCAATCAGACCTTTTGTGAGCGGTCTCCTCTTACTTCTGCCCTCAGACAGGAGCCCGAGCAGACTCGACAAGGAAGTTCAGACTGCAGACCAAATATCCATGAGTCTCACTGGGGTACGAATGACAAATCTATCACACAGGTAAGAAAGCCAAACAAGGTTTCAAGAAGATGATGTGTAACTAGGTTCTGAAAGAGTTAGTTTCATGTTTAAGGAATTCAATAGGTGTAGGCTTCTAAACCTGATTGTGCAATGATGTAAAAGTGGATACTCAAATATTATTTAGATAGATGATAGATGGATGATTAGATAGACAGATAGATAGATAGATAGACAGATGACAGATAGTTAAAGGAAATGTTCTGGCAAGAATGAAGATGGGGAAGCATGCAGGCAGGAACGAAGAGGAAGCAATCTATTCATTTTTATTTAGTTTTTCATCTTGGTTGTTACCACCAGCCTCAAATCTGGTCTTGAACCTGGGTCCTTGGCATGTATGAGGACTACATCTGATGGCCTTATGGTGGTTAGGCCACCAGACCAAACCACAAATATTATATTTTAAACTGAATTTTGCTTTTATGACTTAGCTTTAAAAATCATGAATTGCTTAAGTCAATATATTGCAGGTATGATTTGTGAGGGCACTAAGAACAATAGTTTGTTGCTGTTTTTCTCCTCCAAATATAAGTTGGTATTCATTGCATCTATTCATTTATTTATTTGTCTAACAAGTGTGATGGAGGTCCTACCCTCTTAGGCACCAAAATATATTATCAAAGGAGTATCACCATCCAACTTTTGGAGGATCATTGACTTATTCATGTAGGGAAGTATCTACTTGCCTTCCTAAAAGAAGGAGAAGCCTAGAGTATTCCGCTTTATTTTCTTCTGAGAGTGACATAAGAACTTGATATTATGATACAATGTAAGAATGAAATATGATAGTTGCAACAGAAATGAATAATAAAAAAGAACATTTGGTAATCTATGTGTGACTATTTTTAAGCACAGGAAATAGATGATTCAGTATTATGTACTCTTGAACTAGTTCTTTAGTTTGATTGACTTGTTTCACTCCCATAGCAATGAACTTAAGGAGCTGGCACTATTATTTTCCCCATTTTACAGATGAAGAAACTGAGACACAGTCCGAGGAAGTTGTCATTGTCACTCATCTAAGACATGGAAACACCTGGACTTGAACAAAGGCAGTCTGTCCCCACTGTCCATGTTATTACCAAATTGTGAGTTTATAAACAGTATATTGCTGCTTGTGGGAAACTTCCAGCATTCTGTAAGTGAACAAGGAACTTTCAATTCTTAATCCCTTATATCTGTGAATCTCGTTGCATGAGATACTTTGTCCTCTTTTCCCAACACGTTCTTTAAGAGTCATCCCAGAAGCAACTTCTAGAAAACTCCATGGTGCCCCTTGATCTACTTTAGGTTTGTTTCTTTTGTGTTTTCATCACTCCCTGTGCCAATCACTTCATCACAATTTTGTATAGTCTATTTGTTTATGTCTCTGTCCTCAGAAGATCAACATCTTATAGACAAGAATTATGCCTTTGTGCTAGTTACACAGAGAGTTTTAGATAAAGGTTTGATGTGACTATTATATGGGAGAGTAAACTTAAGTGTACAATTGTTGGTGTTTGGAAAGAGTCCCTGTTATTATCTCTCAAACTTGATATTGTAAGACAAATTGTCTCATCTAATCAACTTCTTTCCAACTGATCTTTCCATCTCAGACCACTCAGATCTCTGTTCACCTCAGGCCTTTTACATGGTAGACACCCTGCCAGCATCACTCCCTGCTTTGCTCTCTCCAAGACTGACTTCTTCACCTCTCTTCTCAGCCTCCAGGTAAACCTTATCTGACTTCTTAGAAGCTCCACCTATGATCAGCTTTCAGAGTAACCCTATTGTTCTCCTGCATATTTTATCTGGATACTCTATTGAGATAGTAATTTTGCTATCTCTTTGCTGGTTTAGAAAATAAAAATAATGAAAGTCATCATGTTTTTTATTCTTTATTTTTCTCTCCCAGACTTTGGGAAAGCCTGCTTTTGAAGAGATTGTGTTGTGTTTTGTGTAGTCCAGAGGGGAAATAAGAGAGACCCATGTCTTGGAAACTGGGAATTGGAGGGTGGACGAAAACATACCCCAAACTTTGACAAAAGACAAAACAAAAGAGTGTGAACTCCTGGTCACTGATGTTCTGTTCCAGTTTTCAGACAGTTTTTCATGAAAGGTTCAGAGTTCTAATGCATGAGACTCTGTATTGTGTCTCCAGGAATGTTGATTCCTTTGAGTTAGACTCATTTCTAAGAGCTAAGAGCTCCAAGTTTAAGTACTTCCTGGTGGCAGCAGTTGTCCCATTCAGAACCACGTGAGCTCAAACAGTTACCTAAACAGTCCAATTCAAATCATACAGTGGGAAGATCACAGGTTCCTCCCTCATATTCTAAGCAACTCCAAATCCTGATGGATTCTTTGCAGCTCTAGGAAGGAGGAGGGAGTGGCTCCTCAAAATGACAGATTGAGTTTCCTAACAACTTGAGAGGTTGGGGGTTCAGAAGAAGGTTAATTTTATTTGAAGAAAACAAACGGATGTGACATACAAGCTCACTTAACTATAATTCATTATCTATCACTGTTGCGTTTTTTGTGATTTATAATTATATATTATGATTCATTTTCCTGTTTGTTGACTGTCTTACAAAGTATAAGTCCCATGAAGGCAAGAAGCTGCTCAACAAATTTTCTCAAATAAATGTTGAATTCATGAATTTTGCACAAATTTGGTAAGGATGAACTGTTCTCTAAATTCATCAGTGAAGTATACTTCCAGACTGCAAGGTGGAAAATAGCAGCAGGAAAAACAATACTCCAAGAAAAGTCCATAAATTTCTACATTTTATTCCTATTTATTAGCAGTACAAATTTAGCTAAGAAAAATGTTGCCAAATAACCTATTTCAAAATATTCCTAATGCCTAATATGTCACAGTAATTTGTACTGGGTGAAGGGCAAACTGAAGGAAGAAACTCAATAGAGGCTTAAGATGATTTCACAGCTGTCCAAGAATCTTCCAGAAGAACTGAGTAAGTGGAATTAGGGAATAACTGCCAATAATGCGTACTCAGGAATCCAAGATCTCTGGGGGGTGGGAGAGAGTTGGTTAAGTACCCAGGAGTAATTGGTCCATTGTCCATACCAAGGCCTATGTCAATTGATTCCCTTTCTGAGGGAACTATACCCATACCTCACCATAGCCTGGCCAGTGGGAGCTGTGCCCACCCTTGCTAGAGACTGGTTGGGCATCCACATCTCTTGTGTGTATACCCACCTATAAAGTTCTAGATAATTGAAATTGAAATTTCTCTCTTTTACCTTTGCTTATGTCTTCAGTATATTCTTTCATTATTAGATAACTCAATCTCCAAATACACATGATACAACAGAACACCCATAAGCCCAAGAGAGAGAACCTGAAAAATAAGTAGGTAGTGAGTGAGGAAGAGCCATGTCTGTGTTTTGGGGTCCCTGAATGGAACATGTCTCAGATGAACTACAGAAATTTTGGGTCCACCGTAGTTAGAAGGGAAGTAGGTAGTATTTTTGAAGCATATAACTGGAATGCCTACTCTTTTGGAAGGGAGCAGAGGATGAAGGAAGGCCTTCCAGAAGAGGTAGCATTTTAGCTTGTCAAGAAGACAAACTAGAAATGGTCAGGAATAAGGTGGGAGTATGTATTGAATTGTGTTTGGAGACTGTCCTGGGGGTATGAAGTTCATCATATATTTATCTAGACCTTACTGGACTATGATCTTTATGAAGAGTTGGTTGCACAAAAGTTAAGAATAAAGGGTTTCCATTCTCATCAATAAATTGTGCACATGATAGAGAATTTATTATGCGCAAAACAGCAAGTTAAAGGAGTGGATGACTATTTAGGTCATTTATTTCTCTTGGAATTGTTAATTGGTTTCATTATCACCTGCATGAATGTTTACATGTTTTACTCTTTACAAAAAATGACAGAATTGAAACATGAAAATGCTAAGTTTCCCCCATGAGTACAGTGAGTGATGGTTGTTTCTCTAATGGTAGAGATGACTTTGTGCAGAGTGGCCTTAAAGCCAACTATTATCCTTGGATGATCTGCGTTTGACCAAAATGGAATCATGAAGAGAGGCTGTTGATGAAGGACTGTATTTCAACTCTAAAAAAGTAAAAATAACTCTAGAAATAAAACTTTCCATTATTTGAATCTGTAGTCTTATCTATACAAATAAGGAAAAATACCTTTTTCTTAAAAAAATATTTGAAACCTACATTCTATTTTTTATTTTAATTCTAAATACTGATAGCAAAAGCTAGATATATTTCTGCAAGAAGCTAATAAGAAAGCACAATTCATCCTTCTCTGATTTTCTTATAATAAGCCTTCAAAACTCTTTCTCCAAAGAAAATTTTAACTCATATGGCGTACATAACTGGTTATGGAAAGGAAAATTATATTTCACCACAGTGCTTTAGCAGTAAAAGTAATGATACAAATTGGAGGTTGAGACAAAGGCTGCTATTCACAGACTTTGTTGGTGTTGTTTTGATGGTAGTGAGGTTAGAGTCAGACAGAATGAAGATGAAGGAGAAGGACAGGCATTTTTCAAAATTTATAAATTACCAGTCAAAATGAAATGACCTTTTGATGCTCTCTAAACGGGTCCATTGTAAGAGAAAAGAATTTTGCTTTACTTTCACTTATGGCATTGTAAATGAATAAGAAAAATGGTGTATGGAGACTCACAGAGTTCATTGCTCTATTCATTCAGGAGTAAAAACAATTCTCCAAAAAATAAGATAGTATAAGTTTTATTTTTTATTACTCATAACCTGCATTTTTTCCAATGCCAGTATTGTGGTCTCTATTAAAAATATTTATTAAGCCCTTATTGAGTTATGTGTTTAAAGTACCTGGAAACGAGAGAGATGGAATTTAGAATAAAGACAGAATTCATAAGACTCTTTTTGGTACCAGTCTATCTGTTATTTTCACTCCAGTGTGAGTGCTTATGTCAATGCCTCTATTTAGGATTTGGTCTTCACCATAAGGGAGAATTTTAATCTTAAAAGAAAGGCCAGACTGGCCAAAAAATACAGGAGGAATATAAAGATGATGATGATGATGATGATATATGGATGGATGAATGGACGGAATGATGGATGAATAGACAGATAGATAGTAGATAGTTTCAAGACAACTCAGAATTCATGATCATATGTGAATAATGACAGAAATCTGGACCTCCCAATCATGGTTAAGGAATTCACCTTTTAATTTATCCAATACTACTTTGAGCAAGATTTTCACTCATAAATAAACAAGAACGATTACTCATGACAAGAACACCAATGAATAAGTTAAAATGACTAATTTTATGATTAATAATTTAGCAAATTTAGCAAATAATATAGACAAATTTAATCTCTGGCTAGCTGTTAAGTGGGTATATCTGCAATACCAATATAGAAAAAGAGTACCTATAACTATTAAGTAAAACTCTGGAAAACCATTCTCTAAGGATATTATTTCCATGACCATACATTCTGGCTTTCAGAGAGCAGTTTCAGTTTGTGTTTTCTGTCCCAGTATAAATATCAGTGGATTCCTTTAACTCTCATAAGTGAACCAGTTTGGATAAAAAATTGTATACACTCATTGGCCATCATGACTATGATGAAGGGGCCTGAATTTGAAGATAATGAATCATTTTTCATTCTGTTTTTCATTTACTTAGTAAACACTGTCATCTCAATTATGATGATAATTTCAGCAGTGATTTTAGCAGTAATGTTTATTTCGTGATTACTGTGTTTTGAGTAATATACTGGAGACTTTACATTCAATCGCTCATTTAATTTTCATAGCAACCTTATGGAATAAGTACTAATATCATCATTATGCAAATTAAAAAACAAAAGCAAAGTAGTAAGTCATTTGACCAAGATCACATAACATGGGTTGAATCCAATGCTCAGTGACTACACTTTGAGGTCAAAGCCTGTTTTTTTAATTACTTCCGTTATCAAGACGTTCACTAATACAATTATTAGATTATGCAGTATGACATAAGCACATGAAATAGATAACATGTAATAATAACGGCAACAAATTGAGGCAAGACTGAAAAAAAATAGAAGTTTTTCTAGGGTCTTAAGAATTAGAATCTAGGGAAGGTAGCATGCATATATAATTGAACTATGCTCCCTAAATGACACTGGGGGCTCATGATATTTACAGGCTTAACAAGCCATCTCCTACAGATGTTTGAGCAATTCTAATCATTGTAATTCCAGTATGATGTCATAGTTTCTGTTTAGTCTTTTTCAACCATTACCAGAAATTGTAGTTTGTGCCAGGTTCCCAGGGTGTTTGTACTGTTTCTATTAAACCTTATCCGGGTAGAGACATATGTAAGTTACACTTCCTTTCTAGTCCCTCCAGCTCCACCTTACAGTACTTATTCCAATGTATATGTTGAAGCTTTAAATTATAATATGATGGTGTTTGGTGAAAAGTTTTGGGGAGATAATTAGGTCATGAGGGAGGAACCCTCATGAATGGAATCAGTGACCTTGTGAAAAGAGACAGGACAGAAATGATTATTTCTCCATCATGTGACGGTGCAACAAGGGGTAGCCATCTGTTGAGAAGGAAGAGAGAGGTCTCACCCAAACCCTACTATGCTGGCATCCTGATACTGGACCCCTTAGCCTCTAGAATTGTAGGAATATGTGTCTATTGTTAAAATCACCTTAGCTGATTTAGATATTTAAATGAAACAATACCCACTACGAAAGAGCCAATGGTTAGCTGAGATGGTAAATGACTGATATGGCATGAAGATGAACAGTTTTATTCTCTATAGAGAAAGTAAGAATTAAGTAAGAATAGATGTACTGGGTGGTTGAGGTGATATATGAAAAGCTGTGACAGTATCAGACACATAGTAAATGCTTGCTAAGTGATTGTTCAACAAATGTTGCTGAACAACGTGATGAGTGTTGATATTAGGGTGTTCAAGTAGGGTGGAATTTGGGGATGCCAGGATAAGATGGAGAAGATAAAGAGCAAAGACATAAACGAGCAACAGAAGACAGGTAGAAGACTAAAGTGGGTCTAGCAGGACAGGGCACCAGGACAAGCAGGAGATAGAACATGGTAGTGGTAGTAGTGGTTAGGAAAGGAGAATTTAAATACATGGTTAATTGAAAAGGAGAGCACTCAGAAAGCTCTTTGGAAAGTATGCTTTTTTTTCTTTTCTCTGTTGCTGTAATTCACTTTCTCAGAAATGTTTTAGGTGACATTAATCCCTTTAAAGCCAAATTTCATGCATGCTAAATTATATATACTAAAAGGAAAACAATGGGAGCATTTATAATAAATTCAAAGAACAAATGAATGAAGTGACTTTTGTGAATTAATATTCATCATTGCTTTCTGAGTGTTTTGTGATCCTTTTCTACCCTTTTTGCCTTGGGATGTGGTGAATGCTCCTAATTATCATCGTCAGAATGATGAAAGAGTTTCATATCACCGGTGTTGACGGCAAACAAACCTGTGGCTTCAGAACCAGAAGTTCCAGTCTGAAGACAAATGAATGTTTACAAAGGCAGAAGAGATATCGCAGGGTGTTACACTCAAATTTATAGGAAGAACAGCACCTGTCATGTTCTGCAGTCTAGATTTAGGACATTTGATATGAGAAATGTTTTTCATTATGATTTCAAAAAGAATGTTCATTGTTTTCTTGCACTGTCTGGTGCACAACCCTTTTTCCCTTAGAAGGGAAGATCAGATTTTGGGGAATTCAGAAAGGGCCCCTCTTGATCTGAATTCTTTCCCTTGATCACATGATTAGATTTCATTTCAGCTGCCCAGGGGTTAACACCATCAACCCATGAGCAAGTTTATATAGCCTCCCTGTTACGCTGTTGGCTTTGTGTTAGATGCCCTCTTAAGAGTCTATAATTGAATTGACAAAGCTAAGCCTACACTCATGAAATAATAAGAGAACGACGAAGACCATACTGGATGGCGCTGACTCTCGGTGCAATAGAAACACAAGAGAAAGGATCTGTGTGGGTTAAATAGGCACAAAGTTTTAAATTATTATTATCAATTACTATCATTATAACAATAATGACTAGCACTATTGAGTATTTAAGAGCTCACTAGATGCCAAGTGGCATGCAAAGTATTTTATGTGCCTTTTCTGATTTAATCCTCACAACAACCCTTTTTATTATTCCTACATACATACAAAGGGAAAACAATATGCCCTCATTATTCCCATTTTATAAACAAGGATATTGAGCCTTAAAGCAGTGATCTAAATTCAACCAATGTCACAAACTTAAAAATGCTGGAATTTGTACTTGAAAGTAAATTTTTCTGATCTAAATTGGTATGCACAACACTACAAATATACTGCTGTAGATTTGAGGCAGAATGAAGTCCATAAAGTCAGTCTTAAAACATGTATGCAGATTCCAAAAGGCAGGGGAGAAGAAGGAGGGCATTTCAACAAGAGCAGTACCAAAAGCATATGTTGGAGAAAGGAAGGAGAATGGCATTTGTAAGGAGGGGAAAAGAGCATATTCAGAGTAGAAAGTTAGTGCCATGGAGGACTGTAAAGGCTAGGGGTACCCAGATGCTTTGCTGCAGATTTGCTGAGGATCTGTACACACCAAAGCGTTGAGCTTGAAGCTGCATCAGACAGAGGAAAGGTGGCACTATTCAAGAAAGTAGAATGATATTAGAGAGCAAAAACTTTACATCAAGTTAGATTGTCAAGAAGTCAAGTCTACAAATGTTAAAGTAAGGGAGTAAGACTAGAAGGGATAGGTCATGCATTCACTCATACCCTCATTCATTCTGCATTGTACCTAAGCATTTACTACATTTATAACATGACACTATTTTGTGAAAGTCATATAGATGAAAAAAGCAGCATTTTTCTTTAAGCAGTTTTAGTCTAGACAGAGGTGACTTGAACCAGGTGGTAAGAGTACATATAAATCAAGAGAATGAAGAGCTGGAGATCTTTGAAGGAAGACTTCATATTCTGACTGAAGTTTCAGCCAGCAGAATAATTTATTCATTTCTGGATTTAATAACTATGTTTGAGCACATACCTATGGTAGGTCCTAGATAGAGTCCTCATAAACTTAAGTGTGAGTAAAAAATAGGCATTATTAAGAGAAGCTCACAAATGAACATAAAATTTCACCTAAGAAAATCCATAATTTAACTGAATGAATACCTCCTATGAGTGAGGTCTTCCAGTAAACACTCCCAGAGTTGAAATTTGAGTAAGACATGGTTCCTATTGATGTTTGGAGCTCCTGTTGCTAAAATATATGAAATCACATGATTGGGTCTTGATAAGTAATGAATCATAATAAAAACATATGGTCGTGTTTATTCTGTTTTTTATAACCTACATTTTTCCTAAGTAGAGCAGAGGTATATTACAGCAATGAAAACTCAGGATGAAAGAATGGCTAATACATCAAGACTATGGCAGAAAATCACTCCACAAAAAGGCAAAAGACAGCACAAGGAAATGTAATGGATACTTTTAAAGGCTCTACCTTGTCACTAGATAAAGAACTGTATTTAAAAATGCAGCTTACATGCACAGAGATTTCATGACCATTCTTCTGTCTTAAATTTTTCATCAAAACATCATTGATTTTCGTTGGAGAGACTCCATCCATGTCAACATATTACAGGAAAAGTAGAATTACTGTAAAATAATTGAAACATAAAGAGTATCTTGAATGTAAATATGACCAGTATATGCTGTGTGATGTGGAAGAACATACTTATTTGATAAAGTACATGTAGTGAGAACATAGAAATAAGACATTCAATAATAATAACAATAATCATAACCACAACAATTGTAGGAATAGGGTAATAGGAATATAAACATCCTAATTAAAAAAGAATTCCAAAAACTTAAATTTTCTTTGTCAAAGAATATTTATTAGAACAGCTAATAAGCACATGAAAAGATAATCAACATCATTATACAAGAGAGAAATTCAAATTTGAAGCTTAAAACTGGGGTTCCACCACACACCAACAAGAATGAATAAAATGTAATAATGGACAATTCTAAGTGTTGACAAAGGGATGGAAAAGGTGACATTCACACCTACAGGTAGGAAGACAGAAGACAGAATGATTCAGACACTTTGGAAAACAGTATGGAAGTTTTTGTCATATACTTTCCAGATGACAGCAATCTCACTACTCAAAAGTATTTACTCAAAAAAAATAAATAAATAAGAAAGAAACATACTTCACAAAAATCAAGTGTACATAAAAGTTTTATTTAAAGATGAGAATCTGAAGTCAATATGAGTGACTGTTGTGTTCACACTGATCCGGCATCATATGTGAAGTCCAAACTCCTCAACCTGTTCTCCTGGTCCTAAACAACTAGTCCTCTCCCCATTTTCAATCCCTGGCCTATGCTTTGCAATTCCTGAGAAAAAAACAAAAAGAAAGAAAAAAGATCTTTTTAGGTCCCTAAAGAAAGAACAATTTGTATTTTTTGACTCTTTCTCTGATTATGCCAATCTACCTACCTTCTGAAGTGCTCTGCCTATCTGCTCTTCCTAAATCCTATTCACCCTTCAGAGTCAGCTTTACATATAATTTTTGTTAAAACATGTTCTAAGTAATGTAAATCCTCAATTAGGTTGGCTGAATTCCTACTTACTACCTTGTGTTTTACCACTATATTGTAGTACAAAAACATACACACATACAAATATACATGTATGTTTTAATGTGATCTATCTATATGCAATTATTGTAATCATAATATTTCCTAGGATAGCATGTACATTTGTACGCAATGATCAGGAGAGTGTAATTTATTATTGTTGTCATTGATGATTATATTGTGTCTAGTCTACTCAGCTATAATTGTTCTACTAGAATTGAGTAATGTCTTAAACTTGGTTTTTTTCAAGATATAGTTAGGAAGCATGAGCATATATTTTGAGCTAGGGGAATGTCAGAAAGTTTAGGTGTAGGTCACAACCTGGAGAAACAAAGCCTTTATGGGATGACCTGAAAAAGCTAAGGGAACTCTCTGGAAATCCTGTCTGTCATAAACAGGAGCCATAACAGAGACAATAATTTGGGCAAATAAGACATGGAGTTCTTGGCAACTGAGTTTTGGAAAAACTGAACTTTATTCTTTTTTCGCCCCTCCAAACACAGTCGTGCTCAACTGTTTTACAGTTGTGCTAAAAATGAAACAACGATTGTTCCACTGGCATATGTTTGCCTTTTTTAGGGGCCGAAACTTGTACATGTGTCAGCTTTAATTCACAATACCTCTCGATGCAGTTTCTCTCACACAACCAAATACTTTTGGAAAGCTTTCTATATGACTGAAATACTGTTGTATTATCCAAGAGGGAAAAAAACATCTTGAATTTTGTCAACAGTCAGTTACTGTAGATTTTTCTCACTCAATAGAGAATGCTTTGGTGTAATACTTGTAAGTCATTGTCTTTTTTTAAAGCATTCCCTTACCACCCATATCTGACATAAAAGTGGTCTCATGTTGACAAGCACTTAATTCTTTTCCTATCACATACATTAATCTAAACTTTCCTTCAAAAATATTGTTTTGGTACCCAGTGAAAAATTCAATTCTATGCTAGATCTGAGGATTGAACTATGAATAAGACAAAATCTTATCTGAGCTTCCTGTCAGAGATAGACATATCAATAAATGATTATACGTGTGTGTATTAGTGTGTATATGTATCTATATGTATATTACAATATCGGTGCTTCTCAATTCAGGCTTCATAATAGTACCACAAGAGAGACCTTACAAAGAATGATGATGCTGGACTCCAACCAAGAGACGATAATTAGTTTAATTAGTTTGAGGTAATGCCTGTACATCAGTATCTTTTAACACTCAGGCAAGTCAATAAGCATCTGTAATGAGGAAAGCATAAAACATTATGGGAGAATTTAGAAGTTATATAGGACCTGGTGAAAGGGAACCCTGAGTTAATTCACTCAGGAAGACTGAATATCTAACTGAAACAGCAAGAAGTCTCTCCCAAAAAGATGTATCAGCCTATAAAAAAACAAACAAACAACAACATAAAAATGTGAGGGCACATGATCTGTGATTCATTTCCTCACTAGACACATTATTAATGAGTGCTTTCTATAGTCCTGATACTATCCAAAGACCTAGGATCAGAGTTCCCATAACCAAACAGAAATCACCCTAGCTCTTATGTAAATTCTAGTTTGATGGCTAAAAACTGACATTATATCACTGGTCACAGAAATGTTTATTAAATTTCCATTCTGAGATATACTATGAAACAGAAACACAGGAATTATAAGGGTCTAGCTGAGAGAGACTCAAATCATTCAGGGATATGCAGGTAGGTTTAATCTGAAGAGCAGATATTTAGGCTGAAACTCTAGCAAGAGGCTGTCAGTAGGAAAGGAATAGAATGCATAGAATTACTGGCAGATCAAACGACTGGCAAAAGTCCTGATGTGAAAAGTCATGGCCATGAGTGGGTGAAACACAATGAGTTAGGGGAAGATGACAGATAGGCTGACCATACCCACCATTTTGACAGGACAGCACTGTTTTTTCCAATTATCCTGATCATCCTGTTGTTTTAACACAAATGCCAATTTTGTCCCATTTTTAAATAAACCAGAGCCATCCACAATGCAGCAGAAAAGGGGTAGTTGAATTACCAAGGGTCCAGTCTGTTGAGGAAGTCCAAAAAAGGTGCTCTTTTTGCTCTTATGTTAAGGATGGCCCTTTCCAGTGTTGACTGCAGTGGTTAGTGGCCACTGCTGCAGCTCCCTCTCCCTATGAAGAAACAGAAACCCACCCCACTCCACATGCCTGTTTCTTCAAAGGGAGCAAAATACTGCAAGGTGATCAAGCTGCAGGTAAGTAGTATGGGGGTTATTTCTGGAACTGTGGGGTTTATCTCTGGTACTATGGAGTTCTTTCTGGCACTGGGATGGTTAAAGTGGCATGTGCTTTAGGTAGACTATTTAGAGTGGGGTTATATATGTATACACATATGTACATGTACATTGTATGCAACTAACAAACATTGTTCTGATAAATCTAGACTCACTTGTGTAGTTTTTATGACAGTACAAAGACAATGGGATCACTTTGAGGGTTGTTGTCTCTTTATAAGAATGATGACATCAAAAGATGAAGTGCACAATTGTTCAGCCACATAAGAGAGGCTAGGCACAAGTGTCTAGCTGAAAGGAGTCTATGAAAAGACCTCTTTGTTCGGAGATAGAGGGACTGTGTTTATTTACTCAGTAAATTCCAACAGGAAATGAACACCTATCCTTCCTAGGATTAAATGTAAAGAAAAGAAAGACTGCTCACTGGCCAAATTCCACTGATGAAAAGGAAAGAACTTTGACCTGTTATAGGTTCCAATAACCTGTGGGAGCTCCAGGGAAGAGCTTGGAAGAAGTCTTTGCACGCACAGCTCAAGAGCCTCACTTTCCCTGTGTATTTGGCCAGAAAGATGACTGTGTTAGCCAAATGTGCCTCCACTGACTACCATCCTGTTGATGGGATCAGATCAAGGTCACCATGTCACCACAGTGACATCTCCAGGGAACCTAAAAGTGTCTACCTCATTGAAAAAGATTCATGCTAGACATGGGAGAAATAAATACATTCTTCTTGTCAGTTTTTCTAGTCCAGTCCACTAGTCCAGACTAGTTCAATTATAGTAGCAAAGTCACCGCAAGGCAATTTGGAAATAAATATTCTCTAAAGGTATTACACGTTCTCTATAGATATTACGCAAACTGTGTGTTTGCATTAAAAATCACTAACTAAATAGAACTAAGTGCCAGGAAAAATAACATCTAATGATTCACTAAAAATGTCAACTTTTTAATATGTGTCTTAATCTGTATCCCCAATACACGAAAATATAATAGATAGACAGATAGACAGACAGATATTCCAGAGAATAGACGTTAACTAGTTTTGAGAGTTTGAGTGAATAGATGGCTCAATTCTTCGTTCACGACCAAAAATTTTATCAATAATAATTATCTTCTTAGGTCAGTTTGCAAGGAAATGAAATATCCAAAAAGCAAATATCTAGATCACTAAAAGCAAACCCTTTAAATATCAAAATATATCTTCCTCTATTTTCAGCCTTACCGTCCTTTAATGTAATTGCCCTCTCTTTTCCCCAGTTCTAGTTAAGATTAGCTTTCTCCCTTTATCCTCAAGGCAGGTTCTCCATGGCCCTTTGTTTCTCAGATCCTTTATCTAATCTGTCTTCTGGTTCAGTGTCCTTTTCACATCCTGAAAGTTTACACATTTGATTCTGATTCCGTGTTTCCATTTCCATCACTGTTGCCAGTTCATGCGGCAACTGAATGTTTTCAACTCTTCTCAGGGCTGCTCCTTCCAACTCATCGTTCATTTTTTGCCAGGTGAGGTGACCATCTGCCATGACAACTTAACACCTTGGGGCCAGACTTGCTATGCTTGGAGAATTTCCAACATGATGAACTCTGCCTTCCTAAAATAAAACACTGAAATGCCCCTTCTCTGACTAATTGATGGCAAGGACACAGGTATGAGACCGAGGCATTATTAATTAGCTCACCCAAGCAACACCTGAATTCCCAAGTGAGTACATAAAGGAAGGAGGTTCCATGTAGATTCCATTGTACTGGCAAGTGCTGTTGCAGAAGTCTGGTCCTGGCAATGAAGTCACTGCACTCTCCAGCAGCAGTGACATTTAAGATGGTCATCTCTTTTTGGAGCCTGCTCTGAGCATGATTTGGAATGCCATTCTTAAAGTAGCTTTGAGCCAAGTGTTCCACGAATTACCCAGTATCGTTTCAATAGATTCAGCAGCTTTTTCTTGCCCCTAACAGTCCCAGAATAATTTTTCTTAAAGGTAAACCTGATCATTTCACTCCCCCACTTAAACTTCTTCAGGATTCCTTACTGTATACAGAATAAAGTCCAGATACTTTAACCTGGCATTCAAAGTCCATCACCATTTGGGTTCCATCAAATTCTTCAATCTTTTGCACTTCTTCTCCCAACACAGACGCTATGGACCATATGGTATACCAAATAATGTGCAAGATCTGCCAAGTGCCATTATTTCAAGTGTTATACCATTTGCTTGGAATGCCCCTTCTTTGCTTCTGTCTATCCAGTAAAAACCACTCCTCCTTCAGGTCTTAACTTGCATGATCTTTATTTCTTTAACCCCCTAGATAGAGTTCCACATTTTTTCGACTTTGCACCATATTTCCTGCATATCTCTATTTTCATACTTGTCACATTGCAGAAAGCATTTATTTTAGACATCGCCCTTACTCATCCAGGATATACACCTCTCAGAGGCAAGGGCAGAGCTATTCATTCTCATAAACCTACTCCTAGCACAGCCCCTAACACCTGATATGAGCTTTACATATTGTAAATGAATAGATGAATGAGTTAATTTACCTACCCCTTTTCATTCTTCCAGCCTCGCTTCTCTCAGTATCCCATGCACCCCCCACCCACTCCACCCAAGTGCTTCCTTAGTCAATGCTGGCTGCCTCTTGTAGACTTTCAGCTGGCTTAGAGGAGTTCTAGTCACCCCTACAGGCAGGTTTAGAGACAGATGTCAGAGAGCAGAGCGTCACCTGCTGTCATCTGAAAAATCCTAACAGCAGGTGAAATGAACTTGTGGATGCTATCAAAGGAGAAAACTATAAAATTCATAAGAAATGACAAGGGAAATCATGCAAATTAGATAAAGGAAGGCAACAGAAATTCAAACAGACAGATTTTTTTTCATGCTTTAATAAGTTTTAAAATCTAATCATTTGCCAGCTTTCCATTCTTCTAGCTTTTCATCAGAGAGGGCACCTGTCATCTGCCAAAGCAGTTAGTCCTATCGCACCCCTTTCCTTGAGCTATTGAGTTGTCCACCATCGGTCCTTCCGCAGAAACAGCACTAACCATGAGCCCTGGGCCTGGCTGCACATGTGGATGCAGTTCAGAGGGTTTTTCTGCAAACCTCCAATACAGGGTTCACTGGGCTGTAGATTTCCATGGTGGTCTTTTTGCAGAATTCTAAAGAGATTTCCTAAAGAGCTCTTTGGGTGTTTGTCAAGATTTTGGCCTAAAATTGGTTGAGGTAAATGATGGTACAGCTGAATTTTTTTTTTTCCCCTCTCCTCTGGTCAAGTTGTGTGACTTGGGCACCCCTGCCTCCTCTCCCGAAAGCTGCTGCTGGCATGGGGATTCGTAGATCAGATTTTCTCGCAGGGCCTAGTTTCAAAGTACTGACCCTAATCTATAACCGAACTCAATGGTTGCCTGTGTGTGTCAGAAGTCAAGTGATGCAATGATAAAAACCCACCTTCTCTAAAGGGACACTGTTTCACATCCTGATCATCCAGCAAAAATAGGCAGAATGGCATGTTCGGCAAAGTCAGCACTGCAAAATCTTTCCCTATCAAAAAGTAAATAGTTTCGTCGAATCTAATTTAATGTATATTATTTGTAAATAAGGAATAAAAATAGGATATACTATCGGACTGTGTGTCTGACACTTAAGTTACAATGGGATGTGAAATTACAGTGAAATGCCGGCAGGTGAGAAAAGCACTGTCTTAGGGTGACCCTGACTTCAGTCAGTTTTCATCCATGAAACTCACCTGTGAGGAAAGCGTTTGTGGGCTTCAGTTGGCTTCTATAACACATGCATAGCTCATCTTATTGCTGCAATGATAAATGCACTGTAACTATATCCCAAGCCTAACTCATGCGAGGCCTGTTTTATTCCAGAGATTGCTGACCTACAAGTTGCAATGAATTTTGTTTCTCTTGGGATGTAAGGATGCTATAGTGACCCTTCCATTAGACATGATTTTGATTTTTTTCTTAATTGATGGTGACGATCTATGCTGTGAGTCATCCACACTCCCCGTGACATGTGACTGACTAGATTTAGGTTTATCCTAAGGGTCACAGGACAGTTTTGGTTGGAAAAATCACAAATAGGTTACACTCATGCCTTAAATTGATGTCAGATTGAATCAATTACGAGCATTCAAATATCAGGACATTGCACATTAAAAGACTTTGCTTCTGTATATTTCTTTTAGATTCAACTGAACTCTCAGTTTCTCCCCTGGATAAGGGTATCACATTATATAATTTTCTTGGCATAATCTCAGGGCAATTATTAACAACAGCACCTTGATCTCCAAATTATCCAGGTTTGAATTAAAAAATGTGCGATTATCCTATTATTGACTACCTCAATTCATGACATCTATGTTTGTAATTATCATAACACAGAATTCCACGTTATAAAATTTAGCTATTATATACATGAGTGTGTGTGTGTGTGTGTGTGTGTGTGTGTGTGTGTGTGTGTACGTACTGTCTGCTTCAGGTCTGAAGATTACTTTTTCCCAGTGAATAATTTAATGGACATATCTAACCACCTTTTTCATAAGACAAATATCTTTTTCATAGCAAATTATCTCGAGGATTTTAGTTCAGTGCTTCTCAAAATGAGGTTCAGAGAGCTGGTGGATTCCTAAGACTCTTGAAGAGGGTCTACAAGATCAAAACTATATTCGTAGTAAGAAAAAGACATCATTTGTTTTTTCTTCTCTTCTCTTCCAAGTCTACAGTGGAATTTTCCAGAGGCAAAATGATATGTGATGTGGCAATAGATTAAATGCAGAATCCAGCTGTTTTTAGTCTTGAAAGTGATTTAGCCCCCCAAATACCATTATTCTCATGATTTCTTTAGAAAGTATATTTTTTAAATATGCTAATTATGTTAACATAATGAGGTGTTATTTTACAGATGAATTGTTGAACATTCAAACTTTTTTCTCAGTTTTATTTTCAAATGAGGTATGAGAAAACAATTTTGGGGTAAGGGATTCTGATAGTAAACGTTTGAGAACTACCGATAAAGCTCTTTGTCCTTTTCAAATACTTCGACATTTATTATGCAATTTTGAATGGTTTTACCTTTTCTTAACTTTACAGAAGATTCACATACTTTAGTGTTTACTCAAAGTAAAAAAGAAAATCAGTAATTTTAGTATATTCACAAATTTGTGCAACCAACACCAACTTCAGACCAATTCAGAAAATTTTCATAACCTAAGAAAGAAACCCCATACCCATTAGCAGTTACCCCCCATTCTCCCCTTTCCCCACCCTCTTACAACCACTAACCTACTTTCTATTTTTCTGGATTTGCCTCTCCTGGCCATTAAATATATATGTAATCATTTAATATGTGGCCTTTTGCTCTGACTTCTTTTACTTAGAAGAATGTTTTCAAGGTTCAGCTATGTTATAACATCTATTAGAACGTCTATGGCTGAATAATCCTTCCCTGTCTGGATATACCACACTTGGCTTTCATCATTTGATGGACATTTAAATTGTTTCCATTTTTCAAAGATATGATGAAAAGTGTGGCTGTGAATATTCATATGCAAGATTTCGTGTGCAAATATGCTTTAATTTATCTAGAGTATTTACCTAAATGTGGAACTGCTCGATCATTTGTGATCTCTAAGTTCAATTTCTGAGTAAATTCCAAACTTTTTCAAAACAGCTGCATCATTTTACATTCCCATCAATCAATAGAGATCAATTTTCCTACAGCCTTGACAACATCTGGTTTTGCCTCTTTTTTATGACAGTCATCCTAATGGGTATGAATGGTATTCTGCTGAGGTTTTTGTTTGCCTTTGGTGGTCAATGATCTTGAGCATTTTTTTATGTGCATTTTGGCCATTTGTGAATCTTCTTTACAGAAACGTCTATTTTTAAATCCTTTGCTCATTAAAAAAATGTTAGTATCTTTTTCTTGTTGATTGTAAATGTTTTCTCCAATTCTGGGAATTGCCTTTTCATTTTGTTGATAGTCTTCGGAGCATAAATGCTTGATGAAGTTCAATTTGTCTAAGTTTTATGTGATTACCTGTACCCTTGTATCATATCTAGAAAAAATGGCAAACTCAGTGTCCTAAGATGTAGGCCTATGATATTTTTCCCTAAGAATTTCATAGTTTCAGCTTTTACATTCAGTTCTTTGATATATTTTGTGATATATTTAATAAATAAATTCAAGTATAAATATATACACATTTTATATTTATATGTTTTAATTTTTGCATGTAATATGTGTCATGGTTCCAGCTTCATTTTTAAATCTTTTTTGCATGTGAAAATCCTATTGCCCTTAAACTATTTGCAAAAAGACTCTTCTATCCCCATTGCATTGTTTTGATTATCTCATTAGAGTAATTTTACTCTGCTTAATTGTCCTTGCTTTCATGTTAGTCTTGACTTGATCTTTCACCAAAATTCAAAGTGCGCATTCCCAGACCAAGCACTGACCTCCAAATTATTAGTGAATATTCCAGCAATGATATTAGTCCCGAGAAACAGTTTGCTCCAGGTCTATGAAAACATCTTCCAGGAAGAATGATCACAGTCAGCTCCTGGGTTTATAAGAAATAAATGATTCTGTGTAAAATCATTTTACAATTTCCTTCATAGTATGGATTTCTTGAGGCTCTGTTTAGTAGGAATTGTGGGGGTAGGTAGCAAATCTCGATTGCTTATTTGAATTGACTTTGGGTAACTTCTTTTACATTTTTTAAATTCTAGATTATTCTAGTCATTTTTGAGAATTCTCTGTTTTTTTGAAAGGAAAATTTGAAGATATGTATCAAAAAGAAGTTCTTTGAATATAAATCAGTCCTGGAATGATGTAAGAGCTAGAAGAGATGTGAGATCATATAATATAAATTCTTGATTTTTTTTTTGTCTTAAAGGCGGAGTCTTTAATAAACTAAGGTGCTTAAAAACCAACAACATTACCTGTGGATGCTCATGTAAACAGTAAATTAAATCTGATATTGTAAATGTTACAGAAGGATTCTTGCATTGGCTGAGTCAGGTAACCTCCAACATACTATTCACTTTAAAATTTAGAGGAGAAAACACAGCTAAAACACCAATGCTGCTTTTCAAATTTCAAGGAAGTCACATTATATCCTACGGAAGTATCTGTGAGTTTTAGAATTAGTATAAAAATGCATCTAAGGAAACAGTATAATTAGATCTTTGTTAAATGGTTTAACTAAATGTGGTAATTAAATGAAAACTTTACAATACAAGTTAGATTGGATCTAATCTATTTTTTTAAATAAATTTAGATTCTATAAAATATCTCACATAAATAACTGGATTATTTTTCAATGCTGTACCCTTAAATTTGCTGCTATGTAAGTTTTTAAAAAGAGAAAAGAGGAAGGGGGAGAGAAAGAGAGAATTAGGAGGAAAAAGAGTTAAAAGAGTGGCTAGCAGGCTTTGAGGTTGCGGGCCACTGAGGGGGAATAACAAGTATTTCAAAAGTATTTCATAATCCAAACTAATTACTACAGCAAAATTTTTTTTCATAAAGGAGTAGCTTCTTTTCAAAGTATAAAATAGACCTATTAAAGCTTTACTTTTAAAAAGGAGAACAAGGAAACCTAGAAAGGTAAATTTATCTAAGAGATATCCATAGAGAAATAATCAAGCAATGAGAAAAGATGTTAAGAAGTTATAGCCAAAGTCTTGAAAGGGTCAAAAAATAGCAGGAATTGCCAAACTTTTATTAAGTATCAAGGTACAGTAAAGACTTAGAAAACCTATCTACTTAGTAAACAACAGGAATGCTTCTTCCAATATGAAAGAGATGACTGATTGGCAGTCATAACGGTAGATTAACTGAGCCAGAAAGAACTAGGCTTAGCAAAGTAAAGATGAAAAGAATTATCATGAGTCTTGAAGTGAGGGAGGGAATGTCACAGGAAGAGAGAAAAATCAAGCCATTGTCTTTTGTAAAAGCACACGGAATGGGGAGAATAACAGACAGTTGCTTGGAATGTTTTAGATATGGAGAGAAACTTGAAGGTAAGAGAGATTAAACTGTTCATTGAAAGATGAATTTTATACATGACTAAAGCTTAGAATAATGATCCAAGTAGAATGTAAGGAAACCAGATGAGGAGACTTGGAAGCGAAAGAGAGTAAGTTAGAGAGGTAAGAAAGGAAGAAACTGCAGGTAATTTGTTGGGGAGACTGCTTTTCTTTTAAAAAAAAATCAAATGTGAACCAGGGCAGTGCAGAAAGATGAGACTGACATTATATTCTGCAGGACCTTTTAAGTTATATATTAGATATTGGATATTTTTTTTCCCCTTAGAGTAGAGAGCCATTGA
Source organism: Solenodon paradoxus (assembly GCA_004363575.1). Classification (NCBI taxonomy): domain Eukaryota; kingdom Metazoa; phylum Chordata; class Mammalia; order Eulipotyphla; family Solenodontidae; genus Solenodon; species Solenodon paradoxus. The sequence continues at coordinate 373,877 of RJWH01000114.1, read as the reverse complement.
TATGTCCAAATAAAGAAAACAATGTGGACAAATGGGAAGATCTCTCTGGTGGCATTGTGGAGGATATATCATTGTGGAAGGAGTCAGGAGTGGAGGCAGAGATCAATTAAAAGACCAGCAATAGGAAATGGTGAGAGTCTGAACAGAGAGCAGCGGTCAGAGAGCTGAGGTAACAAGAGAAATTTATGAACATTGCAAAAGACAAAATGAAGAGGCCTCCATGGTAGATAAAGAAAGGGTGGAAATAAAAGGACAGAGTCAATAGAATGTTCAGATCTCTGGTTGATGGGACCTGGGTGACTTCTTGATGTCACAACAGGGTGACATACATTCTAGTTTGCCTATTAAGTATCCTAAAATTTTTGCATGAAATTCCATGTCTCAGAAAACTATCAGTCCTACAAAAACTGGTACAGTTTGTCGCCCTAGTCAAGAGTGTATTTTGTAGGCCCCTTAGGTCACTGCCACCAGCACCCTCATGGCCATTAAGTTAGCATGTCCCAATCTCTGTCAAGTTTTCTAAGTTGTTGCATTTGTATCCCACTTTCAGTTCATGACCCAAGAACTAATTACCCAAGGAGGCAGGGCTCTTGCCTTGACCCAAGTGCAATTGACAAAGTGCTGGATAGACTACTCCTGTCAGAGGTTGCTCCGATTCCCACATTCTGGCTAGAAATAACAAACAAGACAGAGTACTCGGTTGTGACCCTAGCCTCTCTGTCTCTAACTGATCTCACTTTGAGCCTTGTACTCCATGTCTTTCTCACTAGTTGACATCAGATTATGGTGTCCCTATGAAGTCAGAGCTAGTAGTGGGTTGAGGAGATAGAATTTCAAATTCGGAATCAAACAATCTGGATCTGGACTTCCATTTCAATGACCTCAAGCAAATTACCTAGCATCTTGTAAAAATGAGGTTGTTGGAAATCAATAAAATGTATCTATGAAATAGTAGCCATCATTTTATTTTTCTTTCTTTGGTTCTTTATAATTTCAGGTGATGTCTCCTTCACCTGGGAGAGTCTGATGTCCACTCATTCTCTCAGACTTGTTTCCCTATTCAGGCTCTCTCTTTGCCTAGCAACCTCTGCCACGATCCCTGAGTGGCTGATGCTTAGCCTGTCTAGGAAATAACATCCTTACTTGAAAAAATAAAGAGTGATCAGCAGCAAATATGTTAGTGGTTTCTGATATTGCTGGGTTCACACTAATTCCATATGTGATCTAGTGGGTGTCTGTTTATAATGTCACACATACCCATTTACACATTTTTAAGACTGATGACATTTCCTTTTAGAAACAAAATGAGCATTCTAATTTTTGAATAATTACTCATGCATAACTATTCTTTCTTTGGAAAAATCAGTGAAACAATATGTATAGTTACTAACACTTCTTATCTGGACAAATGCATATTTCAAAGTATAGAGGAAGAATTAGTTAGTAAAACTGAGAACAATTTATGTCTTAGGAAAAAATGTTTATGTCTTTTTTGGCATTAATGTTAGGGAAGGAGTAGAAGGGATGTCATAATCAGTTTGTAATTAAATTTCTAGAAAGGTACATTTCAAATTTTATAGGAAATGTTGATTTGACCTTGAAGACAAGACATAGGAAAACGCCACCCTGATTGTCAACAAGGCAAAATTATTTGCTATTCATTGTCCATCATGAGTGAGTTGTCAGTCTTGGACTAGATTCTAGACTGGACTGCTAAATAGAGACAATTCATAGACTTTAATTGATAAATGTATCCCAAAACTTTATTAATGTAAGACTGTCAACTTGAAGGGAGATATCTAGAGAAGGGAAATATGAATATATTATTTTGGAAAAAACATGGAGCACACTCTCATTAAATGCATGTATAGTATATGATGAGTGACAGATGTCATGACAACTTAAAACGTGTAAATATCTTAACATAGAAATAAATAGGCGAAACTTGTCATGGCAATCAAATGGGAAATAGAGTTTATTTAGCTATAGTGCATAGAAAAAATATTTTGAATGTTTATTAGAAAGTAAGCTCAAAATGTTGCAGCTGTATAATGGAGCAATGCAAAACAACCTTGCAATTTATCCTGCATTACGGTAAGAATCATATCCAGAACCAGAGAGATTATAGTCACTTCCTATTCCTCTCTGCAAGCAGTATCTGCAATAAGTCATTGAACTCAAGGACCAGGCCAGGAAATAGGAAAAAACTAGCCCATCTTCTTAATATGAGATGAGTGTCCAGGATAATAAGAAATTTAATATTTTAAATATGAAGAATAGTTGAAGCAAATTGGTAGGATCAGACTTCAAATACAGTCATGTATTTGTACCAGGAATACACCTGGGAAATATGTCGTTAAATGATTTCACCATTGTGTGACCATCATAGAGGATAATTTAATTACATAAACTTGGTATAGCTTACATCTAGGCTAGGTAGAATCATGGAGACCACTGTTGCTTTTATAGTTTGTCTCTTACCAAAATATCGCTAAGCAAAGAATGTATAAAAAGGCTGTCATGTCACATAGAAGAGTGTCATCTCAAAAAGTAGAAATAAAGCAGTAGTTTTCCCAAAAGTTATAGGAAGACAAATTGTATGCAAATTAAAATTTGGTTGTTAGAAAAATTCTAACAGAGTCAAGATGATATTTAAATATAGAATCAGGGATGAATTATCCATCATTCAAGTTATTCCAGAATAGACTGAGAGTGAGTTATTTTGTTGCCAGTATTTCGTCAGGGCCTGGATCAATTTTCCAAACCAGAGATACCATGATGCTTCAAAAGTGAAGAAAACCACAACAGATCAAGAATCTTGCTATGAGAGTTTATAATTAATTATTTTAGGGATCATGAAAATGGAGATTACAATGGAAGATAGAGCAGTCAGAATTAATTGCCCTCCCATAGCACTTGTTTATACTCTACTAAGCCACTAAGAGTTCTTTGTTGTATGCAAGTTGATGTCCTCATTTGATGGTAAGTTCTATGTCAAAGTATAATATATCTTATTTATATCAGTTCATTCACTAGAAGGACTTTTATCTGAGTCTTTTTTATTAACCTAATTTCTTTTATAGTCTCCCATAATTCAAACTCATTCTTACCACTATCATTTTGGATCATGTTTAAATAAACCAAAGATAAAAATTAAGCTTCATCCTTGTGGACTATCTATTAGTGATGTTTATCTGTACAATCTTATACTTTGAGAAGAAAGCACTGTTATGAAACTGATCTATGGTTAAGAAAATGGACAAAACTCTTTAAATAATGTGTTAAAATAACACTTCTTCCTTAGGTGAATGTAGTCATAAAGAGACGTTTGCTTCCCCTAAATAATGATTTTCCTCTAAAAGCAGCCATTTTGAATCCAAAGTCACCAAAACCAAGAAATAAAAGAAGTCAAGAGGTGAAGAGCAGTAAATGCTGTAGCTATGCCAACAAAAAATTGCTGCACAAGGGCCTGATGGCTCATTCCCTGTATTCATGCTAATGACATATTGTGAAAAATAAAATACTGGACTGAGGTAAGAAATGATTCCTGAAGAAGATGGGTCAGCTTGACAATAACCTGGATTGTGTCAGTATCATTTTCTACATTTACAATGAAAGCAGCATTAGGAAATGTGTTAACACTTTGTCTTTCATTGTCATCAAAAACAGATGTTCCAGCTCAAAGGAATAATCATTTTGATGGTAGAAATGGTGGAAGAAACACCAGGTTTCGTTTTTTTTTTTTTCTGAGACAGAAAAATTAACACATTTGCTCGTGAGCAATGGTGAGTATAGAACGATTCATAGTAGAACTGGGATTACCAGGGGAAATTTTGACCTCATTAGTTTCTTTAAACTGGTCTTTCTCACTATATCCTCAGGCATTTTCCGACTACCTAATATGGAATATATGAATTCTTCTGACTTTACAAGAAGAATGAACCTAGACCAGATGGGATCAGATGGTCTTTCTATATAATCTATTTCTGTGGATCTTAGCTGCCTTTTCTGGAGTCCTAGAATCACAGCCATTATTTCAGAACGCCTTTAACTCTGGTCTGCTTGCCCATCTGCATGCTGACAGTAAATGCGACATCCAGAGTCCCTGACAGTAAATGCGACATCCAGAGTCCCATATTCACCTATGACTACCCTACAAGTTCTCATGTGTATTACAATAAGATCTTTTCTCCTCTTCCATTTTACCCAACATCTATTCCTTCTCCCTTCATCCCTAATATCCAACCCCACCTCTTTTTTTTTTTTTTTTTAATCTCCCAGAGAGTTCAAGATAAAGACATGGTCTGAGTTGGTTGAGAGAAAAGTGTTGCCCCATCCCAGGTAAAGGTGTGACCAGCCCTGTCTAGGCTGGAATGCTAATGTATTCTGGCTCCTGTTGTTTGTGCTAGAATAGAGTTTTCTCTTTTGGAATTTGCTTTGCTTCTCAGTTCATGTGAATTCAGATCCTCACATCATAGGACAGAGTTCAAGCTTCATCTGTTCTGTCAGTCATTTACTTCATGGCTTTGGAGGAATGATTATTGAAGTTGTGGTTAATAATTACTGATACCAATGTAGTTGTTTAGGGACTTGTGCAGTGATCTAGTCTCTAGGGTAGATTATGATTCTATTTTAGGAAGCGAAAATAAAAATGGATACAGTTCACTGATGTGACCTGGAAATTTCACTTACATGCATAGCTGTATGTTTCCTTTGTATCAAGAGAATTTACTATCTTAAGAAATAGGAGAGTGAGCATGAAAAAACTGAAAATAAAAAGTGCCAAGGCAAATGATTTCTGGATACCAGTTTGGAATCAAAATTATCCTGTTTTTTGTAGCTTCCAAAAATATTTTGGGGCACAGCTCACATGGTTCTTGGAGAACAAAGCTTTCATGACACAGCATCTAAAAGTTCTGAAATGTATGGAGATAGTCATCATCCAGCAATATGAAGACACCATGAGTGGGTTCAGAATTAGGAACTAATTGAAGCTTCAATGCAAATGGTTTTCAAGAGAAAATCTGATTTATATTCCTTGACTTGATAGTCTCAGGAATTGACTCAGTCAATTTTAGCAATTGACTAAAAGTGCCTTCTATTTTGAACTGTGAAAGAGTCTAAGAATGAACACATAATTGAAGCAAACTCAGTGCCTTTTTGTTTGTTTATTTGTTTTATTTTTCTCCCTGGTCCAGGTCGTGAACCTAGGTCTTTGGGCTTTACACGGTCTGTACCTGAGCTGCCTCCACCACCTGAGTGACAAGGGTGACTTAGTGTCTTTTTACATACAAATTAATTGTTTTTGCCAACAGCTAAAGCATTTTGACTTTTTTTTCTACTCAGATTATATGCTGAATATACATGCTTTCTCATCTAAGTATTTATGGGTACTTTTGCAAGGAAGCAAAATTCACCCACTGACCAAGCCCTATCTCATTGTAAATCTAAATAATCTGTTGAAAAGCTACTTGTAAGTCATATTACAGAAGCAATGAAGGTAATTACTTCCCATTTATCTATTTATTGGTAAATGTAGAAGAAGTTTTACTGAGTATTCACTAGTTCCTAGCACTTTGCTTGGGACTTAAGGGAAGTGAATTAATGACCTTTGTCCTTTAAAGAGTTAGCAAACTTATTGAGAATTTAAGATTTACATGCATTATTAAGATGTGATTAATGTAAGTCAGTCTACTCACAGGCCAAAATATACCTTACAAATGCTAAGTCAATGATTCTCAAATTTTAGTGTGCATGGAAACGATGTATGGAAATAAAGACTCCCAAGCCACATATTGATCCAACAGTGTAGAAAAAAATGAAGTTTTGTCAGGTACCTCAAATTATCTGGATGTAATTGGCTTAAGGAGTCCTCTGGGTGAGTGCATGGAAAGTCAGGGATTGGACATTTGGGCAAAGACTGAAGTTAACAGGATGGCTTTATAGAGAGCAGCACATTTAAGATGAATCTACAAGGTCAAACGTCAAGGACAGATGGTATTTAAAGGCAGGGAAGGAAAAAATATTTTTGGAAGCGCGAAAGGCCTAAAGAAAAGAACACGTTTGGGAGTAAATGTGACATAAAATACAGCCGGAAGGCCTGTGAGAAGCACAGCGCGCCTGCATGAAAGATGGTTTGCAGTCCACTCACATTGATTATCTTCACAACTTTAGCATCATGGACATTCTAACTTCTTTAAGAAGCCACCTAAAATATATAAAAACAGAAACTATTTTTCTCTTTATCCCTTAATATGAGTTTCTTTTACATCTTTTATGTCCAACCATAAAGCAAAGGGCATTTTAAAAGCTGCCAAGCAAACCATATGCCTGGCTTTGAGACTATTAATGTTTACTATTAAATGAATAGTCGTATGGTAGATACATGAGATAGTACCAAAAAAGCATTGCCTTAAGAGCCAGAAAGAGCTGGATTTAAATCATCGGTATACAACTTTGTCCTGGGCATTTCATTTGCCTATGAATTTCCATTTCCAAATCTGTAAAAAGAGAAAGAACAAAAGTGATGTATACGACATCCACATCTGGTACTGGGTTTGGAAGATTGAATGATGTGTTGAATGCAAACTCCTTGACACATAATAGATAATTGTGCGTGAATGATTTTTGTAATATTTTGATGCTCGCAAAGAACTTATTATAAATGCACTGATCTATAATAATACAATGGTGTGGTTCATTTTAGGTCAGACAGATCAAACATAACACAATTATGATTACAACTTCCTGTACAAACAAAAAGTGAAATTTGACAACTGTGGAACTGGCTAACAATGCACTATGATTTGAAGGACACCCTTCAAAGAGATTTTAAAGGGACCCAAAGTCATTGGGTTGAGACCCAATGACTCTTACAGAGATTTACAGCTCATATCGGTCAATCATGGTGTTACGAAATATTTTGTCAGAACTTTTCTCTCTATGACAGTGGAAAGAAAACTCCTGAAGAACACAAGATTTGCTGAATGCAAAGGAAAGTTGGGACCATTTTGCAATAAGGGGCATCTATAGGATATGAGTTGCCTAGAGTTCAGGCTATAATAGGAGGGTCCTGTAGATCTTTATCTGGTTAGAGCTGGGCACCAGAATAGAGAAAAATAGGGCACAGAAATGAAGATCTGAAAATGCTTTTCCTTTAACCTCTGTCTGGTTTGAGTGCCACTGTGCCCTGTACCTAAGGCCCTCATTTTCATTAAATGTCACATAAACGCCTTTTCATTTTCAGTGTCATCGCACAAAGTAAAATCCTCTAAGATGAGAAAGTGAGACTCAAATGGTCTCACCAGGTGGTCTAAGGAAATCTGAGAATAGAAATGGTTTCTTCAAAAAAAAAAAAAGCATGCTACGGAGTGTACAAGGTATTACATAGAAAAAAATAGAAGTTTCTTTGTGTTACTCAGCTACTTTGCTGTGTTTCTTAAATAATATTTAAGATTATTCCTTATTTATCACTGCCTACTATTTATTACTATCATTATTTATAATTACCCTCTTTTTATCACCAGAGAAATTTGAGATGCAATATGCCTTTCTGGTATGATGACATCTATTTTTCTTTATTCTAAACTGATTTTCCTCAATCATTATATGTGACATATCTTTAGAAATTTAGACTATTAAAGGAAAAAAGTTGCTTTGTCATCTACATTAACTATATGGTGAGTGTTGGTGAAAGAATGGTCTCCTTTGGTGGGAAAAGAAAGCAGAGTTAATTTAGTGTAGGATTAGAAATAAGGTCTAAAAGCTAGATTTTATAAAAGCAACATTATCTGTTTCAAGAGAAATTGATTATAAATTATAGAAGGAAATGTGTTTTGTTTATACCAAAGGCTGTATACCAGCAGTTGTTTAGCTGAGATTTATTGAATGATTCATTTATAACATAATGAGAACCAAACCAAAGTAACTAGCCCTGAGGAGTTTAAAAATACATCTTCCATATCACAGTCAGAATACTCCCTATCTTTACATGAGCATGACACACGCATGCACGTGCACACACACATGCACACACGCATACACACACCCTCTTTGGGTGACCCCAATGACTCTGCAGATTCGCTGTAATTATCTAGTTAGTATCAGCACAGTAGTAACTTAATTCTGAGAAAATCTATGGTAGCTTTTGGTTTCCCATCAAAGGTAGCTTTTGGTTTCCTATCAAAGGAGGCATAAGAGTTCAAGAAAATATAGAACTTTGCTTTTCGAACAGTCAAGAAATCATTGTGCAATTGAGTGTGGTATTGGAGAGAAGAATGTTGCTCAATATCAGAAGCAGTATTATAAATGTTTTGAATTGAGAGCAGAGAATTCCTAAATGGAAGAGGTCAGGCATTCTTCTCTGAGCCAGATGCTGCTTCAATACATTATGTAAAAAGTCTCAGAAAAATCTGTTTGTACCACAAACTTTCCTCTTCACACTGCCCTATACTGAAATTGGAGTTGCTGTTGCAACTCACACACTGAAAATGTCACTCCTTGGAAATGGCATTGGAGGAGGCTGGTATTGACTCCCTCAGGGCCCCACCCACAGGTAGAGCCAGAAGTCAGGGGACATGAAAAGGAGCAGAGGAGACTCGTTGTGGGGAAACTCAACCACCCTCATGATTTTGCTTCTCCTGAATATGGCCAATCTACCATCCAGTTAAAGTAGACAAACAGGGAAAGGACAATTTTACCTTTCAAAAGCTACGCCAGCAAATGGTCTTTGATTTCTTGTAAATATTCTTGGGCTTATCTCTCCATGTTAATTATGATAGTAAAACAATAAAATTTGAGATTTAATTTTAACTCACGTTGGTCAGTCTAGGCAGTAAGTGAAAATGATGAGCTGGAGAAATATTAATCTAGGCTGGTTATTTAACATCTGCCTTATTTTAAGGAAAACACTGTTGAAGGAACCGGCTCAGGACAATGAAATTATTCAGTTATATTTTGGTTTATCGTCGGTTTCTCCTTATAGTTTTCACTCTGTTGATTTTACTGCCATTGCCACTCATCTTCCGCACCAAGGTAAGTTATGCTGGAGAATAGGCTGGTAGGTTTCCTGATATGTCCCTGTCCTTCATTGTTGCTATGCAGTTGTGTGATTCGGAACTCAGAGGCAAATGGGTGGTGACACTTTCAGTTTGAAGTCAGAATAGTTATCCATTATTGTTGTATTTTGTCCATTTTTCTCCTTTTTAGTGGTAAAGGTTGGTTGATTCTCAGTAAGATGAACTAGAATAAAAAGCTAGTATAGTCAGTCAGCATTGTTCTCTGCCTGGTAACCTGATGAAAGGAACAGCGAAAGAAGTACACTCTTCATTGTTCAAGTCATCAATCTCTAGAGAGCCTTTGGGGCTAGTACGACCCCTGAGACTGGGCAGTGAGGTGATGCTGTGCGAAGAGCTGCAACTGGAAGTCCCAGAATCCAACCAGGCAAACTTTCTTGTCACTGCTGTAGCCAGTGTGAATCACGGGACCGCCTGGAAATTTAGTTTCCTCATGAAATAAGAAGACTTTGAAAGCCTTAAGTAATTTTTCTTGGTTAATCAGGACTAATAAATTATTGCACTGTGATCAGATCATTTGAGATTTTTTTTCATTTTGGTATACTTCTAAATATTTTTCTGCTTGCTTTTTAAATGTGATCAGTTTAACTCGAATAATGAACCTAAAGTAATACTAATCTCTTGGTAAAATCACTTGAATCAACAAGCATTTAGTGTTTAGAATGATGAGTGTCACTGGGTAGTAAGAGGATGGTCACTAGAGCAAGGCTCTTCATTTTAGGTTCCAGGTTTCCCATTTACAAGATGTGTGACCTGGGCAAGTTACTTGACCTCTTTGTGCTTCTCTCGTCTCATGTGTAAATCTGGGGTAATAGCTGGCTTGTTGTGAGGACTCAATGGAGAAGCATTCATCAAACACTTACTTGCAGCTGTGGCTGGCACACGAAAAGTGGGCAGTATGAATGTCCCCAAATGTGTTGATCCCTACAACTGTTGTGAGACCCAGCATCCCGCAATGTCATGTCTCTGAGTAAAGGAGAAGTTTTCAGGTATTCATCGCTAACAAATATTAATCAAGTTGGCATTAGTCTGTGTTAAAATAGAATCACGGTAATTGTAACATAACGAGTCCATCAGCCTCTTTCAGAAGTCTGCCACTGATCTGGAAATCTCTAAGAGAAATTCATGTGCACTAAGTCCTTTTTGACTCTGCCAAGGTTTCTTCTACCTGCAAAGCTGGCAAAGGAACTGGTTTCTGTTGCTCATAACTGCAGGTGGTCTTCTCACTGGGGCAATCACCCAGCTTCATCTTCCCAGGCAGGATCTCTGCTTACAGAGATCTCACAGTGCCCTGTGGTTAAACATTGTTCTGAGTTCCCAGAGTCTTACAGAATTTCTAGTGAAAGCAAACAAATTCCATTGTTAATGTTTTGGTTAGTTTGTTTTTCAAATCTTGGGTAAAGAATCCTCTCCTCTCCATACTCCTCCCTTTCTTGCTACATCTGAAGACTCCTATCAGTGTCTGGCAGTCACTAAATGACGAATTGTGACAAAGACACAGGACTCTATTCTGAATACATAGCCTCACTCAATTCGAAGACTTGGCTGCCTTCACTTTCCAACTCCTTTGGTCCAAAGGGCTGAATCCCACCTAGAGTACCTCCTGGGCCCTTGTTAGGTTTTAATATCTTTGGGTTAGTCTCAGCATAGGTACTTACTTATGGCAGAGAAAATTAGAATTCAAACTAGACAAGACAAACTTAGGCCATGACTGCATTATCATCTGTGCAGCGTCTTTGTCATATAGATGCATGACACTTTGATTATCTTCCATAATTTTCAGAGAAAATGAATATAAACTCTTTGAATGGAAAAACAAGTAAATAACAAAGCAATGATTTCGGTGAATGATTCATTAAACAGAAAGTGTTTTCTTGCTAAGAAATGCAGTCATTGATTTTTTTTTTTTTTTTCCCAAGGTGTTGTCAGAGTACATTAGATCTGTGAGAAAGCCAGGGGCCTGGCATCAAGTTGCATTTGATGAACTGTGCTCCACTTTCCTTTCCCTCTAATCAGCTCATTTGTTAAAACTCAATTAAATGTAATGGGAGGATTTTTTTCCTAGTACAATAACATGATTTCATTTTTTGGTTACTTTAGATGCATATTTAATTATCCAATCAACAGCTAATTAAAGTCAAAGAAAATCATTTTAACTGTTGCTTACAATGAGAGCACAACGTTTTTTCAGAGAATATGGGTCTTCGGAGCATATAGCATTTAAGTACAGGCTGACTTTGACATGGGTGCCAATCAATTTATTGCAACTTCCTGGATACTTTAAATGCACACTTAATCATTTACTCAACTGATAACTCAAAGAATATCATCTTAACTGTTGATTACAATAAAAGCAGAGCTTTATTTCTTTTTTTCTTTTTTAGAGAATATGGGTTTTAGAAGGTATAAAATTTAGGTAGAGGTTTACTTTGACGAAGATGTCAGTCAACTACTGAAATGTTAAGGTTGCCACCTGGAGAGTCCTCTGTATCTAAGCACACAGTAGCAGACAATTCAATATTTTAAGCAAAATAAAAAGTCAATTTTGCTCTGTAGTGACACCATAAATCTGCATTATGTAGACCCAAAAGCAGACAATAAATGACTGAGCAATTTTGCAAAATTTTCCTATTGAGTTATTTATACATAGACTGCTCTTTTTGAAAAAAAAAATTATTTATTTTAAAGGAAAGGTGCAGGCAGGAATGAAGGAGAGCAGAGGCAGACAGCAAAAGAGAGGAGGAAGAAACACTAATCTATTCCATTTAGTTGTTCCCCCAGCCCCAGTATGTGAATCTAGTTCCTTGAAATATAAGTGGATGAGGCCAAACCTCTACTCTACTGGGGAGTGCCCTCTAGACTGCTCTTAATCTTTACTTTAACTCCGTATCAAGTAAAAAATGTAGCATCCATGATGAGAGAGCCTAATGGTTTTTCAATGTAATGTTCAAAGGAAGGAGAAGGATTTTCATTGCAGAACACGCTTCTATTCTAGGTATTTGGCTGCTTTATGCAAATAATCTTATTTAACCTTCATTTCAAATCAGTAAGATCATCACATATGTTATATCATTCTCACTTTACAGTTTGAGGAAACTGGTGTTCAAATATACGTGATCCAACAGAGGTCACAAAGATGCTGTAGAAACTGGATTCAAACTTGAGTCTGCTAGAATTCACAATCCATGTTTTAATGGAGATTTTGTTTTAGTCTTTTCTATATTTTGCATTTCTGAAGATTTACCCTGTATTTTGAAAAGTTACATGAAATACAGCTTCACACTTATCAGTAATAGACATTTCTCTTTATGATAATGCTATAGAAAATCAAACTACAAAAGACTTTTTTTTCTTTTTTTATTGAAGTGATATAGCATTTTGACATTAACTTGTTTTGAGGTATGCATAATAGAAATTTCACATTTATATATAGCACAATAGGTTTATCAATATTCCCCCATTTCCCCCTTCATTTACATAATTCCCTTTATCCCATTTCCCCCACCCTTCCCACTCACTTCAGTACCCTTCTATTTGCCTTTTTGTCTCCCACCACTGAGTCCATGTTGTTTGGAATAGTTCTCTCTCTCTCTCTCAGTGTTGTTTAATTTATGTCATGCTTTGTTTTCTGTCTCTGTACACATCATATAAATGCCATCGTACAATGTCTGTTTTTCTCTTTTTGGCTCATCTGCCTAAGCTTAATTGTCTCTAAGTCCATGCATGTTATAAATGACAGGATTTCTCCTCTTTTTAATAGTGGCAAAGTATTTCATTGTGTATATATACCACATCTTCTTTATTTTCTCATCTGTTGATGGGCATTTAGGTAGTTTCCAACTCTTGATTACTGTGAATACTGCTGCAATGAATATGAGGGTGCATATATCTCTTTGGATTAGTGTTGTTGTGTCCTTAGGGTAAATAGCCAGTGGGAACTAACTGGTTTATATGGAATTATCATTCTCAACCTTTTGAGAAATCTCCATACTGCTTTCAAAAATGGTTGCACCGTTTTACATTCCCACCAACAGTGAATTAGTGTTCCTTTTTCTCCACATCCTCTCCAACACTTGTTGTTTCCTTCTTTTTGGATGATAGCCATTCTTACCAGCATGAGGTGATATCTCATTGTTTTGATTTTCATTCCCCTGATGATAAGAATATTATTTTCATGAACCTGTTGACCATTTGTATGGCATCCTTGAAGTGTCTATTAAGGTCATCAGTCTTTTTTTGTTGAATTGCTTGTTTTTTGGTTGCCTAATTTTGAGTTCTTTGTATATTTTAGATATCAACCCCTTATTTGAGATGTGAAAGGCAAATATGCTTTCCCATTCATTTGGATGCCTTTTTGTTTTTATGTGAATTTCTTTATGTGTAAGAGCTTTTTAATTTTATGTAATCCTATTTGTTTATTTTGGGATTTTTTTGCCTTGCAATGGGAGTTGAATTCCCAAAGATATCTCTTAAGTCTATGTTCCTAAATTTTCTTCTATGGATTTGATGATTTTTGGTCATCTTATATTTAATTCTTTAATTCATTTTGAGTTAATTTTTGTGTGCGTTGATCTAGTCTCTATCTTTTGCATGTGACTGTTCATTTCTCCCAACACCATTTATTGAATAGACTGTTCTGGACCCATTGTAAGTTTTTGGTTCCTTTTTCAAAAATCAGATGTCCATATATATGTGGGTTTATTTCTGGGCTTTCAATTTTCTTCTACTGATCTGTCTTTCTATTTTTATATCACTACCAGGCTGTTTTAATTATTATTGCTCTGTAGTAGAGTTTAAAGTAAGGGAGCATGGATCCTCTATTACTGATTTTTTTTATCCCTGAAGATTATTTTTGCTATCCCTGATTGCTTTTCCACAACTATATGGCAACAAACTGAATAATTTAGAAGAAATGGATGCAATCCTGGAAATGTACAATACCCCAAAACTGAACCAAAAAGAACTAGAAATCATAAACAGATCAGTCACCAACAAAGAAATTAAAACAGTAATTAAAAACCTTCCCAAAAACAAAAACCTTGAACTGGAGAGTTTCACCAGTGAATTCTACAAAGCATTCAAAGAAGAATTAATACCAGTCTGTCTTAAGCTGTTCTAAAAAATAGATGATGGAAAACATTCACTTTTTATGATGCTACTATTATGCTGATTCTAAAACAAGATAAAGACAATACTGAAAAAGAAAATTACAGAGTGTTATCTTAATGAATATGATGCAAAAGTTCTCAACAAAATACAAGCAAACTGAATTCAGCAACTTATTAAATAAATCATACACCAAGATCAAGTGGACTTTATTCCAGGGATGCAAGGATGATTCAACATATGCAAATCAATGAATGTGACATACTATTTAATATCAATAAAAAAGGACAAAGAGACTCATATTATCATCTCTATAGATGCAGAAAAAGCATTTGACAAGATTCAACACCCTTTTATGCTTTAAAAAAACCTCCAAAAAAAGATATAGAAGGAATATACTTTAAAATAATAAAGGCGATGTATGACAAGCCCACAGCCAACATTGTACTGAATGGAAAAAAACTGAAAACTTTTCCTTTAATATCAGGAGCAAGGCAAAGATGTCCAGTCTTGCCATTACTATTCAATAGTGTTGCAGATCATGGCCAGTGCAATTAGGGAAGAAAAAGATATAAAAGTTATCCAAATAGTAAAGGAAGAAGTGAAACTATCACTGTTTGCTAATGACATCATAATATACATAGAGCATCCCAAATTCTCAAGTAATAAGCTACTAGAAATAATAAACACAGTACAGTGACAGGCTGCAAAATTAATATTAATAATATGAATAAAAATCTGTCACATTTCTGTATGCCAACAGTGAAAATACAGAAAGAGAACTGAAGAAAGCAATACTGTGTACAACTGCATAAAAAAGAAATACCTTGAAGTAAACTTAACCAAAGAGGTAAAGGACCTATATCATGAGAACTATAAGACATTGCTAAAAGAAATAGAAGACGACACAAAGAAATGGAAAGATGTTCTATGCTCATGGATCAGAAGAATCAGCAAAATCAAAATGGCCATACTGCCCAAGGCAATATATGAGTCAATGCTATCCCATCAAAATTCCAAAGATGTTCTTCACAGATGTAGAGTAAAAAAAAATCTTAGACATTTCTTCTGTTTATCTCACATCTCTAAGGTAGAACATTGCAGTGATTTTAACCATTGGGGTTGGACCTATGAGACCTGAAATAGCAGTCTGCTAATATGTGTGTCATTTGACACCAGCTAAATAAGCTAACCATGTCAGGTTGTGAGAATATAATATCCTTTCTCTTTACATCTGTGCCCAAATTTCACCATGAGTCATTGCATTCAGTTGGCTTCCTTGGGTCTTTGAATTGAAAGAGACCTTATTGTTGTGTTTTTCAATGTTCTCATGGAAATATTTTATAGCAAAGGAAAATATGCCTCACTCCAGAGGTCAAGGGCATAAGTCAAAACAGAAGTTTGAATTTAATCCTTGAGTTGGTTATGATTATTATTATTAGTCAATTTTGCAGATTAAAAACATGCAAATAGCTTACCAAAATGTGGCTATATAGATAGATATTTTCAATAAACATTAGTTTTACTCTAGAATCAGTTATATCAACCATAGCTGAATAGCTGGACCTTTATAGTTTCCACATGGTAATCAGTATAAATGTCATTCTACTAACAAAATCCTGTTTTCTTATTTCTTGACACTGAAAATCAGGAATGTTATCTTTTTATTTGTTACCTAAACATAAACGTAACCTTAGTTCTTTCCCAAGTAGTAGTTAGTGATCAGTAAAACAGTCTATAATGTAATACTTATTTATATAACTACTTGAATGAAATTAGTAATGCACTAGATTTTTTCTCACTGGGAGAGGAAATTTCTTGTCTATTCCTACATATAAAATTGTTAAAACTGGCCTAGGCTACATGGCATAGTTCCAGTGATATATCTTCTGTGCAACTTTGATTTTTTTTTAATGGCTATTTCTAGAATCTTGGTAATTTTTGCTTTTCCAATTTTAAATATACTATTTCCTTATTTATTTTCCAGGTCTGATTGTTCTTTATATTATTGAAACAAAAGATAAGGCAGTTTGTTTGAGGAGTAAAAAGAGAAAATTGGACAATATTTCCTGTTTGTAAAGTGCATTTCTTTCAGATACTTCTTGCTCCATCTAATTCAGATCCTCTTTGAGATAAAGAGACAGTGAAATAAGTCACACAGATATAGAGTAGCATTTCCCAGCTGATGTTATAAAACCAAGACCAGATTTCAGTTATCTTTCAGATACATCAAAATTTCCCTAGTAAATAGGGAAGGGAGATGAGATTGGGAAAGTCAACAGAGCAGAGCATCTGTGTGCTGGATCAAGAACAGGTTAGGGATGGAGGACATAGGGCTTTAAGGGGCAGATCTATTTCTGCAGCTGTCATGTTTCATTCCCAAAACATTTTGTTGATACGTCGTGAATTTAAAGTTATAATAGAAATTATAATAAATCAAAGAAGTGATACATAATATGAGACTTATTGTGCCAAACCTTAAAAAAAGCTTTAACAGATGGGAGAAATCTAGTGTATGTAAAGAAATTTCAGCTTTAGAGGGATAAAGGAGCTACTAAAAGGAGTACAGTGGAAGGTTGGAAAGTCTGACCAGAAAAAAAAAAAATAGAATAAGTGGGAGAGAATTTAGAAACAGGATATGTGAAATAAAAGGGAGGGAAGCATTCCAAGAAAATACAAAGAACTTTTAAAGGGCGAAATAAAAGCATTAATAGGAATATAAACAATTGATATTATTCTAGATGTTGGTTTAAAATATTGTAGGAACTTAAGGGAAAAATTCTATAAACTCCATGGGATATTTTAGACACAAAAAAGCATCAAAATGATGAAGGTCAAGAAAAAATAAAAACTATGCTAATAGTAATGTGATAGACAAACAGAACCAGGAAATCCAAATCTACTATATTTTTATTTAAAGAATACATTTTGAGAGCTTGTTAACCCTGAAGTATTATGTTGTGTGAACTGTAGGATAGAATCAGAAATTTAATTTAAATAAAAATCAAGTAGCCTGCACAGTTGCTGAAAAATCAATATATATTCTGGCAAACAATAATCACAAAATAAGGTTGAATATAAATACATGCCAAAGGGTTTAAACAAATAATTTGTGCTCTAGACATAGACTCAAAAGGTGGGTAAGCCTCTAGGGATTCATCTTCTTTCAGTCCTTCCATTCCCCTAACCACACACAGTCTCACGTACTCACAATCAGCTGCATCTTCCATTTTCTTAATCTCAAAGACTCTGTTACACTTCATTTCCAGGCTTGAAACCTTTGTACCCATTCAGATACTTCCAATATTCCTATGCCCCCATCTCTCAGTCTGTGTTGCTCCATCTCCCATATCCAGCCCTTTCCAGCAACTTCTCCATCTCTATTTCAGCTGGTACTACTCTCCCTGAGACTGTCTTCATCCCTCTCTTTCAAGGACCGTTTTCACATTCTTTCCCCCTAAGTCTTTACCAAAGTATTATTTGTAAAGTGCAATTTTGTTCTCTTCCTTTGGTTAAACTTTATCAGTGAGTTCTCTTCTGCCTACAGGAGAATTATCTAAATAAAACATATATACACTAATGAGTCTTTAAGATATTTGCCACTTATTTGTCCTAATAACCGACTCCCAAGCCCGTATACCTATGTACATATTCAAATTTTTTGTTAGCAATATTTTAGGATTTGAGAACACTCTAGAACACTCATGACTCTTCTTGTTTCTCTCTTTAGGTATGAGGTATGCTCTACTTGGAATGTCCTCTCCTCTTGTCCTATCCCTCTTGGGAAAGACAACTCAGGCTGTGATACAAATAGAATCAACCTCAATGCTCTCACTGCATCAGAAATACATCAACCTGCATTATATTGTATATTCTATTTTGATTTATCTTCACCTCCCCATCTAGACTATAAATAACTCAGGAATATACGGAACATATTTAATTTCCATTGTCTCTGACACCAAACTTTGTCACAGAATAGTTGATATCTGTACTGACAAAATGGATTTATGATTTCTAACGGAAAAAGAATGTGGGCACATAATTTGGATCTTGTAGGAAAGACATAATGCAGAAGGAACTGATATAAGAAAGGAATTTGAAATAAAGTAAAAGGTGTGAATAAGGCAGAATAAGAACATGTAATAGGAGTGTGTTTTTCCAGTGAAACCTTTTCCTTCCATGACAGGTTTTGATATCTTGTTTTGTAATACTAGTAAATGTGAATATCTACCATAAGTCTCACAACAGTCATTAGAAATAGCCAATAGTATCCTTCTTTTACAGAGGAGCAAACAGATACTCAAAAAGCTTAAGCAATTTGCCCTAAGTCACAGTCTTTAGAGGGAATGAAAACATTTAAACACAAGTCTAACTCCCAAACCCATCAATGACATGCTTCTTTAATGGTAATAATAATCAAATCTTTAAAATTTTGCCTGGGTATATGCCCAAGAGTGAGATTGGTGGATAAAATGGAAGATCCATCTTTATTGGTGTGAAGAATTTCCATACTGTTTTCCGAAGAAGTTTCACCAATTTGCATCACACCAATAGTGAAGGAGGGTTTCCTTTTCTCCTCACCACTTCCAGCACCTGCTATTTCCAGTCTTTTTGAAGTAGGTCATTCTCACAGGTGTGAGGTGATATCACAGTGGTTTTCGTGGGCATTTTTCTGGTGATGAGTGATGCAAAACACTTTTTCAGATGTCTGTAGGTCCTCTGTGTGCCTTGTTTAGATAAGCTCTATTCAGGACACTGGAACTGACGGAGGGTGTAGTGTGAAATATAGATTGAGATATGATGTCAATTTTGAAAAATAAATGTAGCATTGTGAACAAAAGAGATAATAAATGTCAATAATTTTTTAAAAATGCCTGCTTTGCCATACTCCATTGTTTCTACATTTTCAATGATGAAATTTATGTTGAGATGAAGTCTCCTTGTGCCTGATTGTAGTGAACCATGTCCCATGATGAACACAGAGTGTGAGCAAGAAATAAACTATGGTTGCTTTATGTTGCTGAGATTTAGGGAATTTTCCACAGCTTAGCTTAGGTTTTCCTGATTTATTCGCCATATTCTGAAAAAATAAAAGCTAAGTGATCTTGACTTGTTACTGTCTGGTTCATTTCCTCATTTGTAAAATGAGCAAGACTCTTAAAAGAGTTTCCAGTATTATCTGTAGATCAGCTACTCTAGAGGTACTTTTCTGAAATCAGTCTCTGGAAGGGTAATCCCATATGCTACAGTCTTAAGAAACATTTCATGATTCTGAAGCAGTTAATCCTGGGTCTGTATTTGATCACACCCTAATGCACAATCAGGTTGGAAAACTTGAATCCCTATGGCTCATTCCACTTTCACTGTGTGCAGGGGGTGTGAAAATAGTACATTTCTAGTGATACTTAGTTGTAGAGGCTAAAAGAAAATGAGTCCTAAATTCCTTGCTTATTGTCATAGTGCAAGCATCAATCATCATTTGCTTTTCCTGCTATCCATTTGGGCTGGAAACTAACAAGAGATGCTAATTATTTTTCCCTGACTTCGTAGTTGAGTGCCATCTTACTCCCCATCTTCCATGATGAGGATATTAGAAAGCACACTCAGCGTTACAATTCATATGGATTGAGTCTTGAGAAATCACTGCAGTAGTAAGAGTAACTGTATCATAAACTGCACAAAGATCTTTAAATGGTCTGTCAGATAAATAATGACGTTTTTCTTTTGCACACAGATTTAGAATGTATGATTTTTTTTTTCCTGTTTCTTAATTGCTTTGCATTCTCTTTAGAAAATCAGTTGCTTAAGTGAGGCCTGTGATTGGTCCTACTTTTCTCAAGCTGTGCCGAGAAAAGATTGCACCCACATGTGTACTAATTCATCAACCAAATTACTCTCTAATATCAGTCAGTGTGTCATTAAAAAGGGGTGAAAAACTGTATTTTAAAGTCTAATTTATATTTCAATTCCATCAGCAGGTATAATTTAAAAGAGAACTAAGGTGATTCTTAAATATAATCAGCCACATTTTCTGAGCTAATTTGACAGTCAGAACTTAGGGAATGGAGAGCCTTTATCCAAATTGCCTACTCAGAGCTTCTTTACCTTTTCCACTGCCACAGTAAGAGCCCTGGCTGCACTTATTTGGGGTGGTTATGACAAGATATGATATGATTTTATTAATGGTGCCTGGGGAAGTAAGAGAATGTCATCTTCAGAGAAGGTGTCTACGCAGCTAAAAGTTTTAGCTGCAATTCCAACTTGTTGGCAAAGGATATGAGATCCAGAAAAAATGACTTTCAGCCTACTGAACTGAAAGTCAAAATATCCAGTACCCAGCTTGAGAAATAAGAGAATAGGGCAAAGAAAAGTTTCCTGTGTTAGAAAATTTTATGCCTAGGATTGTGATCAAGTGATTTATATGGCAATCAAGCTGTATGAACAGAAACAACTGTAGAAAGAACACTGAGAAAAATAATTTCATTCACTTATAAATATTGTAGAGCACTTACTATATGCCAGGCACCATTTTAAGTGCTAGAATAAGGGCAGTAAATGAAATAAGAGATGCACTCATGGAATTTCTATTTGGGTTGACTCCCAACTCTACCAGCTACCAGCAGAATGATCACTTCTCCTTCATTTGACATGGAATTATAATATTTGCCTCATACAATTTTGGTAGTTAAGCCATGTGGGACACAAAGTATTTTCTTTGTCCTATTGTAGGCATTTAGAAGTGTTATTTACTGGCCCTCTTACTAAGTCATAAGTTAGAAAAATGTATTTGCCTGTTTATTTGACAAATGTCTTCACTTTTTCAATAAATAAGTTTTTCTATCTATAAAGTCTAGAGTAAGGCCTGATGAAGTTTATCATTCCACTTCCCTCTAATCCTTATCCCCGAAGCCACTCAAACACAAAGCAAGTAAAATTTGTGTAGAAAAAAATGGAAAAGCAAATAAGCAGAGTGAAGTTGAGAACTTATCTAAAATGCTCCCAGAACATCCTAGGATCAGAGTCAAGCTCAATATCATACACTAAAACTAGAGAGCAGGTTTTGCTACTATGAAAGATTTTTAAAAAAATCTCTGTTGACCACTGTCTATGTGGTGTTTATAGGAAGCAAACATTGTCCAGTGTCCCAGCAAGGACCTGACCCAAGTTCCTGACCCAACTACATGATTAGATTTGCATTGTCTAGGAAGGACAAGACCTCAGGCTGACAGCATAAGGCAGATTCTGTACTGCACACCAGAGACTGACTGGAAGAACCTGTAAAATGA
Organism: Solenodon paradoxus; assembly: GCA_004363575.1. Taxonomy (NCBI): domain Eukaryota; kingdom Metazoa; phylum Chordata; class Mammalia; order Eulipotyphla; family Solenodontidae; genus Solenodon; species Solenodon paradoxus. The sequence goes on along the minus strand of RJWH01000114.1, from coordinate 352,408 downwards.
TGTAGATGAGGAATGATGCACACAAAAAGCACAAAAATAAAATGACTATCATTCAAGATAAATCTGAAAACAAGATTTCAAAGTTCAATAAGACAATTAAGAAAGACTGACACCAAAATCAACATAGAGATGAAAACACTCCAAATTAAATGAAAGTAATAGAGACATCAGCAGGCTGACAAAGAAATGAATCCACAAAAAATATAAATGATTAGAAAAACAGAAACATGTCAGTTGTACACCAACAAATTTGATAACCTAGTAGATAAACTCCTAGAAACATAGCACCTATTAAGATTGCACTAAAGAGAAATAGAAATATGATAGAACAGGACATATAAATAAGAATAGAACAGACTAATACTGAGAAAGAACCTTCAATCACTAATCAAAAGAAAAGCTTAAGGCCAAATGGATTCACCAGTGAATTCTACCAAGTATTCAAAGTTAATGCCAATCCTTTTCAAACTCTTCTAAAAAGTTGAAAAGGAGGAAACACTTTAAAATTGATTTTAAGAGGCTAATATTACACTGACACTAAAGTCAGAAAAGACATCAAAGCAAAACAACAAAATTTACAGATCCATAACCCTGAAGAACACAAATGTGAAAAGCCTCAGCAAAACACTAGCACACTGAATTAATTAACATACAACATGCCAAGTAGGATTTAGATCTAGGATATAAGGTAACTAAATATACACAATTCAGTTAATGTGATACATGCATAAACAACTAAACATTTCATGATTATTTCAGTTGATGTAGACAAACCATTTGACAAAATTCAACATCCTTTCATGATTAAAAAAAATATTATCAACAAGTTGTGTATACAAGGAACAAACTTCAACATCACCAATGATGTATATGACAAGCCCACAGCTAACATAATACTCAATGCTGAAAAATGGAAAGATTTTCCTCTAAGATCAGAAATAAAACAAAGATGCCTACTCTCACCACTTCCATTCATCACAGTATTAAAAGTCCTAATCAGAGCAATTAGGCAAGAAAAAGAAATAAAAAGCACTAAATTGGAAAGGAAATAATGAAATTATCTCTGTGTGAAAAAAAGAGCTTATATATAGAAAAACATTATATATCATATACATATATGCATTTCTATATAAAACTACTTAAATATAAGCAAAAATAATTCATATGTATATATTCTAGTCATAAATAAGAGAAGGAAATTCATGTACTCTTGGCTGATTTGTTGTTAGTTAGCTCTTCACAGTTGTATAATTTTGTTTCTATATTCTCAATGCTATTCCATAGTTCTGTGTGTCTGTTTTTATTCTGGTACTGTTTTGAATACTATCACTTTGAGGTATAGTTTGAAACCACGGATTTGTGTGTGTGTGAGTGCACGAGAGAGAGAGAGAGAGAGAGAGAATGTAGACATCAGACATTTAAGAAAAATGTCTCCAGTTCAAACACAAATAAATGGAGGTTCTATATGTGAAAAAAAAATGTCTAAGTATTAGGAAAAAAAAAATGGGAATATATAATTTAGGAAGACTTTTTCATATAAGGTAGTAAAAGCACAAAACATAACAAAGAGGATTTTAATATGACTGAGTTAAAATTAAAGTCCTCTTATCGGCTGCAAATACAAAAAAAAAAATTCAGAAGAACCAGAGACTAAGAAAAATATTTCCAAATATATAACTTAAAAAGAAGCATTATTAAGATTCTCTGGAGGCTCTCATTTTGAAAAACATTTACATGTGTAAAGGAAGTATCTTTATAAGGGCCTGTCCCTCACCAAACCAGAAAGACCTCATCTCTAACTCCTTCATGGCGAATGATGAATCTTAATCTGTTACTACACCTCCCTAGCCGCGTGTCTGACCTCTTCCCACTGCTAAAGTGATCTGTGATGCTGTATGAAGTAATTTAGGATGAAAACTAATGCCCTATGATGAATTACTCAGTTTAATTCAGTTTCTCCCACATATACAGAAAGAGTACTTTCTGTTTGTTATGGAGATTTTTCTCTCAAAAACGAATGCAAAAATAATTCTACAAATTCATGAAAAAAGAAACAAACGACCCAATAGAAAAATGAGGAAAGATGATAAATAAGCTCACAGGCAGGTAGAAGCTTCACTTGGGGCTGGACATCCTGTTAGATCATTATGGATTCCATTTCAAAAACGGATGCATGATGAGGAAAGGGATCAGTACCCAAATATCAAGAAGGTATGTGAAGAAGCCTTTTCAGAAATAGAGAGTGGATGTTAGGAAGCACTGGGGAAAGTCTTACAACAGTTACTGTAAAGGTGACCTTGAATGTAAGTTGAGGATTTTATACTTTTTAAAAACCACTGACTTTGTTGTTCTGTTTTCTGCCTGTACTGAGATATAATTAACAAAGAGCATTGCATTTGTTTTTGATGTTTGACATAATAATTTAATACATGTATACAGAATGCAAAATGATTACCCCAGTAAGTTTAATTAACATCCATCTCCTCTCATAATTTTTTCTCTTGTGCAAGGAGGACTTTTAGAATCTACTCTCTTGATTTGCTTAGTTTAAGTCTTTTCTGGGTTAATTATAATACGAAAGCAGTCCAGCTGAGTTAAGAAGTTAATACTTCAAATTATGCTTTTTTATTCTGCCCCTGAAGTTGCCCCATCTGTGCAGATGATGACCACCTAGCTGAAGTAGATCCTTGTCAAAATGAAATGTCAACACTTAGGCCAAGGGTTCTGTGTGGTGAACAGATTAGCTAGCTCCATATTTTCCATTTGTTTTTCTGATATGCACTAATGCTCCAGATAACTATCAAGGCTAGCTTCTTAATCTAGCTTTATGCAAGCCAAGGACAAAATCAAAGTGGCTTTTTGGATGATGGTTTTGGAACAGTCATATCTGATGGGGAGGATGTGGAACAGAGGCCAGAAGCAGATATGAGAGGTAATACAGCAGGGGGAGTGATAGGACCAAGAGATTGCTGAGATTGCTAGGTTGTGGCTAAAAAGCGCATCGTATAAATGTTCACTTTATCTTTGAAATCAAGGTTCTTGCAAGTGTGATAGAAAACAGTCTAAGAAGGCGTGTTTGAGTTGTCTGGGTGTTCTCTCTAAGAGAAAATGCACACCTGATATTTCTCCTACACAGTTATTTTATTTATTTATTTTTTTTACTCATTTTAAATTAATACTCACAAATTATTTCCAGGGCAAATTAGGAAGTTTTAGTCAACACTCAGCTTTGTTTCACTGATCTATGGTTTGTCAAGATTATGCAGCCAGATTCTGTTTAAAACTGTCAACATTAAAAACACCTTTATTCTTTTACCTTTAAAGAGATAATACAATAAAGACAGGATGCAAGAATTTCTCAGAAACTGGTGGAAAGTTCAGGATGATGGGTGAGTAAGCACCAAACCCAGAGGACTCACCTCGAAGTAGGTGACTCAGAGGGCAGCAGAACCAGAAATTGTATTGCCCTGGGAAAACCTGAAATAAAAGACTTCATTAAACTCAGACAGCCATGTTTGCAAATTTTTCAAATGCAGCTCAGGATCTGCAGAAATTATAAAGCACACAACTGTGTTATAAGTACTCACCTTTACTGATCACTTAGTACTTTCCAGGTGATTTCATATCAAAACTACTTCTAGAAATTTAATATAATGATATATTTCAACCATTTCTTAACAATAATCTAAATCAGAAACCCCCAGTTTTAGACCTCACGAAACAACAGATTCTATTGACTCATTCCTATTGAGCCTCTCTGTGTATCTCCTAGAATGCAGCTGTCTTTCTAAAAAGCAAGGCCTTTCATGCCACGTAACTTGGCACTGTACTTTCTCTGAAACAAACCACAGCAAAAGTTTTCTCTTAGGTTAATTATCCCCTTTGAGAGAAAGAGGGAGGCAGGTGTACTGGGGTCCCAACCAAGCAGGCACAGAGGAATGCACTTGCAAAGCAGGTGTGTCCTGCCCCAGGGGACAGGCAGTCACTTGGCTATTCCTGTTTTCTCCTAACACTGGGAGTGCATTTTATAGACCAAATGCAGGTAAAGTGCAAACAACCATATATACCGATGCAAGCCCAGAACAGGGGAACTCGATGACATGACCTGTCTTGAAGGAGGTGGGAAAAAAAATATAACACATGAGAGTTTTTTAATGTCTGATTTTTCACATTTTTTTGACAGGTTGACTCTTAGAAACATACATGTGACTATTTTCTTGCCAACTCAAGGGGCAAGAGGTCTTCAGTTTCTTCTTACTTTTTCTGGAGACAATTCCATGTAGCAAAGGTGGTTGTGATTTGAATGTTGATGGGCAGCCTCATTATTTACCTTGCTGTTTGCCTTTATTCTTTCCAGGAAGCAGAATGTGCCTACACGCTCTTTGTCATTGCCGTCTTCTGGATTTCAGAGGCTTTGCCGCTGTCAGTAACAGCTTTGCTGCCTGCTTTCATGTTCCCATTGTTTGGGGTCATGCCTTCTAAGACGGTAAGTTCTCTTGCAAAGGTTGGTCATAATTACACTCCTGATTTTGTGTTGATTCTTCCACTGAAAAAAGTTCAATTCAAAGAGAACCTTAACCCTGATGATAAGGCTTCTACGTAAATCCCCTATACTTCCAATGGTGTCTTATCCTAGAATTCTGCAAGTGTATCTCTCTTCAGGTGAACAAAACAAAATAGAAATTGCGGCATCTTGAGTCACACATGGCAGTAGGAGAAATGCGTGCCCCATCTACCCAGGGTGATACCTACGCTTGGTCCTTCCACCAAATAAAAGGGCCAACATGCTCACATCCCACAAAAAAGCTTTTTTATTCAGCAGAATCCTGTCTCGCACAGTGTTGGAAAAGCAATTTTTGTTTTTAATGAAGAAAAAGCTTCCCTGTTTTCTTTTCCCGAAAACTGCTATTGCAAAAGATAAAGCCAAATTAACTTTCACATGTATTTCTATTTTGTTCTTGCTGAGAGGAGTTTATTCATGCTGAGAGGTGTTTTTTACCTTTGTATAATCTAAGGGTACCCTTCCGAAGAAAATGGATTCAGTTTCCCATTAAAAGCATGAAATGCATTGAAAGCAGAATATCTATCTCCATGCAGTCTCCTGTTACCCAGCACGCAATTGCCTAAACCACAACTGAAACATTGTTAGGAAAGATGTTACATTCAAGAGGCGGGTCTATGCAGTGGATCCCCTTTGGACTTCCAGCTTCTGCCTGGGTCCAATGCTGATGTTATCTTGAGGCATATCTGTCTTGTAATGTGGGTAGACTTTTTTTTTTTTTTTCAACTGTGAATGCAGGATTTTTTTTTCTTTTTTTTTGTGTGTGAGAGGAGTTCATCCCTTCCTTGTTTTCTTGTCTTTCTTTCATTCTTTCCCTTGTTGAAGTCCATCTTCTTTGTATTTCTGATCCTTTCTATTCTTTTTTATTTTTTTAAACTATTTACCTGTGCTTCATAATCTTGACTTTTTTCTTGATAAACACCATTAATTTGGAAGAGAGTGCACCCAGGGCTGGACACTGTTATTACGACAGGACCTGGGTCCTATAATTTAAGAAGTTTCTCAAATACTCAGTGGTGCCCTATGGCTCTCAGTCAAGGAAATACGAAAGAAAGCGTTGGGAAGGCCTCAACAACAGGATGTCAAATGAATGCCTCCTGCCCTACAGGCTTGTGAGATCCTACCTCCTGGCATAATGATGTTTAACAATCCCATAGTTATTTCTTATGGTTTAATAACAAAATGACTAAATTGACTTTTTCTAAAAAAGACTGAGTTAGGAGTAAGACTAACAGGAATCATGGGGCATTTCTGTAGCAAGCAGAAAAGAGGCAGACAGGAGGCAATGGGGACTAGGGAAAGCCTGGCTTTCTGGGAACTGCCAAAGAAATCATCTCTGCCACTTTTCAGAATGCAGAGACCCAATGAGAGGCAGCAAACTCTAGGTTCTCATGGCAGTTGCATTCCTCAGGCTGCTGCTACAAGTCCAAGAGCTCTTTACCCCCAAAAGCATCAGCCTTGGACTTATGGAACCATCAACAACTTCTCAGAAGGGTATTTATCTGAGTCATTCACCTCGGCCACTGATTCCCCACCATAATATCTCTCACAGATGAGATCACTCAGAAAGTGCTTGAAGACTTCCTTGTGTGAGCCTGTAACATATCATTTTTAAATAACATGTTTAGATCACATACTTAATTCAGCTTCATTAAGCACAGGTCTGAAATATTCAGTTAAAGTTTGCTTGATATTGTTGAAACATCGTTCTCGTCTTCTGCCACACTTTAAATCTCAACTCTAATCATTGAGGAAAACAATTTATCTTCGACATCTTTATCTAAATTTAGAGCCCTAAAAAATCTCTCCTGAGCCACCAAAGATCTGCCATTACTTATTTATTAATACTAAAATAGATCCTACTAAACACATTGCTTTATTGAAGAATTTCAACAATATTGAATTTCTCTATCTGTTGAATTAAATTTGAAATGCTAAATATTTAGTGTTCTTAATTAGATATTCCAAGTTATGTACCATCATTAGTAGTGGTAGAGCAGTGAAAATATGCTTATATATAAATTTTACATATATAAAAATATTTACTGCTAAATATTTGGTGTTCCTAATTAGATGTTCTAAAATATAGATCTTTATTAGTAGTAGTAATAGTAGTAGTGAGAAAGTTTATATATAAATTTTACATATATAAATGTGAAAATGCAAATACGTGTGCATATAGTATTACATATTTATTCAGTCATTCAATGAATATCTATGTGTCAGTTCACTGCCAGGTACTTGGAAACTCATCAATCAATAAAAACAGAGCAAAGGTCCCTATTTTCTTATGAGAAAAGAGATAATAAACAATATGCTTTAATGAATAGGTAAATTACATATTGGGTTAGAAGGTAATTGACATTATGAAAAAATTCAGCAGGATAATTAGGAGCACTTTTAATATCATAATCAGTGTAGACCTCACTGCATGAATAGAAGATGAGATGGGGAAGTTAACCATTTTTGAATACAGGAAGAGGAAATACCAGTGCAAAGACATTAAGGTAAGCACATGTCTGCAGTGCTCATGAAGGAAAATGAGTGAAGGGGAGAATGATGAAGATGATGCTAGGAAGATAAAATGAAGAGGCTCTAGACCATGAAGCATCAAAGTAGGTTACTGTGAAATTTAAATTCTGAATGAAGTGAGTACCTCTAGACAGTTTTGAGAAGACTGGTATGATTGATTTGACATTGTTTAAAAGAATAACTTGGGCTTCTGTGTTAAAAACAAGGTAGAAAGAAGGTGACAAGTAGTAGCTGATTGCAATAATTCAGGTGAGAGGGCAGAACAAATCAGGGACAGTAACAGGGATATTGAATTTATTATTATCTATTTTAAGATAAAACCAACATTTCCCAAATGCTCTGATATGGTATACAATAGAAAGGAAGGAATCAAAAGCACCTCACAAATTTTTGACCTGCTGACTAGAAAAATGGAGTTGCTGTCAGTGGAAATAGGGAAGACTATAAACAGAGTAGGCTTTTTTGCAGTAGACAGGGTGACACCAGCAGTTCAGTGTTGGATACTAAGTTTGAAAAACCTATTTGAGATCTCAGTGAAGATGATAAGTAGGCAGTTAGATAAAAATAAGTCTAGAGTTCATGAGAGAAAGAGCTGAGCTGGAAATGAAGATTTGAGAATTATCAGCGTATGATAGTATTTAAATCCTAAGACTTGAGATTATTTAGGGAAACAATGAAGATAAAAACTCAGAGGACAAAGTCAGTTCTGAAAAAATGCAACCATAAAGAAGTTGATAAGAAAAGAAAGTATTAGAAAGAAGAGGTTATTGAGGTAAAAGGGAGACCAGGAGAGTGTGGGATCTTGAAATGCAAGTGAGGCAAATATTATAAAGATGAGGTAATGATTAACGAGTCAAACATGCTGATTAACGTGGAACTGGAAACTTACCCTTGAATTTAGCAAACCAAGGTAATTAATTTTTTAAAAAAACAACAGAAGTTATACTTTATTACCATACCATTGTAACTGGCAAAGCATTTTTTAAAAATCTCAATCTAATTAACAAACTTGATGTGAAAAATTATTTAACTTTTTTGGATAAGTATTGATAGCTACAAGAGAACCCAGGTGTTCGGGTGACAAAAGCCTATTTTTTTTTTTTAAACCCCATTTTGAGACAGAAAAATAGGTACCTGAAAACAGATTTCAAATTTCATTAAGCATTTTATTTGACAACAATTTTGCCTCGGAAGTAGTTATATTTATCAGTGTCATTTGCAAACCAATAATACTTTGTGTTATCACAAGTAGGCTATAAACAAACACATCTACTTGTAGCTACTGTTTTTTTTACAACTGTACTAATTCTGTTGCAAACCAGAGACCAGACAATCAGTGAAAACAGAAGGTGAAAATCCTTCTTAGATTTAACAATTAATTTCATTAAGACATTTAGGCTGTTGGTCATAGTTTGTTTACATATTCTATCTTTCAACAACCAACTTGAGTATCAGATCCTGTACAAACTCTCCTTATTCCTCTAGGATTGAGATGGCACTTAGTCTTTGAGCTTCAACTATACCTTGAAGAGATATCGCTCATGCACCTATCACATTATTATATTTTCTGTTATCTTGTTTTTCTTCATCTAACAACTTATAATCTACTTGAGTCTAAGGTTTTATTAATTCAATATCTGCTGAGTAGCAATATGTGCCAGGTATGTGCTAAGCTTCCATAAGTACAATCATCAATAAGACACATCCCTGCCTTCAAAATACATCTGGTCTAATGACAGGGATATTTAGGTAGACACCCATGTACATAGAAGCACTGAAAGACTAAGTTAGAGAATGGAGATGAGACCAAATGATGGAGAGTCTTGTAAGACATGTTAAAAGACAGGATTTGGTCTTAAAAGATAAGAGATCCACTGGAGGTTAGGATGGAAAATACTGTGTTCCAATTTACACTTTAGAAAAGTAACTATGGCAGTCTTAAGGGGTAAATTGGAAAAGAACATACAATAAACGGGTGAGATATGGCAAGAATCCTAATAAAGATAGTAATGTGAAAATACAGAAAAGTGGAAAAAATTAAAAGATAGAAACTAGAATTAATAGGATTTGGTGAATAAAATACACTTATTGAAAATAAAAAGGAACCATAGCTAACTCTCTGTCTTAAGCTTCTGACTTAAACAAGTGAATATATGGAAGTTTGATTGACCACAAAAAGAGAGTACAAGATGAAGAATTATTTGAAGGATGACAAAACAAAAGACAAGAAGTATTCATTTAGGCCTGAGTTCTTAGATGTTTGTGGAAAATTCAAATGGAAATATCCAGTTGGATACCACAGCCTGGGACTCAAACAAATTATCTATATGGACATAAAGATCTTGTTGTCCTCAGCATTTATTCAACAAATATTTATGAATATCTGCTCTGCCAGGCATCATTTTAGTCACATGGAGATAGAAATTTAATCCAAAGAGTCAGCCATCTGATACATAAAACAAGAGGACTACAGACAGACATCGATAGAATACTAGCATTTAAGTGGAGTGAAAGAAAAATTATTTTCCAAGTGTTATGCAAGTGTTCTTATTCTGATGGAGTAATGCCCTACCTAGCAGAGAGTCTGAAGAAATCATGAGAAGACAATTAACAAAGACATGGCTTTTATTGTACTCATGGTAGGGGGTTCCCATGGGGGTGAGTCGGGCATGCTTCCAGAAAGCTACTCACTGTCAGCAAGGAGAGGGACTCTTTTACAGAGGTTGTCAGCAGAAGGAAGTAGTGAGTGGGAAGGAACAGCCAAGTGGTCAAGAACAGAGGCCAGTCAAGGAGGCAAGGACAACAGAATTCCAGGGCAGGACATTTTGGGCACAGTTAGTACAAGTGGAAGAGTTACCATTCCAGAAAGTCTGTCTCTTCCATTCAAGTCCGTACTCAACTTTGGACAGCTGCCAAGCCCACTTTTACGGGTCATGGGTCATGTGTCATGTTCTTATGCCACCCCACATAAAGTAAGCCAAGAAGAAAAATTCACAGAAGTAATCATTGAACCAGAGAGGAAAACAAAGGGTTAACAAGTCTAGAAGCACTAGTAAATTAAAAATAAAATAATTACATCAAGATTAATTTTGAGTTAGTTAGGAGAATAGGAATTTGGGAACAAAGTGTAGACAGTTGGTATGTAGGAACTCAAATGGTAGCTTGTTCATTGAGTCCCTCTCTCCCTCATTCATCCCATACTATTTAGTGAGCTCTTAATCTGTGCCAGGACTGAGTTAGGTGTCAAATATGCAATAGTTAGCATAACAGATTGCTGGCCCTTATGTGTGATCTAATAGAGAAGATGTGCAATAAACAGATGCACAGTGTTTTACACAATGAGATAAACTATAAAGAAAACAAAAAGGGCTCTAAGATACAGAAAAATGGTAGGGTCTGTTTAGAAAAGCTTGATAATTGAGAGCTAAAGAAGTGTGAAGGAGAAAGACATCTTAAGCATTTATACCTGTTTCCTTTCTCCTATAAGAATTTTGGTGTGGGGTAGATGATTATTCAATATTATAGTAATCTATAAAGGGAATAATAGCATTGATATAATTGTTTATTTTCTATCATGTAATTACTACAAAATATAAAGAAACACATTTTGATCAACATAATAAATGAACATTTCATAAAACAAAGATGTCCACTTACCTACTTTGAGTTCCAAGGTTAATTTTGAATTCTCTATAAAAAAACTAAGTAGGTTAATAAGCTATATGATATATGCAGACACAAGTTAAAATAGCAAAATCATAATCAGAACTGATTTGCCTTCAGTGTTTATAACCTGAGAATTGTTTTGCTCCAATTCTTCCATTTCATCTACCAGACATTACTAGATTTCTTTGAAAAGTGACATTGCCTCTTATAATCCTCTCTTTTCAGCAGTCTTTTGATTCACTTTAACCAAGCATTTCCTAAAGTTAGTTCCTTTGAATATCAGTACTGTGAAATATTTTTTAAAAAGGTTTCTGGATAAGTTTGTAAAACATGTACCATAAGATATTCCACTCTGAGAGTGACAATAGACGCTAACGAAGACTTTGAGAAGGCCTACAACAAAGAAACTTCTAGCATTTCAAAACTTTGTTTTCTAAACTAATTTGGCCACAAACTTTTTTTTAAGAAAGTGATTATGTAACTATCAAACTTCAGCGCATTCTTTCATAAGTACTGCTGCAAATGTTTGCCCGAAGTTTCTACACATTCTTGTTAATTTCTGAATGGTATTAGCTAAAAATGGCTGAAAATGCTGGCCCCTATTCATTGGTATTTGTTTTATAATTAATAGTTTTAAAGGTAAAGGCATTTAAAGTACAAAGAAGTAACTGCATTTATGGCCTAATGGGTGGTAATGAAGATGTTGGTAAGTGGGAGGCTTGACTCCATATTTACCTAAATAACAGTCATTGCCATTCTACCACAGAAGCATAAATAAACTCCAGTTTCCAGATGGAGAAACTAAAGCTACTTTAGTTTCTGATGTCACTCTCTATTAAAAAATCTAGCAACTTGGCTACCCTTTTTGGTTTTTTTTCTGTATTTTTTTTGTTAACATTAATACTTCTGGGTAAGAACAAAAAATTATTTAAATTAAATGTTCAAACACATCTACATTTCTCTCAGCAAAAAAGATTGTGTAGCTCAAGGTCAAAATTCAGAGCACTGAAATAGTGTCTTTCTTGTGTAATGCTATTCTTCCCCGACCAACGTAAATAATCCTGGATTTAATTGTAATTTCAGGTGGCGTCTGCTTATTTCAAAGATTTTCACCTACTGCTAATTGGAGTCATCTGTTTAGCAACATCAATAGAAAAGTGGAATTTGCACAAAAGGATTGCTCTGAGAATGGTGATGATGGTGGGTGTGAACCCAGCATGGCAAGTACTGCATTTACTGTTTCAGGCTTCCATTCTGAACAGAGGAATATTGTGCAGAGCAAACAACTCAATCAGCAAGGCATAACCAGGGAATCATTTGTATTGTGGTATAATTCAGGACTTTTTTTTTTTCTTCTGCAAACATGAAAGTGATATAAAGCATACTTGAAATGTAGGAGAAAAAAACAACTCAACTTTCCTTTTACTTTTAAGTCTAATTACAGGGAGATTGCAAGACTGCACACCTTTCTCTCACCCTTTATGCACCCTGAGAGTAAAAGCTGAGAGAAGCCTTGAACCGCAACAGACAAGACTGATAGACTTCAGAGTAGCTTTTGGTCTTATCTTGTTTATTCAGCTGATTATACATTCAAGTCTTGTTCAAGAACATCCTTGATCATCCGGGAGGATAAACCAAAGACAAAGACATTACTGACAAAATACAAATGTGTGCAGAAAAATTCCCAAGTGAACTACTGCAAAGTGAAACAATCAATTAAGAAGTCTCATCAATAGATAGTGAAATCAGTCATGTGACTACCCCCCAAATGTGTTTTCTTACATTAAATTAGATATTTTTAGTTTTAATTCCAGTTCATGTTAAGAACATAGAGGTGAGAAGAAGCATTTTCCAGGGTCATAATCATTTGTAGAATAGCATTGTGCTTTAAAGCCTTAGGTGATGTCTCCTTGTCTTTCTTCAAAAGTAAGAAAATTATATTGAATTCTGTTGCATAATTCATTCGAGTCTAACCACATCTGTGTTTATCATTTATCAAGTAGATTATCTTGTTTAATATAAAAATATTCATTCAGATGAGACATTTAAAAAAGTATTTGTTACTTAGAATTTTATAGCATGTAGGTATTAAGTGCATTTAACTCTTATAATGAAATGGTGTTCCATGATGTTGGGGTGCTGTAGATATGTGGTTCTTTTCTTGACCCTGACCACAAGTGGAACTTAAGTTCTGCCCAATAACCACTAAGTGGCTTTTCAATTTAAGGCATTTTGCCACACATTTGCTTTAACTGATCCCGTACTCTTTGCACTGGCAATTCCATGCCTTGTCAATGCCTTACATTAAAAGCTTTCTTTTTACTAAGGATCATTTCCTCCTTAAACAGATTTCTAAAAAGTTTTATTTTGCTTTGTACAATGAAAAGATTCACCTTATCTGAAATTGAAACTTACAGTGCAGACTTTTTCTTGTAGATCTGTTTTGAAAGGGAGTCAGAGAATTTCATAAATGACTCTACATGGAAAGATGTACTTCTGGAATGATTTCCTATGACCTACTACACAAAAGAGATTATCTTTTTCTCCCTGTTGTAATTTTGAAAGTTTATAGACATGGTTTAAAATCTTGTAATTGTAGGCATATTGCTTTTAAGGGAAAAGAGTTAGAGTATTTATAAGAGAAGACAACAAAAATATTCATTCTTGATAGCAGGTGGGAAGTTTGAATTCAAGAGAGCACAAATAATAGAATCTACAGAAAATTCTGAAACTTCATTATAGTTAGTGATTTTAACCATTTCTTCCAGTCAACATATATTGTACCAGAATAGTAAACAAGTAAAATAATTGATTTATAAATGTTCATCTCTCCTTTGCCATTGGCACACATCCTAACAAAGATATGACCAAAAGAGAAAAGAAAGAATACGGGATCCTAAATTTAAAGTCACTTGCACCTCATCTTACTGGTATCACCTGTAAAGGAAATTCAAATACTGGCTTAATAACATAAGCTGTTACACCATCTAGAAACTTGCAGTTTGGTGATAAGCTTTGTTTCTTCTGCCTTTGGAAACAGAATTGTTATGGTTTTGAGGGGAGACACGTCTCAGAAGAACTGCACTTTTACCTGTCCCGTCTTGAGTTCTACCTGGTAATAACTGTACTTAGAGTGCAACATATGGAGGACCTTTACACTTCTAGGTTTTGAAAAAAAAAGTTGTCATCATCTTGCAAACAGCACCCTTGACAGTTAAAGGACCCAGGGCTGGCGAAGCTAGAGAACAGAGCTCATACTAAGGGCCTTCTCATTTCAGGCTGACACTGGGATTCATGAGCAGTACTGCCTTCTTATCTATGTGGCTCAGCAATACTTCTACCACGGCCATGGTGATGCCCATTGTGGAGGCTGTGGCTCAGCAGATTATCAGAGCAGAAGCAGAAGTTGAGGACACTCAGATGACTAATTTCAATGGATCAATCAACCATGGACTGGAAATTGATGGTATCACATGTTGACATGGATGCAGTGAGATCTAGTCATTTGAGCAGCAGCATAAACTCAGGAATTCTGGGTTATATATTTAATGAACTAGTCATACAGGCTGATAGACATTCCTTTTTCTGTATTTCTCAATATGTATACAAGATAAATGACAGTATTCAAAGATTTTACTTTAAATTAGTGGTCGAATTTGCATTCTCTGGCAACAGAGGAAGAATGCTTTTTCTACCCTTGAGCCAGTCTGGTGGAATTCTCTCTCTCCTGTCTTTATCAGTAGACCCGCAGGTGACACGTTGAGACTTTCCTGCATAATATTGAGAATATTCAACTCTTGTATTCCATTTGGAAACAGTATCACATTTTATTCTGGTTATTTCTGGCTCTGATAAATTTCTCCAATGTGAAAAAAAATACTGGGAGGATATTTGTGTTCATAAAATACTTTATTATGATAAATGTTATGTTAGTACAAGGTGAATGTGTTTCTTTTCAGTTTCTAGTAATGTATCTTCTCATACACACACACATACACACTAACAACCCTTTATTTAAAGTATTTTTCTTTGATTTAATGTTTTACAGAAAGTGTTAATGAACATGAAACGAATGAGAGCAAAGAGAAAACAGAAACAGTTCCAGGGTAAAGAATATTGACATTTTGATTAGGATTTTCCAAATTGCGTTTTAATAAAATTTTAAACTGGGTCAATTTCTTTTTCAGTTGCAGTAATGATGCAGGGAAAATTTCAAGCAAGATGGAGCTGGAAAAGGTACAACAATTTTCTTTCTAAATAATTATATGTAAAGTTATATTACGTCTGCAATTAATTATACATGTATTTAGAGACCTGCTACTTGCTTCCCTGTCTACAAATTGCTGAGTGTGTGCCTCAGTCAAGCATGGTGTAACAGTCTGATAGACCTTCAGGGCTAGACTGAAATCAACATGCTGATATGAAACATGTTCGTCTCTGAAATTTAGCATCATGACTTTCTTCTTTTAGGCGTCTCATGGTGAGGGGAGTCAGCTAATGTAGTTTAAAGAAATGCAATTCTAGTCTCAGAATATTGTTTCATTTTCTTACTAAAATCTTGCTGATTGGATAGCCTGATTTTTATTAGGCACATCCTCATTTCTTCCAGGTTATGAACTTAGAGTAACTCCTTTTTCTTTCCTTTTTCTTTATTGTTACCCTTGCCAAAAGTCATTCAGTGCAAAACACATGAGCTGCTACAGTCAGATGCAGAGAAGTTGTAGACATTCTACCTATTAAAGAAAGGAAAAACTTCTGTAAACTATTCCATAGAATTCATTTTCACAGAATAAATCAATATAAAAATACTATACCAGGTTGCATGGGGAGCAACATATCTTGAGATCACTGAAAAACAATCCTGCCTAGAAAAAGTCCAGCAGTAACATTAGGAATAGGGGAGTAGAGCATATGTTCCTCCCTCAGGCTATAGTGCATTAGCATGCAACACAATCAGAAAAAGAAAATCCTCTTGTTATTTACAAAAATCTTCGAAGAAAGAGCAATTCTATGTTAAAAGAAAATGAATGCAGAGATAAATGGTCAACCATTAGCTATGTTATACATTAGTAGTTTTAAAGATGAGAATAGAATATGTATTTATGAAAACATCATCATTAGGAATAGAAGCAATTCTTTTATAACATAGAACATCAACAGGATGCCAGGTATATTATAGAAAAGTACATGAGAAATGGCCCTTAATAACTGTTTTGAAAATTGGCAAGTCTAAAACGAAAGAATTTACACACACTCAAATATCTTGGGGTTATCTTTAAAGACCGTTTTGTTTTTTGTTTTGTTTTGTTTATTTTGTTTTGTCGTGATGCCTACATTTTGGGTCAAGGACTTTACCAATCGATCTGACATCCAGCCACTGTCCTAGACATTAGAACAATCTGTTGATAAAAAGACCTGCTCTTTACTGTAAACAGCTCAAAGTCTAGTGGGGACTTCTTTAATAAAAATCAAAGTGTGACTTAAATATCACAGCAGAGGCACTCAGAGTGGTTAAGCCTTCTGCAAGCTCCAGCAACTAGCTCCATCGGGCCATGTGCGTAGCGGCACGAGGTAAAGAGATTTGAGTCTGCAATCAGAGAGCGAGCCACGCCTGCAGGTCACAGATGGACTTGTTAAATCATTTGAGTCGCCTCACATAATCTATTGTGAGAGTTAGGCAGTCAATACACATTTATCTTTCTTAATGGATAAATGAGTGGAAACCAAAGACGTATTCTAATCAAAAAGCACGACGAAATCAAAGAGCAGAGAGCTTTTTCAGGGAACATTTCCAAGTGTCCGCGCTGGTGAACGAGACGTTGCTGCAAGAAGGAGAATGTTTAGATAGGTTGAGCCAGCTTAAAAATCTGTGCTTGCGCCAGGCAGAGGAGTTCAGAGTTGATCTGGGATGGGAACCCGCTGGGTGGGAATTAAGAGTTTTGCAGGTAGGGGGCATCATGGTAAATTCTACCCTAGGTCGTTTACTGTGGCAACAACTGGAAGGGTGGAGACTATGATCCTAAGTGGACTTTATGATTATTCAGACTTGGAGATGAGAGAGAAAAGTCTAGAAAGAAGACGCTTCAACTACAGTAAACTGGGTAACAGTAGTTTGGGATGCCGTTGCTTTAGACGGGAAGCACGGAGGGAGAAATAACATTATCAGTGGAACAAAATAGTGGAACAATAATGTGGGTGCATTTTAGCCAATAAAGATTGAGTGAAATCTGAGTTTAGGAGAAGAGAGCAAGGTTTTTGAATCCTGATTCTATGATCGCTTTAGAATCTGATACATAAAAATTCAGCTTTATGTAAAAGAAAAATAAAGGGATAATTCCTGCTCCACAAAAGGGTTCTTTGTAAGAGACAGCAGGAAAGTATGATATTCCATCTTGTATTTTAAGAGATGTTTTGATTTTTAACAATTATAAATCTCTTCTCAGGAATAAACATATAATATAGATTGTGTTATGATTATAATAAATAGCACTTGTTGCTTATCAAGTTTCCAGTAGATAAATGAACATTAATTATGTGGAAGAATCTATGTCTATTTCACCTAGTTACAAAATGGAAGAACTATTTATAATCATAATGTTTTGCTTTCTTCTTGAGGTAGATGGGGTATTCTATTGAATTACAACAAATTCTGTTTAGCTTGACTTTGAACTTGAAATACGAGTCAAGAAAATCCAAATATTACTCCTTGTCTGGGGGGGGAGAATTTTAAAATAAATTTTTAAAGAAGGGGAAAATGAAGAGCTAAAATTTTGTAAAAATGTACACCTTTTGCCTTCTAAAAATTGAATATGATTTCTAGTAAAAATTGCCATATTTTATAAATTTGACTATTTGTTTAGTGAAAATTAAGTTTTTTCCCTAAATTTAATGAAAATATCTACTGATATAATTAAATCAATCTAAGATAATCCATACACTTTTTCATTAAAAAATTATGTGCTTACTTTAATTTTTAGAATTACATATTTTCCTCTCAGGGCAGTAACATACACATGGATCCATATAAAGTTTAGTGTATCATAATCAAAAGTTCTCAATAATCAGAATTGAGAATTACCACCGAATAAATTCTTAATTTAGTGATTATGATATTTAAAAAAACAGATATATTTATTATTTGTTCAAGTATTACCTTCTCAGTGATGCCTGTCATCACCCATTTTCACTGCACACAATATAGTCTTTCTCCTAATCTACCTGAATCTGACCTACTTTTTCCAAAGCACATATTGTCATTTACAAACTTTATAATTTACTTCATTTTTATTTGTTTTATATTTTATTTTTTTCCACTGTAATTTAAGATTTACAAGGTCAAGGATTTTTTTTTTTTTTTTTTTTTTAAGATAAGGTTCAGGCAGGAATGAAGGCTAGTAGACAGGCAGGAAGAAAGAGGAGGAAGGAGCACTTTATTATTATTTCATTGTTCACATTGGTTGTTGCCCCCAGCCTTGGGTGGGGCTTGAACCAGAGACCCTGGGTCATCTGTGGGACGGCTCCCAGGTATGCTAGACTGCTAAGACACAAGGGCGCACCCTGGGTCAGGGATTTTTATATATGTATTTATTTGTAACTGAAATATCTAGAACGGTGAGTGTGATAGAGTAAACGTTAAGTCAAATTTTCTGAGTGAATGAATAAGTTCAGTAATAATTTTCTCAAATCATCACAATTTGATTAAAGTAACTTATTCTATATATAAACTGTGGCAAGGAAAGAAGAAAACTAGTAAAGGTGCAGTAATAAAACTAAGGATCAGATTAATTTTATTTTCTCCACTATATTGAAATTTAATTTTCATATAGCTTGTATAAGTTTAAAGAATACACAATTTGATTTGATATCATGGCAAAATTATTATCACCATTTTGTTAGTTAATGCCTCCATCAGGTGATGTAATTTTCATTTTATTTTCCATGGTGAGGACAATTAAAAGAACTACTTTCTTAGCAATTTTCAAGTATATAGTAAGCATTATAGTCACCATGCTGTACATTAGATGCCCGGAATTTATTCATT
Source organism: Solenodon paradoxus (assembly GCA_004363575.1). Classification (NCBI taxonomy): domain Eukaryota; kingdom Metazoa; phylum Chordata; class Mammalia; order Eulipotyphla; family Solenodontidae; genus Solenodon; species Solenodon paradoxus. The sequence continues at coordinate 333,608 of RJWH01000114.1, read as the reverse complement.
ATCTCATAACAGTAAGCTTGCACCCTTTGACAAATACCTCCCCACTTCCCCGCTCTGGCTTTTGATAACTATTCTACTGTTTATATGAATTTGGAATTTTTAGATTCCACATATAGATGACAAAATACAATATTTGTCTTTCTTTGTATGACTGACTTCACTTCGCATGCCCTGAAAATTCATCTATGTTAGTGCAAATGGAAGAATCTCCTTTTTCATGGCTATGTAATTTCTGTGTGTGTTTATGTATGTATCACATCTTCATTCATTCATTGGAAGGCATTTAGATTATTTACGTATCTTGGTTATTCTAAGTAATGCTGCAATGAAAATGGTAGTGTAAATTACCCTTTAAGAGTCTGTTTCCATGTCCTTTGGATGTATCCTGAAGGATTGCTGGATCAATATCCTTTTAGTGTCTTCTTGTTAGTTATCTTCTTGAAAAATATTTTAACTACCTTTGGATTTTGGATTCTGGATTTTGATAGGGAGTTATAGTTAAAACTATTTTTTGTTGCTTATGCTTTTGGTATCATATCCAAAAAGAAATTTTTGCCAAGACTGATGCCAAGGAACTTCTGCTCCATGTTTCCTTCTAAGAATTTTTAGTTTCAGTTTTTATGTTTAAATATTTAATTAATTTTGAGTTAATTTTTTGATATAAGATAGAGCTCCAATTGTATTCCAATTGCTAAGCTTTTAGGCTTCTTCAAATGAAAGGAATTTGAAAATCAGTATGCTTTTAATAAAAGGTCTGAGATAATTGTTTTTCATTCATCTTATACAATTTGTAGTTCCCCCAAGGAAAAACTTCAAAGGAAAAATTTCCTTGAGCAAATTAAATCTTTCTTTTAATTAGGTTTTGTTTAGTTTGGGGGTGAACATACTTTTGTTATTAAAAATCATATTATATAAGACGACATTGTTTAATGTTCTCCAAGGTTTCAAATAAACTTAATTCATAATATCAGGAACTAGGGGCATTATTTCTGAAAAAAATGAGAGAATAAATTCTAGAATATGTGGCTGCTAAAATGTGAAAAACGTATTTCAGATTGAATAAGGCAAGCGCTACCAACAAAAGTTGACTAAGTGAAATTGGGTGTTGAAAGTTAGTTGTTAATGGTGCATGGTCCTCACTTGATTCCAGTTAGCTAGTCGAATCTTGTGGTTATAAAGAGGTGCGCGGAAACTGCGAGAGCACCTAGCACACAAACAGAAAGCCCAACAACATCAAAAATGTGAGAGACAAGTGCCGGTGAGGATGGTGAGAAAAGGGAACCCGAATGCCTTTTTAGTGGGAATGTAGACTGCTACTGCCGCTATAAAAAGAGTGTCTTTCCCTCAAAAAATTAAAAGTGGACCTATTCTGTGATGCAGCAATCTTGTCAAGAAGTGTACATCCCAGGGGAGTGAAAGCCGGACATCTAAGATACCGCTGCACACCCGTGTTCATGGCAGCATTTTTCACAATAGCCGAGATACGTAAACAACTAAGGTGTCCACCAATAGACAAATGGCTAAAAAGATTATATATAAATATATATATAGTATGCATATATATGGATATATGTGTGTGTATCTGTATACATGCGGGAATATCATTTGACCAGGAGAAAAAAGATATTTTGCCATTTCCAACAGCGTGAATGCAACTTGAAGACATTTTGCTAAGTGAAATAAGTTAGTTAAAGACAAATACTGTATGCTATCACAAAAAGCGAAGTAGCACAATAAGCAAAATAATAGCACAAAAGCAAAATAAAAACAAACAAATGAAAAGGTCAGTTTCACAGGAACAGAGACTAGAAAAGTGGTTGCCGGGCACTGTGGGTGGTGGGGTAGGGGAAGTAGGAGGAGGCTGGTAAATGATACACAGGACATAGTTTCAGTTATAATGTCTGAGAATCTAATGTGAAACATGATGACTGTAATTAGTAAGTGTATTGTATGCCTGAGGTTGATTAGAGAATTGTGATTTGAATGTTTCACTACATAAAGAGTTGGAAGGAGGGAGAAAGAGAACGAAAGAGGTAGATACGTGAGGTAATAGATATAATGATTGGAAGAATTGATCAGTGTACAATGTAAACATAACTAGGTCTTTGTAATGTTCACTTTAAATGTTTTACACTTTCACTGGTCATTTATTTATGTATTTGTTTATTTATTTATTTATTTTGATGATAGCCTTAGTGTTCCACTCTCTTGGCAAATTTCAATTATGCACTCCTGTGCTGTCAGCTATGGTTACTAGGCTTTACATCAAATCCTCAGTCCTTCTTCATCCTGTAAGTGAGAATTTGAACACTTTCCTGTTCTTTTTTTAATGTGGCAATTTCCAACACCTCTGGAACATAAAATGAAGTTTTAAGAGAAATCATAGCTATTCCGCTCGCTAATTCACTTTTCGAAAACTCAGTCTTTTCAACTGACAATTCAGAAGCCTCATTATCAATGGAATTATACAGATCAAAAGATGAAATTTCTGACATAGAACAGAGATTCAATATCTTCTTCAAGACTCTAGACTAGAGTGACGGTGAATGCCTGGAGATAAGCCAGCAAGAAAAATCTAATCCATCAAATTCTGCCAAGTATTTGCTGATAGAAGAAGGAACTGGGTGGCAACATTTGTTGAGGTAAATTCACTTCTGAAAAAAGAATTTAACACTCACTTATAAAATAGACATTATGGCAACAACCTGTGAACACAAACTCACTAAAGTTTTCAATTTGTATTGCAAAAATCTTAGTTCCATTGATGGCTCTACTTAGCTGTTTCCACAAGACATGTCATTAAAGAAATTATTGTTCATGATATCTTTTCTCCCATATGTCGTTTATTTTTAAATCATCAAGATACAGTTTTCTACATTTGATTTTATTGATGTATTGTCTAGCAAACGACATAAGCTCATCTACATTGGAAGCATCTGTCCTTTCCTCTAATTGTACAGTAAGCCTCCCACACTGGATACTTTATTCTAAAACTCCATTTTATATCACAAAATCCTCAGCAATGTATTTTTTATTCATTTTTCTTAGCAAAGGAATACAAATTGTCTTTTATATTTTTATTGTGAAATATTTACTCCTTATTTCATACATATTTATACAATGTAATGGGAACTTTAAAATAAGAATAGAATGAATGCGGTGGTATATTCCACACCTCAGTTTAAGAAATAGAGCATAACAATTTCTGGAAATCTTGATGAGTCCTCTGATTCTGCCTCTTAACTTAATGTTACTGTGGTCAGAATCTGATCCTTATGACATCAGTGCTTCCAAACATAATGGGGCAGATTTATTGGCTAACCCCTGGTCAAGTGTGATAAATATTTCATTGTGCTTCCAAAGAATTACATATCCTCCATTTATGGAATGCAACATCTTTCAGAATTCTTTTAGATCGTTTGCTAGTTAGTGTTTTCAAATTTTCTATTACCTAATCAACTCTTTGTCTGATTAGCCTAGAAATGCATGAAACTTTTGTTAACATTTCCCTCTGTGATATGAAGAAGTTTATTTCTCCTGAGAGTCCTGTCAGTTTGGTTTCTCTGTATTTTAAGATTATTTAGATGCTGTTATTATGTCACTACCAGTTTAGAATATTTATATGTTCTTGCTTAATTAGTACTCATACCGTTTTGCAATGTTCCTCTCCCTGTATAGCAATGCTTTTTGCTCTAAATGGCTTATTTGTCTGATGATAGTGTGACAATACTAGCTTTCTTTAGGCCATTGTTTACTTAGTATTTCTCTTATCCTCTCACTTTTAATTATGCTGACCATATGTAGTTTCAAATGGGATAGTATCTTTAATTTTCATATATCCTGATCATCCCATCATTTAATATAAATATAAATTTTGTCCCAGTTTTAATAAATAGGGTCATTGTTAACACAGGGCAAAAGGGGCTGTTGAGATACCCCAGACCCAGTCTCTTGGGGAAGCCCAAAAGTAGATGACCTTTTTGCCATTGTTGAAGATGGTCCTTTCAGGCACTGACTATGGTGGCTCCCAGGTGCTACTGATGTTCCGCTCCCTGGGAGGATGCAGGAGCCACTGGAAGAGAAATCTTTCCCATCTCATGCATGCCTATTTCTTCAAAGGGAGCAGAATACTGCAGTGTGGTTTATACTCAGGTAAATACTATGGGAGTTGTTTTCAGCATGATAGGGCTTATCTCTGGCACTGTGGGGGTTATCTCTGACAGTGTGGACATTTCTGGCACTGGGTCAGTTACTGGGCATTTCTGGTACTGGAATATTTCAAGTGGCATGTGTTTTAGGCAGGACATTTACAGTGGGACTTATAGGAGTGCCAAATTTGATTTTTGTCTTAGGGGCCAAAATTCCTTTCATTGGCCCTGATCATTTGTTTGAAATCCCACCAGACCAATTTTAGATTGCGTAGTACTTATTTGTTGCTGGTCTGGCTGCTCTGCTCCTGCTTGGATTATTCCACCTCCTCTAGTCCCCTTAGTCACCAACACATAACCCCATCCTGATTTTGCCATTCCAATGTCCCATTTTTGTCTCAAGGAAATATGGTCAGCCTACTTTCAATATCCCTGTGCCCTTATACTTCAGTGATATCTCTTGTAAAAACCATATTGCTATGTTTTGCATTTTTATCCAGGTTGAAAATTTTTTTCTGATGAGTTTGATTCATTGGAACTTTTTTCAAATTTATAAATTTAGAAACATTTCTCCTGTCATATTTCTATTTTTCTAATATTTTCTCCAACTCTCTTTCCTACATTCTTTTATAGTTATTTCCTTTTTCTATATATTTCATACTAAACACACATACACGTAATCAAATTTCATGATTTATTTCTTTGATTTCATCTGTTCTCACCATGTGTGTTAGTTGGCTAAGTCTGCCATAAGAAAATTCTTTTGTTTTAAACAAAAGAAATTTATTTCTTATAGTTCTGGAAGCCAGGTTGATTTGGCATAGGCCTTCCTTCTTACCAGGTAGTCAACCTTTCCTCTGTACATGTACTCGTTATTTTTAAAGTCAATACTTTCTAAGATTATGTACATATTTGTTATCTTTGCTCACTGTTTCTTATTTCTCAGATCTTCCATCTGGGGTCATGCTCTTTCTGCCTTATTATATCTTTGAATGTACTTCAGAGAGTGCCCTTTGGTGGTAAATTTTAAGTTTTGTTTGATATTAAGTTATTTACAATTCTTGAAATACATCTTTGTGGTTATAGAGATCTAGATTGAGAATTATTTTTTCTTTGCACATAAAGATATTTTCTACTCTCTTTTTCACTTTTTTACTGTTGGAAATCAACAAGCTGCCAATCATACGACCATTCCATTCCACTGTAGGTAATCTTTTCTCTGAGGTTACTTTAAAGATGCAAGCCTGTGTGGTGTGTGTGACTATGGGAACATATGAATGTCTGCATGTTTGTATGCTAAATCTGTGTATTGGCTTTTTCCCAATAATTTTAGAGAATTCTAAAGTCATTATTATCTGCAGACCCCCAGCTTAATACATGTTAAAGTTTCTCACTCTGTCTTTCATGTGTCTTAATATCTCTCTTTATTTTCCTTCTCTGTATTTTGCTGAACTAAATTATGAGTAATAGCTTCAGCTGTATCTTCCAGTTTATTATTTCTCTCTTCAGCTATGTCTATAATTGGACCTACTTTGTTGTTTAATCCATTTACTCTTCTGAAATTCAGTTAGGTTTTAATTTCTATAAATTCTTTCTGTTTTCTTTTTAAGATTTGCTTAATTTTATAGTCTGTTTATTCTAACTCATATTCTTAACCCCATCTCTAATTTTATTAATAATAAATAAATTTATTTATATTCTGTTTAGTAAGTGTCTGAAGTTCTGTGGATCATTCTCTTTGGTCTATTTTTGTTTTCTGTCCTTTCCCACTTTTTCTGTCTCATTTTCTCACATGCTTTGTGATTTTAGTATTTCAATACTAAAATCCCTTAAAATTTCTATGTGAATTCTTTAAATCCTGGGTTGCAGCTGTCTGAAAGAGTTTTCAATCATATTACTGTTTTTATTTCAACACACAGACCATGCCAATTTAGACTAGAAAAATACTCAATGGTTAGGAGTCTACAATGTGCATTATATTTTACCTTGAGTCAGCATAACATTTCCTTGCTGTGTATTCCAGCTTTGTGATTGTTTTCCTATACAGTTTCCATATAGGGTGGGCTATTGGCATTATCTTCCTTCTTTAGCTCTCCTTGCAACAGAATAAACTGAAATATGTAGGTCAAAAAGCTGCCTGGTCACCCCTTAGCTTAAGCGTCTCACTTTTATTTTATTTGGGGTCAAGGCAAATTCCTTACTTTTATATCAGCTTAGTAATATTTTTTAATGGCATGTGCATTTCTATTTTTGGCTCTTCATTAAAAAATTACAAAGGATACTTCTGAATATTTATCAGTTTAGAAAATAACCTTTTTTTTTACAATAATCCTGGATGTAATTGTGATTTTCATTTATGATTACTGAAAATAGAATTTTTATGAAGCGTCATAAGGATGACAACAAAGTCATTTTGGAATCTGGGAAGTAAAAGAATGGGCACAGTCAGATGATGCGGTGGTGAAGTCTACCATAAACAACAAATCCCAAAGCATGTGTACAGAACTACCAGCCAGCTTTTCACTATCTTAAATATGAACAAAAACCAAACAGTACTGAATATCTGAAGAAAGCCTCAGGCATGAAAGAGAGTCCCAAACAAACAGAAAGCAAAAAAGAAACTTACAAGAAACAGAGACTGTGAAAGAAGATGAAAATACAAGAAAAGAAGCTATCATAAATATATTCAGCAAGGTAAACAAAGAAATTACATGTGTAAAATATGAAAGGCAATCTATAAAAGAAGAACAAGAAGACAAGTATGAAATATGAAAGTAAATATAGAAAATATAACAAAATCTAAAGTATATAAGTAGAAAATCTAGTAAAGACATAGGAAGGTCCTATTATTTTATATAAATAATAGGAGCTTCAGAAAATAGAATATAGACAAATGAGAAAACATTAACATTTTCAAAAACTATTTCCAGAATGGTAGAACATAATTTTTATGACTAAAAGTCCCGCTCATGTCAGCAAAATAGATGAAACAAACCCATGTAGAATGAGATTTCACTGAGATTTCAGAATGTTATAGATGAAGAGTCTAAAAGTTTAAAGAAAGGAGAAAAACAGATTCTTTCAGCAAGATTTTAAAATATGAATGGGTGAAAACTTCAGTACAGTGACACTGAAAACTTAGAGACAATAAGGGAGAAATGTCTTCAAAATTCTGAGTAACACTTATTTCCAATTTAGAAGGCAATATCCAGGCAAACTATCAATGAAGTGAGAGGCTAGGCTAGAAACTAGATGGTTCTTGGCAGGTCTGGGTTTAGGACAAGCAGGAAGGCCTTGGGTGAGATGTCTCCAAGACAAGGAATTTGGTAGAATATTTAATATCAATTCAAACTCTTATCATTGGGTTTTTCTGAGAGAAGGTTTCAAAAGCCTCAGCTCTATGGGGCTGATTTAGTGGTATGTACTTAGGGAGCTAAGTAAATAAGGAGGGGAAAAGGCATTTATAATACTGAGAGGAACACAAAACAAGAGAAGTAATATATATTCTGTTGCTCAGTGGCTTATAGATCTTTAGACAAATTCTGAACATTGAACTCCGCTTTATGCAAAATTATGATATAGCCATAACAGAAGGATGATGGAAATATATAAAGTATAAATTTATTCAGTGAAGGAGGCAGTGAAGAAAGCTAAATTCTGATTATCTAAGATAGTGAAAACTTCATTTCAATGCCTAAAACTAAGAAATCAAGAGACAGTACCATGTGAATATCAGTAAAGGCAAATGTCTAAAAAGAACTAGAAGATCAGAAAATGGTTAGCAGGAACTAATGTTTTGTGCAATTAAAGTTGCCTAGTTATTGAAATACAAATAAAAGCTCTAATGCATGCAGTCTTCACTCAGTGAGTTCTTTTATACAGCCTGGTGGTGGTTACCAATTTAGTCCACACTGACGCAGGTACACATTTTTAGCACCTGAGGTTGGAAACATGGAAAATGCCCCTGGAATCTGCAGTCACTGCCGCCAGGTGGCAATAGTGAGTTGCATCTGGACTTGCAGGATTTCTGTTCTGAAATGCCTGTTGAGTACCACCTGGGTGATGATGTCACAGGATAGAATTTGGTCTTGTCCAAGACAAAAGTTTTCAGTCACTTGGAAGAACATATGGAAGGAATACTCACAGGTTTAAGATGCCATATATTTATGTGAAATAATGTAGATATATCAGAGTTGAGTTTGAATTAAAAACACAATAGGTTACAATTCTGTGACAAAAGCAATGTACAGTGCAATATAGTTGAGTATAAAGTCTTAAATGTAGGTTTAATAACTCACATAAGTAAAAGACTCTAAAAGGTAAGATGGCACAAGGAAAATCACTGACTGTGAACTGAGATACATGTATTCTGGTTACAGTTCTGCAGTGACCAGCTAGGTCACATTTGTGATTTCATTTTGCCCTTATGAAAAATTAAATCTTTGTACCAGAAAATCTCTATACATACCTGTCTGCTCTAATAGTCTATGTTTGATTTATACATTAGTCATTAAAAAACTTTTTTTCTTAATGATTGTGGAAGATACAAAAAATTCTGAGTAGGTAGCAGATAACCCCCATAATCTTACCTTTGCTAATATTTTGACATATTTCATTTCAGTTTTATTTCTAATCATGTATATATAAGTGGATATATATTTTTACTTTAAAATTACATTACTCTCTTTAATTTGACATAAGTCTCCAATTTTATGAAACACACAGTGAGCACTTTCCTGTTCCTGACACATCCGTTGCAATGTCCTTTTGTCAGCTGCACAGGAGACTCTCTGGCCACTTCCTCTGACTATACCCAGCTTCATGCCTCTAAGTGCTTTGCTCTGCTCTTTTTTGCTTTGAGATTCTTATTTTCTCTCCCACACTCCTAGGAGAAAATACATCACACACACACACACACACACACACACACACACACACCAAATTCTACCTTCATTTTGCAAAAAGTCCTGATTACTCCTGATATCCGTGTTCTTGGGGTCAGGGTCTTACTTTCTGTCCCACATGACTTATTCTAACTCTCTTGAGCTGGGATCAAATTTGTGCTCTCTGGTTGAAACTACTGTCTTGGCCAGCAGACCCTCTGCCTCCTTTTTGTAGTTAGTTGGCTTAATTAGTGGCTCATCTCAGGCTTTCTTGAGAGATTTATTTGTCTGCATATTGTCCTCTACCGCTGTTCTTCCAGTCTTCAGACCTCACCCTTTTCTTCAGCAAGTCAGCCCTAAAATCACATGCCCTTAGCAAAATTACCCGTCAGGCTCACTCTACGGAGTTCATGTTTACTCACCAGAACATACATGGTGCGCCCCACTCCCCCTCCAAGTAACCCTTAATGTCTGTTAGGATAGATTTTATTACCATTTACTGCAAAATTCAAATTCATATTGAATTTTTAATATATATTATTTCTTTTGTTCACAATGTTGATATTGAAATTGCATTTCAATCTATATTTCACATCACACCCACCAACAAATTTCCAGTGTCCTTGCTACCACTTTTGCCCTCTTTCCTTCGCTCCTCCCTCCCACACCCCTGTCAACCATCACCACGTGTCCTGTGAATTTTTGCTGGGGTTTATCTGTTTATTTGTTTCATTTCATTATATTCCACAATTGAGTAAAGCCATCCTGTATTTCTCGTTTTCTTTCTGACCTATTTTATTTCATGATCCCTTCCTTTCCATCCAGATTATTACAAAACGCAAATTTTCATTTTTTTTTAGCGGCTGCATAAAATTCATTTGAGTATATTTACTACAACTTCTTTATCCAGTTTTCTCTTGAAAGGCATTTAGTGTATTTCCATGTCTTGGCTATTGTGAATTGTCCTGCTAGGAACATAGGAGTGCAGATTTTTTTTCTGATTAAAGATTTTGTATCCTCTGAATACATGCCCAAGAGTGGGATTACTAGATCAAATGTTAGATCCACCTTTTTGTTTGAGGAACCTCCACACTGTTTGTCATAGAGGTTGCACCAATTTGCATTTCCACCAACCATGTAGAAGGGCTCTTTTTTCTCCACACCCTCTCCAACACCTATTAATTTCAATCTTTTTGATATAGGCCATTCTCATTGGTATGAAGTAGTATCTCACTGCAGTATTTTTTTTTTTTTTTTAAAGCAAAGGAACAGGCAGGAATGAAAGCAAGTAGGCAGGCAGACAGGAAGAGAGATGAGGAAGAAGTATTTTTATTTAATTTTTATTGGTTAGTTGTTCATGCTGGTTGCCTGTTTCCCCTCCACGCCTCTGGACCCAGGACTCCACCCCAGGGATATGTGGCCTTACTCCTTCACAGGCAATAGACATAATGGCAACTGACCTGAACTGCTACTCCACCAGGGCACATCTCATTGGAGTTTTTACTTTAATTTCTCTGATGATGAGCAACGTAGAACATTTTTTTCAGGTGTCCGTAGGCAATCTGTTGCCTTCTGTCGACAGGTGCCTATTTAGTCCCTTGCTCATTTTTTGGGTGGGTCATTTGCCTTTTTATTGTTGAGGCATGTGAGATCTTTATATATTTAAGAGATTAATCTCCTATCTGATGTATGTTGTGTGAATATCTTTTTCATTTCCATGGGTTATCTTTTTGTTTTAGAGGTGATGTTTTATGCCGTGCAGAAGCTTTTCAGTTTGATGTAGTTTCAGTTGCTTAGTTTTACTTTGGCCTCTTTTGCCGTAGCTTTTCCTTCCCCAGAGATTTCTTTGAGGTTGAAGTAGAGGTTGTGGAGTGTTTTTCCAACATTTTATTCTAAGTATTTTGTGGTTTTGGGTCTTATGTCCAGGTCTTTGATCCTTCTTGAGTTCACTTTTGTGCATAGTGATAATAAGCAATCTAGTTTCTTTTTTTGCAGGTGTCTTTCCAGCTTTCCCAGCACCATTTGTTAAACAGACTTTCTTTACTCCTTTGTATGCTCTTGACACTTCTGTCATAGATTAACTGTTCATATTGTTATGGCTTTTTTTCTGGGCTCTATATTTGATTCCACTGATGGAATAGCTGTTTTTGTTCCAGTACCATCACTACTTTGATAATCATTACCCTGCAGTATAGTTTGAAGTCAGGGAGTGTGATTCCTCCACTGTCCTTTTTTTAACTTAAGAAAGATTTGGCTATTCAAGTTCTTTTGTAATTTCATACACTCCAGTTTTATGTTTGCTCAATTTACATGAAAAATATTCCTGGTATTTTGATGGGAATGGCATTAAAACTATATATAGCTTTGCTTAGAATGGTCATTTTTTACTTTGTTAGTTCTTCTAATCCATGAACATGAGATGTTATTCCACCTCTTTGTGTCTTCTTGTATTTCTTTTGTTAAGGTCCTGTAGTTTTTATTATAGAGGTATTTCACCTTTGTTAAATTTGTTTCTAGGTTTTTTAAATCTTTCCTGCTGCTATTGTGAATGGGATTTCCTTCTTAATTTCTTTTTCCTCTACTTCACTGTTTGCATATAGGAATGCTACTGATTTTTGTGTGTTGACTATATATCCTGCCACTCTGCTGTACTCATTTATTGTCTCTAACACTTTTTTCATGTAGTCTTTAGAATTTAATAGATATAACATCAAATAATCTGCAAATAATGGTAGTTTTATTTCTTCTTTTCATTTGGATTCCTTTAATGTCCTTTCTTGCCTTATTGTTCAGGCCAATTTCGGGAACTATGTTGAATAGCATTAAACATCCTTGTCTTGTTCCAGATATTAGGAGAAAGGCTCTCAGTTTTCACCACTGATTATGATGTTGACTGTGGGTTTCCTTTTATTATGTTGAGGTGTGAGCCTTCCATTCCTAGTCTGATGCCGGTTTTTATCATGAATGAATGTTGAATTTGTCAAATGCTTTTTCTGCATCTATAGAAATGATCATAGTTTTTCACTTTGTTGATGTGGTACATTGATTGATTGTATATGTTGAACCCTCCTTGATCCCTGGAATAAAACCCACTTGATGGTGGTATATTAATTTTGTAATGTTCTGTTTAATTCCAACTGCCAGAATTTTGTTGAGGATCTTTCCATCTATATTCAACAGTGATACTTGTCTCTAGTTTTCTTTCTTGGTAATATCTTTGTCTAATTTTGGAATCAGGATAATATTGACCTCATAGAATGCATTTGGGAGTTTCCCCTCCTCTTCGACTTTGTGCAACAGTTTAAGGAGGATGGGGATTAGCACTTCTTTTTTTGGTAGAAATCACTAGTGAAGTCATCTGGACCAGGACTCTTGTCTGGGGGGAGATTTTTGACTACGGCTTCAATTTCTGTGTTTGCGATTTCTCTGTTCAAGACATTGTCTCTTCCTGGTTCAATTTTGGGAAGTTATAGGTTTCTAGGAATCTCTCCATTTCTTTATGATTGATGAATTTATTAGCGTATAATGACTCATAATATTTTCTCATGATGCTTTGCATTTCTCTGCTGTCAGTTGTAATCTTACCTCTTTCATTTTTGATTCTTGTTATTGGGCTTTCTCTTTGTTCTTCTTTGTGTTCTTTGTGTATCAATTTTGTTTATCTTTTCAAAGAACATAGCTCTTGGATTTATTGATCCTTTGAATGGATTTTTTTTTTCAGTTTAATTTTTTGTGTCCTAATTCTTTCCTTCATTCCACTGATTTTTAGTTTTGATTGTTCTTCCCTTTCTAGTTCCCTCAGATGTGAAGTTGCAGATTTAATTTTGATTCCCTTTTGTTTTTTGATGTGTGCTTGTATAGCTATAAACTTTCTGCTCAGAACTGCTTTTGCCACATCGCAGATGTTCTGGTAACTTGTCTCTTCATTTTCACTTGTTTCTAGATGAGTTTTAATTTCATTGATGATTGATGAGTTATTCAGAAGCATTTTATTCAATCTCTACTTCTTTGTGATTCTTGCAGTTTTCTTCTTCTGGTTCATTTCTAGTTTCACCCCCTTGTGGTCAAAGATGCTTTCTATAATTTCAATTTTGTTAAATTTGCTGAGATTGTTTTGTATCTAAAGATGTGGTCTATCCCTGAGAATGTTCCATGTATACTTGAGAATAAGTATATTATTTTTCTGTTGGAGAGCATCCTGCTTTGTGTGCGTGCTTTATTTTCACATTTAGAGTCCTTATTTCTATGTTGATTTTCTGTCTGGATGATCTATTTATTTATTTAAGAGGAGTATCGAAGTCCCCTACTATTACTGCGTTACTGTCAATGTCTGCCTGTCAGTATTTGTTTTATATATTTAGATGTTCCAGCATTGGGTACATATATGCTAATGATAGTTACTTCTTGATGAATTGCCCCCTTGACTATTGTATAGTGCCCTTCCTTGCCTTAACATGTCCTTTTCAGGTGGAAGTTAATCTTATCTGAAACTAATTTCAAAAACTAATATTGCATTTCCTGATTTCCTTTAATCACTGTTGTATTGATATATTTTTCCATAGCCTTTGACTTTCAGCCTTTTTTTTTTTTTTTTTGGATCTGATATGAGTTTTTTTTGTAAGCATAACATTGATGGACCCTGACAGCTGAAATTTGTAACTTAAATATGAATTTATTTACATACTATATATTTTTGAAATTTTAATGATAGCTTTTATCATATGGACAATAAAAATAATTCCCATTTGATCCATCCAGCCACTCTGTGTCTTTTGATTGGTACGTTCAGTCCATTCACATTTAGGGTGATAACTGATCTATAGGACTTTATTGTTGTCATTTGAGTCTTTGTTTCCTGTTGGTTTCCTGTGTCTGTTGCTTTGTTTCCCATTTATTTTTATTTGTTTTTTTTCTCTGTATGGTTTTAGATGTTGGTTCTTTCAATTTTATCTACTTCCCAGCTATGTATCTCTTCGAGGTTAGATTTTCTGGCTGTCAAATGACTTATAACTGTCTTTACTTCTCTATGATAGTTTTTATATCAATATGTTCATAAGGATTCCATAATTTTATTTGCCTGCTTGTAATTTTTGTTCTCTCCTGTTGGTCCTGCCTTTGTTTCTGCATTTGCTTTCCTGTTTATCACAATTCTTGGGGCCTGGTTAGTCTTTATTTTCTTTTTCCCCTCTGATAAAACCCTTTAAGGAATTTCTTGAATGGTGGATTTGGTGCTGGAAAAATTCTTTAGCTTTTGTTCATTATTAAGACTTATTTCTCCATCATATTTGAATGATAGTTTTGCATAGTAAAGTATTCTTGGTCAGTAGTTTTTGTCTTTTCTTATTTTGGATATGTCATTGTATTATCTCCTGGCCTTTAGTGTTTCTGGTGAGAGATCTGATAATAGCCTGATGGGTATACTTTGTAGGTTATGTTTCTCTTTTCTCTATCAGTCTTGAGTGAATTTTCTCTGCTGTTGACTTTTGCTAGTTTTACAATGATGTGTCTGGGCTAGGTCTTTTTAATGTATAGAAATTTTGGTGTTCTTTCTGTTTCTTAAACCTCCATGATCACTTTTTGTGAAAAATTTGGGAAGTTCTCTGCTTCTACTTCTCTGAGTAGGTTTTCTGTACCTTTTTTCCCTCTCTTCTCCTTCCGAGATATTGATGATCCTTATGTTAGTTGTTCTCATGGTGTCTAGCTTTTCTTGTAGGATTTTTTTCATTTTTCCTTGGTCTTGTTTCTCTCTCCTCTTCCATAAGGATGGCCTCTGTGATCTTGTTTTTAATTTCTGAGAATCATTCCTCTGCATAATTGAGTTCATTTATGGAGCTTTCCATGTTTATCTTTAATTCCTCGACTGTGTCTTTTATCTCTAGCACTTTTGCTAGGATGTTTTTCATGCCTTCAATCTCATTGGTCATATTCCCTTTGATCTGTCACTTTCTTTTTTGAGATCATCCAATTAATTTTCTGGGTAGTTGTGTGTACTGTCTTCACCTAATTCAGTTTTTTTAAATAAATTTTTTGGAATTCATTCTCTATCATTGAATGTTCCATTCATTATCAATGGAATTCTTTTCTGGTGAGGCCCTAGCATCATCCTCTTTGGACCATTCAGCCTTTTTTGGGTGACTTTGCTTTGGGAATGACTTTCTTCTCTGTCTTCGATTTAGCATTGTGGTTTTCTTTCTTTTCTTTGTGTTACATTTCTGCCTTAGTAGTGATTTTGTGTCCTGGTGTGGCCTGTTCCATCCACTTGGCTTTCTTAATGGTTGGGCCCTATTCCTCTATCTGGAATGTTAACTTTTGATGGACCACAAATGCTGTTCCAGTGCTGTCCACTGGAACTATGCTGTCCACTGGCTTCTATGGGTATGAGGAGCAATTCTTCTCTTGTGTGCTGCTGATAGGAAGCTCTCCAATCTGAGGAGTGAGTTGCCAGTAGAATTTGTGAGTTCTGTGAAGCTCTCCTGCACAGCGGGGATGGGATTCATAGGTAGGTCCTCTTGCACTTTCATGCAGTTACTGTAGCTTCTTTGGGTGATAGGTCCTCTTCTTGTTCTCTCTAGGACCAGCTTCTCAGTCAGGGAAGAAGATTGCCTTTAGGCCTCTGTGTGCCTCTTTAAAGACT
This sequence comes from Solenodon paradoxus, assembly GCA_004363575.1. Classification (NCBI taxonomy): domain Eukaryota; kingdom Metazoa; phylum Chordata; class Mammalia; order Eulipotyphla; family Solenodontidae; genus Solenodon; species Solenodon paradoxus. The sequence continues at coordinate 317,943 of RJWH01000114.1, read as the reverse complement.
GGGAAGGGGATGGGTCTGTCTCCCCAGTTCTCTGGAATCTCTCAGGCAGGACCCTGTCTACGAAGCCCAAGTTTTGAAATGTCTTCTGATGATTCCAAATCCCCAGTCAGGAAGCAATTTAAAAGTTGTCCCTTATAAACTCGGTTGATCCCTGAGGGGTACAGTTCATGTACCATAGCTCTCAAGTACATGGGCTGGGAATTCCTCAGGTAGGTGGAAGAAATCCTACAACTCCCATTCAGTTTTTGTAGCCCCTTAGGGTAATCAGTCCTGTCCTTTCCTTCCTTGCCACCCCAATTCCTTGGCAAGAATCACACTGAATTTCTAATGCGTTTCTAAACTGTACATGATGTTTACATAAACATTACATTATATGGGAATGTTAATGTATGTTTTAAAGGTGCTTAGGAAAAAGCTATATGAAATTCAAAAGGGATAGAACATGAAAATATATTAAATATGTTAATATCTTCCTATTTTTGTTTTTTAAATTTTATATGTGCTAATGCCTTTGTATTTTGATCAGATAAATACGTATATTATTAGACGCATAAGTCCGTAGTTAAACTTGTATATGAGGTGTGCTCTGGTGGAATAGTGGTTGGGTATGCTACCTCCTGCTGAATGCAGTCTACATACATCCCAAAGACCCTGGTTTGTGTCCTGAGGCCAAGGGAAACTACCAAGATGAACAACTAAATAAAATGAAATAAAAATGCTTCACTCTCCTCTCTCTTTCTGCCTGTTTACCTACTCACATTCATCCCCTCTATCTTTCCTAAAAAAAAAATAAATAAATAAAAACCCTTTGAATAGAAAATCCAAATTTTTGTTTGTATTTTTGAGAACTTTAATATGGCAATAAAAATTACACATCTTTAAGTTTCTGTTTTGCTATATCCTATAGCAAAACAATTCATATTTAAGTTACAAATTTCAGCTGTCACTTTGTACCACTCAAAAGAATTTTAGGCTTATTTTGCTATTTTATTTACATACTATATATTTTTGAAATTTTAATGATAGCTTTTATCATATGGACAATAAAAATAATTCCCATTTAGGACATATAAGACAAAAAGAGACATCTATAAATTAATTTCTTTTGGGTGAAGAATAGATACCTCTGGGTAGTAACCTTTAAATTAATTAGAAAGTAAATGCAAATTGCAGTTTAATATACCTGACCCTGCTAAATGCCATTCCCACATCCATGATGACTTCTAATGAATAGGAATGTTTCCCCGTTTTCTCAAAAAGTTCTTTCAGTGCCAGTGTCACAGAAAGCCTGCTAATCTGAATGGAACAATTCTTCTGCTTGTATATTTCTTTAATATATCAATATTTTTTTTAAAAAGTCTTTATTGTGTAAGACCAGTCTGAAATAGGCAGGAATTGATGCACAGAGACACATCATAAGGAAATGATTGCAATAATCCAAATCAGAGATAATGATGACTTATACCAAGGGCAGCTCCAGAGAGGGAGAAAATCAAATAGAGTCCTGACATAATTAAGCAGATAAAATTGACAGTCTTTGGTGTGATGAGAAAGGGAATATTTTCCAAGTGGAGAATCTACATAGTGCTGTTATTAAGGGTATATGTGCCAAAGCAAGACTGTTTGGTTTCAGATTCTAAGTCTGCCATTCTCAGACTCTGTGACCTTGGGCAATCTGTTTAATCCCTCTGTGTCTTATGCCTCCCATGTGTGATAATAATTGTAATAATCTTATTCAGTTGAGTGAATAACATTAAATCATGTATTTTACTTATAACTAAGCATACTATAGGTGTTTATAATTACGGTGATGAAAATGCTATTATACGGGTATCTTAAAAGAAAGGCTAGGTTTGAGGAAGGAATACTGAGTTTGGTTTTGAACATGTGGGGACTGGAGTTTTATTTGAGACTTTCAAATTATGTTGAACAGGCAAATGGATCTGTAGATCTAAAAGGAGAAGTTTGGGCTGAAGACTGGGATTTGGTTCAGGAATCTGGTGTATCTATATTTATTAAATTAATGAAAGGTCTACAGAGTTGAGATTGAACAGTACCTATTGGGTTTAAGAATATGTAGGTTGTTGATAATCATAGGAAGCTCATTTTGCATGAATTGAGGAAATAGAAACCAGAATGGAGCAGGGTCAGTCTTTTGAATAGTTTGGCTGTAAAGTGGAGGTGAGATTTGGCAATAGTTTGAGAGAAGGGTTAAGAAGGTCCTTTTTTTAAAAAGATGACTTAAAATGATTCATTGTTATTGGAAAAAAATTCCAACGCATTGTATAACATTTCTGTGAAGGCTTGAGGCACTGGAGTCCAGAAATAACAAGTTGGAGGAGAAACATCATTATGTATGTAGAAAAGGAGAAGTGAGGCAGATGCAAGTAGGTTTCAGCATTTAACAGTGAGTGTTCAGTATACCAATTTCTATTTTCTCTGTGGAATAGGATATGAAACTTCCCAGGAAGAGAGAGAGGGCACACTGAGAGGGAGGTGTGAAGAGAATAGAGAAGGTTCACATTTTTTCTTGTAGAAACAGGTAAAGCAGTTTTGTCAGAGAAACCCAATAGGGACCATTAAGGATAGAGCCACTGAAGTGTGTGATCATGAATGTAAATAAATCCCATCTCCTCTACTTTGTGTGTTTTTTTTACCAGCAGCGTGTGTTTGCTCAGGGGCAGACATGACAGAGGAAGAGTAAATGACCAAATTCATCCAAATTTGAAATTTGGTAAATAATTATCATTCAATGAGACACAGGAAAGAGAAGTTCAGGCTTCATTAAGAAAGTTATTGCTAGTGGTGGTTGTTTTATGTGGTATACTTATCCCTAAACTTGAGTTGCATGCATTAAATATGTACAAATTTGTACATGTCTATAGTATGCCAAAAAGTGACTTAAGAACAAGTATCTAAAAGAAAGTTATTGAATTGTTTACCATGAAATCTAAGCTAGATAAGAAAGGAAATGAAGAAAGGAGAGTACCAGTTTCCTAGATGTGTTAGTGACCTAGACTTTCCAAGAAAGTTGAAGGACAGGAGGAGTAGAAGTAAAGGAGTAGAATTCTTGGTTAATAAGATATAACCTCTATCCCTCAGGAATTAATCAAGTGCATACCATATGTCTTGCCACATTCCATTTACATAGGATATGCAAAGGAAGTGACCAAAAAAAACATCAGTTTTAGATCCTTAAATTTATTGTTGAAAATGAGAAGGTAAGAGTTAGTCCACTTTTGGAGAAAGTTGGAATGTTTTATTCAAATGTCCTTTGACTACCAAAGGGGAGAGAAAGGAAGAGCGTCTCACCTCAAGATGGTGAGATAAATATTGGGAAAGTACCACTTGGAGAACTTTAGAATTTGTTCTCTAGGCTTAGAAGAGAACAGCATGCACACTCTTCCTTACACAATGAAGTTTCAATTGCACATTCATTAGCAACATGACACAGGTCCTTGCTTCAGATGTAGAAAATATATAGGATTGGTATTTGGGGTCATCTGGAAAGCAACTTTTTTCAAGAGGGTTTTTTGACAGGACAAGTTGACCTTGGCAAAAGAGACCAGGTGGATCATCACCTGCAGAAATAACTTTGCCGTAGGCAATCAGGAAGAGATGCATTAACTACACAGAACGTACAACAATTAAATGTTCTTATTTGGGTGCTAGGAATCTCTTAAGAATCCACAAAACACCCCCTAGATTGAGTCATTTTAAATATTTATCAAACTTAAAAATTACTAGTGCTGTATCTTAATTATACTAGTCAAATAAAGTATCTCCTAACCTTTACTACCTCTTTTTTTTGGGGGGGTGCAGAAAAACAATGGAAATATTTGGGAGTAGTGCTGAGAAAGGAAGAAAGGACATAAGAGTTGGTTCAGTAATGAGAAAAAGGATAAACAAATGAATGAAATTATGTTAGTGAAGTATTTTTGTGCTTCCAGATAATTTATATTTCCTGTTGCCTTTCTATTGATAGAAAGATAAATGCTGTGTTATTAAGCTGACATAACAAAATACCCTAACCTGGATGGTCTAAAAAGCTGGAATTTATTTCTCATAGTTCTGGAGACTGGAAATCCAAAATCAAGTTGTTTGGTGAGGTCTCTCTCCTTGGGTTTTATTCAGTACCTTCTGTCTGGCAGAGAGAGAAAGGTCAATATGTCTGGTGTCTCATAATAGCGTGAATCTCAGAAGACCATGGCATCATACTTTAATCTAACTGTAATTACCTCCCGAAGGCCCCATCTCCAAATGCCATCCCATTGGGGGTTAGACTTCAGTGCATAAATTTGAGGGGGCACCATCATTCAGTTCATAATAAATGCTATTACTGCATGTTATGACTGCAAATAGAACTATTCTCATAGTACATTTCTTGTTCAACAGAACTCAAGTACAGGAGCCAGTTATCGAAGAAGGAAGGATCACATGATGTGTAAACTCATGTGTTTGTGCATTGCTTACTCTTCTACCATTGGTGGGCTGACAACAATCACTGGTACCTCCACCAACTTAATCTTCACTGAGCATTTCAATATGTAAGTGAAATTATTGGGTTAGTGTTTAATAAAGGATAGCACACAATTTATATGAATTAGTTTCACGTGGTTCAGAGAATCCAAACACAGCGTGGCTTTATTGAGTTAATGCTCCTTTGTTCCTATCAGAGCATCTGTAAGTCTAGAGATTGTTCACTGAGAGTTACATATGTAGAACATAGTGAATTGACTAGTGCTTATAGATTTCCCAGGTCATCTCTGAAGAAATAATTCCTGATTGATCATCCCATCAAACAGCGAAAACATTTTTCATTACAAGATAATATTGCAAATGGTAGTCAGAGAAAATAAAAAGGCATTATATGCATGGAGGGTTTGGCAAATAGCATTTGAACTTAGATGTTCAGTGGTGATCAAAGGTGTTAATTACAAAAGTCTTAACTTGAGAATTAAAAAAGAGTTGAGAGACTAGGTGATTCCATGATATAGCAGTAATAAAAGATTTTAAGGAGCTGTATATGACTAAATACATGTTTAGAACTCTGATGTCAATCCATCATATATACTGACCTAGAAGGAAGCCTTTGAAAGATATTTGATCTATATATGAGAGATATCTGAAATTCATAGTGTCACAGGGGGTTTAGCAAATATACTGCCTAATTCAAGAAAGGATATGTACTTGATCCCTTTCTGTAAACTAGAGTTCTATCCTTTTCTTGATTTCTCAAGGAAAGGTCTACATCTTAGACCTCTCTGTAAATCTCTTTTCTAAACTTTAGACCAAGTATTTCATGTCTTATCCTTGTCAGTGTTAGAGAACTACTGGTTTTCACCATTCCCATGAAATCACTTGATATTGTTAAAATAATCTATAATGAGTTTGCCCTTGGTCTTTGTGTTCTGGCTGAATGTAGCAACCAAATTTTCTTTCTTTTATTTAAGTGTTCCCTTGACTCTTTGAATGTATTTATTCATTTGCAATGACCAATTGAAAGCACTGTAGCACTTTGAGCAAAATGTTTCAGTAATTGTTCTTCCTAATTATCTAATATTTTAATTCTTCTAATCATGAAAATTCAGTCAAGTATTCCTTACATTTAGAAAATATTTAAAAGGCACTTTGAAAGTTGAATTTTTGCTTCAAAAGGTTGCTTTAACAATAGGAATTACATGCAATTTGGGGAAAAAATCCTAAGTATCCCTCTTGAAAGAAAACACTGGAATAAAAGGGTGGGAAAGAACCTTATGTGAAAAGATATAATTTACATTATTAAACAAGCTATATATTTAATAAATATTTTCTTAAATTTTGACACTAAAAAATACAATAGCATTCCAAGGCAACAATGTAATGAAAGGTATTAATTTCATTTCATTGGGAAAAGTTCAAGAAACTTAATAGAAAAAAAGATTTATATTAATTTTTCAGAAGTTTAAAAAGCTGGAGAGAAAGTGCCTTTTATCTCCAAATTCACTACAATAATGCTAACTGTGCTTCTTGACACTGCCGTTTTGAGTAATTTTTTACAATTTCATTTTGGATCACATCCAGCTCCGGAGTCCTTGAAGCTTGACAGTCAGTGATTTCCTACCAGTAACATTCAAAGAAAGTTGCCATTTTGCAGATGAACAATGGGAGGATAAGACATTTCAAAGTCTATTTGTGGATATGTTATATATATGTGCATATATATATACATACATACATACACATATATGTATATAATGCCTTTTTCTCTCTTTTTTTATGCACAAAAAATTAGAATAATTAATTTTGAGAAAGCTCACTCTTACTCAGTGCATATTAAATAAGACCTTTATTTATTCACGAGTCAATCAGCAAACATTTCTTGAGGACTGACAATGTGAAAGGCACTGTTTTGAATTCATTTGGAAAATGCAAAAATTAAAAACTGCCAAGGAAGAAGATTCCATCTGGTTGCCTAGACAAAACATACATATGTGAAAACCACCAAAAATTTAAAAACATAATGGCATTTAGTTTTTGACACATAGGAGAGCAGGTAAAGTGTCATGTATTGGGCCCTTGTCAACACATTGAGCTTGTTAGACAATCTACATATATTTGAGTGTACATGTTGCCTGTATGCCATGCTGCGGAGTTGGTATATAGTGATCATTAAAAACAGGCTCTGAGGTTAAAATGTCTATGTTTAAATCTCAGCTTTTCCATTGACAAGCTAGGTGACCTTAGACAAATGACTTAATCTCTTTAAGTTTGTTACCTTGACAGAAAATGAAATTAATAACATCTCTGTCTTAAAGAGTTGTTTAAACATTTATATATAATAAATAGTGATTAGAAAATGCCACAGAGCATGTGCTCAAGAAATATTGGTTATTATTATTATTGGCATTGAGAAAGGCAAGGTTCATTTTAGCAGAGTGAGGACTAACCTAAGATCGGTCAGAACCTAACACTTGGCTCTGTAAAACATGACCTCCCTGGAAACAGAGTGAACTGTAACTAGGTGCAGCACCTCTTAATCACCAGAGAAAATTTGTCTATAATAAGGTCCAGTCTCAAAAGATGTAAACACTGTGCTGATGGAGAAAATGAATGTCAGTAATGCATAAAGCCCAAGCATGGAACGTCTATAACATGTTTTTTGGGGCAGGGTGGCATTGTCTGTACATGTTTTTACACAGTTTAGAAAAGTAGTGTGAAGATTGGAATATGAAGAGTCTGGGACAGGAGACCAATCAGAGTCTATGACTTCCATGCTGACAAAAGGCTGGCAGAACGATGCTAGTTATAAAGTGATAGGAGGATTTAGACCTAAGGCATTGCAGTCAGGTGATGAGTAATTAGTATGAGATTTACAGGTAAGGAGGGATTATTTTGCCAATATGACTGTGCAGATAGTATGCCACAAAGACCTGGTAGGTTCACCAGAGAAATTAATGAATTTAATTTGGATGTAATGAAATGATCAGCAAAGAGCCTATCCACAAGGAATTTCTCAGCAGGTATTTATTTACAAAGATACTATTTAACTTATAAATTTGGGGGCTCCGTAAGTATGGAAATTAAAATTTTGACCATAGAAATGGTCACAAAAGAACAAAGTTAAAATAACTGAGACATGGCTAGACTGGAAATATTGACAAGAATGAAAATAACAAAAGTTAATCAAGGTAGGAGAGAACCAGGAGCATGTGGTGTTAAAGGAACAGACCATTTTCAAAATGGAGGATGAATCTGGAGAGGCAGTGTTGTAGGAGATCAGATAGGATGATGGCAGAGAAAAGACTTTTGGGAGAGGGAGAAGGAAAAGAAGAGGGGGAGAAAGAGGGGGAAGGGGAGGAGGATGGGGAGGGGGAGAGGGAGAACCATTGCCTGAGAGGAAGTAGAAACAAGAATAGAAAGCTTGTCTTAGAAAAGAAGGACATACATTTTTCAGCAGTAGTGAGGGGAAAGAAGAGAAAAAATGAAAACAGAGAAATTTCGAATCATGTACACAACTCCTTCATTTTACAGATGAGGAAACTTAGGCTCAGAGAGGTTAAGTGATGATCACTAGTCTGTGGAGGACAAGGCAAGAGAAGGCAGATGGCCTGAGTCCCTATGTTCATTCCTCTTTGAAACCTCCCTGCCCCACAGTCCACATGTGAAGGCGCCATGGTGACAAAATTCTAAGATAGCAAGTTTGCTTTCCGTAACTAGAAAGGATATCAGAATTCCATTCCATGTTGTGTTTTCTTTTTATAACATATAAAAATATAAATATGCATTCATAAATATTATCTACAATAGTTAAAAAACTGAGTAGTGGCTAATTAGAATGAACCATTCCTCTTTTATCAGTTTATGTATAGTTTGGAAGGTACATTTTTAAGTAATACTAACAAGACTGAACTAATTAACTCAATCCAAAAATATAAAATGGCCCCCATTCTTGATCTTTGAACCCAGCACCTCTGGCACCTAAATTCTGACTCCTCTGTGATTAATTTGCCATTAGTCTTAATTAATCCTTGGAACAGGACATTCTGGAAATAGTCTTCCTTCCACCATTTCTTGTTATGATCTTATAAATTTGTGATTTTCATTGGCCCCCATTAAGTAAATCCTACTTCTTCCATCTCTTTTGCTTCGCTGATGTATTTTTCCAGTCATCCCAGATCTCTTCCTTTTCAATCACTGCTGTTAATAAATATCCTGCAATTAATCAATTTCTTCTCTTTCTGCTTGTTAAAGACCTGCCAATTCTGTCAAATTCTTTCTCTACTTGTGTAGGTGTTATCTCATTTGAAACTCTATTCAGTTAATCCTAAATAGCCATTCCCTTCTCTTATTATACTTTATTTTCACATTTATAAAACTTGTCTTACCTTCACACCTGCACAACCAGCACCCTGGTGATTGCTGGATTGTAGAGTGAATCATTGCCTTGTTCTTTTTTTAGTCCATGAGGCGGGCAGGTAGGTGATCAGTTAGCATTGATTTAGATGGACTGTTCCAAGACATAAATGAACAGCTGATGGTACTTGAGAATCATCTAAATAATTTCTGGATATTAAAGTTGTTAATTGAAACATGAGTAGGGACAATTACTGCTTTCACAACAGAGTAGTTGTGATGCAGTTGCCATTTAACAAATGCAACTGCTATTCCTAAAACACACATAAAGAAACAAATATACCAAATGAAGAATGGAGGATTATTACAAGTAAAATTCCATAGCGCACTGACTCTCAAAGTGTATTATTCAGTACGTGGGTGTCAGCTGTGAAATACATGGGTATACAAAGCAGCTCGGAAGGAAGTTGTATTATCAATGATTAGCACAGTCAGTTGCTAATTATATGTTAAGTAATAACTGCGTGGTTCACAAACCAAGGGATGGTAAAAGAAATGTGTTTATAGGTGCCCTAAATTCAAAGTCCACTTGCCTAACTTCTTTTCTTGACAAATTGCAGGGGGTGGGGGCGGGGAGCCAGCTAGTTACTTAGCAATAACAGCTTTCAAATGTTACCATCATTTTCCTCTACAGAGATGAGATCTCAGAAAAAAATTCTATGGCAATATTCACATAAGAAATTCGGATATTGCAGTCTAGTCTTGGTCCTTGGTTCATATTCCAAGAACATCAATTTCTACATCTGTAAAATGGGGGGAATTTTAGGACTTGAAACACTATTGTGAGGATTAAATGGCACAATGCATGTGTCTCTTAGCAGAGGGTTCAACTCAGAGGAACCTGTCAATAATTTCAGCCTTTGTTGTTGCTACTTCTACTTTCACTATTGCTCTTAGAAATCTAAGTATGGCTAATGAATATCAAGTAAACGTTTGAAAAGAAACTTCTGGAAATACACAAACAGAAACTAAATAGTAGCTTTTACTTAGAAATAGTGAAAACAGTATTTAATCACAGACCACAATCACTATGATTATAGTCTACAGAGTGGACATCGACTTATAATGCTCTTAATAGTCAAAATCTGTTACAAGGCTGTAAATTTCAATGACATTCATTCTTTTGAGATCATTTATGTGCATTTCATTTGTTTTAATGTTGTGTGTCATTTTGTGTGGGCATAAAAACTGCATTGATAACACTATCTGCCTAAGTTTCAGCACTAAAATACATATCTCTATTAGGTACAATCACTTCTCTAGTTGTTATAAAGGGTTCTTAAAATATAAGACTTGTTGCCTAGCCTATGGATATTTTACAATGCATATGGAATTTTTGTGGGGGCTGGAGTTGAAGAGATGTGTTTTATACACTCCCCCTTGGTTAAAAATCCAGTTTGACTGCACAATCTGTGAACTTAAGCAGTTCATTTAACCTGAGATTCTGTCTTTCTGTTTAAAATGGAAATATAGTTCTTTCAGCACATAATTTTTCTTAGAATTAAATGTGTTCAGCTCATCTGCTCATTCCTACAGCTCTCCCTGCCCTCTGAAACTTAGAGTGCTCCAGAGCACATTCTCAGGTCCTCTTACCTCATTTACTCCCGAAATGATGCACTTACATGTTGAAAACTGCCCATTTTATGTCTCTAATTTGCCTTTTCCTCTCAATTCTACACATCTATCATTTCAACATTTACCTCTTCAACAAGAAAAACTTGGAAAACTAAGAACATCTCAAATTAACAACCCACCACAGCATTCCTGATCCCTTACTCTGAAATATTTCAATAAATGACATCTTTTCCCAACTTGCCACATTTTATTCCAAATACATTAAAAATTAATTGCCTACCTTCACCTTCATTACTACCAATCTAATTTAAGCTACAGTCTACTCTTTTCTGTAATCTACCATACTTTTCTGCAAATTTTTATCTTCCAGCAAGTTTCTCTGTATATTTGCTTTAGACTGCTGTGTTACAAATTATCATCCACTTAATGGCTTAAAGTAGTATTATTCTCATAATTTCTGAAGGTCAGAAGTCTAGACACAGGTTAGGTGTGTGCCTTGCTCAGAATGTCACCAGACTGAAATCAAGGTGTCAGCTGGACCTGTAATGTCCACAGAAGTTCAGGGTCCTAGTTCAAGCTCATTCAGGTTGTCAACAGAATTCAGTTCTCATGACAGAATTGCTTAGGTACCCATTTTATGGATAGCTATTGGCATGGATCATATTCAGCTTTTAGAGGCTACCTCTAAATCCCTGCACAGAACCCCTTCCTTAGACAACATAGAAGCTTACTTCTTTAGGTTATCAATAAAGTCTCTCTCTTTAGGGCTTACCTGATTATGTCAGACCCAACAAAGATAGTCTGTCATTCTCAACCTCAATTGATGGGAACCTTCATTATCTCTTCAAAATCCCTTCCTTTTTGCTGCAAAAGATCTAATCACAGGAATAAAAGCTCACTCTATTTACAACTTCTGTGCATACAGAAGGAGATAGGACCATGTAAGACTTACATGCCAGAAGCAGGAATCTTGGGGACTGCCTTGGAACTCTACCTTCATGCCTTGACGTCCACGGTTGCTGCCTTCAATCTTGAGAATTCATTTAGCCAAAATGTTTTATGTAAGCCACAAATTACGTAGACTTTAAATGAGATCACATCAGTAGCTTACTGTGATCTAATTACTCCTAATTGCATTTGTACTAAAATACAAATTCTTTCGTTTATATCTGACCTATGTTTCTAAGTTTAAAATCCTATTGGCTGATAGGGGACTTATTTCATGTCACTATAGTCTTAGCTCACTGCTCTCAACTGCACTGGCTTTTGTCTGACCCTAAAACATTCCTACCTCAGGGTCTGTGTACTTAATATTTCTCTATCTGAAACACAATTTATCAGTTACTTACTCTACTCCCTACTCCATTGTATCACACTTCTCTGTAAGAGAACTTCTTCCATAAGTTGTATCACACTTCTCTTTAAGAAACTTCTTCCATAAGTTTCTCTGTGTATTTGTCTTTAATTGCTGTGTTACTGATGATCATCACTTTAATGGCTTAAAACAGCATAAATGTATCATCTCAAAATTTCTGGCTAGTTCCTTCTTGCCATTCAGATTTCATCTCAAGTATCTTTTTTCTTAACCATGCTATGTAAAATTTCTCCCTCTCCCTAATATTTTTGCTACATTTTGCTGTCTTGCTTTCTGATTCATTATATACTACCTATTTATTGCCTATGTTCATCATGTAAATGTAAACTTTGTGAGAATCTGGACCTCATCTATGTTATTGGCCTGTATATCGCCAAATAACTAGAAAAGTACTTAGCAAATGATAAACACCCAAAACATGGTGTTAGGTGAAGGGAGAAGATTCTATTAGAATTAAATGTGTTTAGCATAATTCATGATGGAAGAAATCTGTATTTACTTTAGGCATATACTTGCAGTCACTTCACTTACAGGATTTGAGGAAGTGGGAAAAGGTGTACGTTGTGAAAGCAATGCTTAAAAACAGGCCATTGATTCCGTTATTCAGAAAAGTCACTCTAGGTACACACATTAAGGGATGAACACATGGGCCACAGTCCTGTATGGTTGCCTGTATACGTCCTTCCTCCTGAAGAAACAAAACAAAACACGGGAACCATTTTTTTAGGCTTTGCTTTTCTTAATGAGTTATTCCTCTCAGCAAAAACTCTGAAATGTCCCTCTTAAGTCAAATAAATGTTACAGGATTTTCTGCAGCAGACAAGAAGAATAGTGCAGTCTGGTTTTAAGGTATGAGCCACTGATGGTGAAAAATGAAATTGAGTTTGGGTCACTGTTTTGAACCTAATCCAAATGGCATTTCTAAATGTCTTTAGGCTAAACAGAATAACGTAAGTCATCGACCTGTAATCCAGGTCTAATAAATTAATGGGAAATAAGTTTAAGCATTTTCCCCTTCATTTTATTTCCCAATTGAAGACAATAAATTTATTTTAGGCAAGCAATTCTAAATAGAAATTCATGGACATGAGAAAGCACTTTCCATTCATCAATTCTAGACATTTTCTAGAATTTCTTATCATTTGTCACTTTCTAATTGCATAAATATGTAATCTAATCTTGGGAGCTCTTCAAGGTAGATAAAAATCATTCTCAAGTTACTAGTAATAATACTAGGAGCCAGGAAAATCATTACATTTTTATAAGTTCAAAGAAATTATAGAAAACATCAGAAATCTAGAGTCTTGAAAATTATTATTTTAATTGAGTTTTTTAAGTTTTTCACCACTCAGGAACCAACCTATAATAGAAAAAAGAATACTGTACAACACAAGAATGCAGCTTCTGTGGATGTATATAGCATATACAACTTTTCCTTTATTTACATGATTTTTTTTAAACAGCAAAACACATGGTACAATTTAAATAGAACAAGAATGGACAATTTATCATTTCTATAAAGTTCTTTATATTTTGTGATTTCTAAACTAATAAAAATATATTATCGAATATTTTACTACTTTTGTATATTTCCTCTACTTTCTGGATTTCCAAATCTTTTTGCTACTCAATTCAAAAGAAAAGAAAATGAAAGACATCTATTTCTTAAATGTCTTGAGTTTCCACACCCCCGCTACAGTCAGATGATAGATGTCTATATGAGAATTTATTTGGAATTTGCACTGCGCTTTGAAACAGTAAATGTAGGTTACCAAAGAAACCGTGCTTGTCTCTGACCTTTTTCCATTGCTTTTGTTTTGTGATTATGTGAGTTAAAAAGCTGAAAATAACTAGGAGAGATACAAGGAAAGTTGATTTTTTCACAAAGTTTTAATTATTTTTATCTGATCCAGTTGTATTCCATTTGACGGAGCCCCAAAGCACTGTCTAATTCTACAGGAAAGAGTTGTCATATAGATGCCTGATAAGATGATTGCAATTATTTGGGACAAGAATAAGCAGAGGAAAACAGCCAGGAGAGATAATATGAACTGAGCTGGATCTGAGTCTGTCCATAAGTGCCTATGAGGCCAGCTACCAATGCGAAATGGTCGCAGATGTTCAGTTCCATTGGTTCCTCTGCATCTGTTCCCAATTTTGCATATTTGCCCTTTCTCACACATATGCTGGTGACTTGAGTATAACACCGAAACTCAAACACCTATGCACACCCATTTCTTGGGCACCTACTAACTATCAGGTACTTGACTAGATTCCATCACAAAACATCCTTATAGATTGAATAAAGAGGACAAAAAAATCATAGTAGACCCACTGTTGATTTTATGGAAAGAAACAGGAATTAATGCATTTACAGACTTCAGACCCAAGGTAAGAAGCCAATCTAAATACTACACTTAATGGCAAGTACATTCATATCTGCCTTCTTTGCTGGCCGCACATGAAAGGTGTGAACTACTGCTTTCCAAGTTCATCAGGAAGGGTTCCACTTGTAATTCTTCGAGAACTTTCCATATTGCCACACAGGCACTATCCTGACTGCCACTGCATCAACTTTGGATCGTGGTTTATCATGACCTTCCCAGCTGCTCTTATTCTCCTGCTGTTATCCTGGATCTGGCTCCAGTGGCTGTTCCTAGGATTCAAGTAAGTAAATACATTTTTTTATTATATTAAAAGAATACTGAATCATAGTATTATATAGGTTCAAGGGTGCATCCTTGTAATTAGTATCTGTATGTACTACATTACGTGTATCACCACCAATTTAATCCTATCTTTTACCATATAACTGACCCCTTTCCTTGAACTCAGTTTACCCGCCCCTCTCCCCTTTACCTCCTGGTAATCACTGACTTCATTCTGTAAAGTGAAACTGTTCTTGTGTACTTCAGCTCATTTGTTTGCTTGGTTTCTCTGTCTACCATGTAGGAGTAAAACCATGTTGAGTCGATAAATAAAGGTAACTGGGTCCCAGATTCTCAGATCCTTATCCAGTGATTTTTCATAGATTTCTCTTACCCACAAACAGATGGATTGTGGAAGAACTAGCAGTAAGCAAACTCATCTTGGTCATCTTTGAATGCTAAATCAATAAGGTATTCATAGACAGGAAGGGGATAAGGAGCTTAGTCTGATGAAAATCCAGTCCAATTTGTTAAAGTGGAATATTAAAAAGTCTTGGCCTTTTAGTTTACTATGGTGACATCCTCAGGGAATCAAGCTATTCTAAACTGTACCAGGCAGGGGTTTCTATTCATACCAGCACCAAACTGCTAAATCCTTACACAGAGTAACAATCTGACTGTGCTTTGTGGAGGAAATATTGGATTAGGAATTAAGAGACTGGGGACAAAGTTGTGATTTCTTATAAGAATCTGAGAGATCTTGGCAAGTCTTGCTTTATATTCAGACTCAGTGTCTTCAACTGTAAAATGATAAAGTGCAGCTGGAAAATCAGTAAGATCACTTCCAGCACTGCTGCAATTCTAACTTAAGGACCCAAGTGAACACAGAGAAGTCAAAGTAAGAAATGATGATCAATAGTCACTAAAATGTCAAATATATGTATTCAAGGAGCATCTGCAATTATTACCTTGGCTGGGCCTAAAGTTGGGACCAATGGGCTTACATGACAAATGACAGCCAAAATTTTAAATTATGAAGGATTCCTCAGTAAAATCTTCAATGTGCCATTATTTATTCAAAGCACTTAATGGTACTCAAAAAAGAAAGCAGGGAACGGCTTTATTTCAGACCGTGAAGAATTTTTTTCCTGAAAAATGAAACAGTTCAAGTTCATGGTATAGTTTCATTTAAATAACTTCAAGGAGCCTGAATAAAACAGCATGTTCTCCATCAAATGAGTAAGACTGAAGTCACCTATCTGTACTTTCTTTAAATAGTGAAACACATGAACGCTCTTCCATGTCTGTACCTACATTTTCCAAGTTGAGTCATATAAGGACTGATAGTCTTCCCTCTCCATTCCTCTTCCTGGCTTTCCCCCAGAACAGCCTCAATTTTGTTAGTAGTAAGGAGATGGTACTGATGATTTTTTTGTTAAATCTTTTTGTCCAGATTGTGGGAGCAGCGTGTGGTAGTCCTCCCGCTGAAGTAAATGTGCGGAATGTCACTGACTTCAGCATGTGGGCATCAGTGGGGAGAGGCCAGCTGTATACTAAATGCCCTTTCCTGGAAATCCAAGCCTGTAGGGGTCCATTCAGTGTTACAGGTAGCAATACAGAAAGGAAGAGGACAGGGATCCCAAGCCAGTGGAGAAACTATCCAGTCACAAGCCCACAGCTGTTTTCTTCCTCGTTGCTACCTAAAATGACTTGATGAAATATGTATGCAACTGTTGTCATTATTTTGAATTGGCCCACCACATATAGAAGAGAAATTAAGGAAATAAATGGCAGTTGAAATTGGCAGTTGTGTTGAAATGTGTAGTCAATGAAGAAAACTAAAATCTGGTGAAGTGCATGCATTAGAGAGAGTCCATAAATCATGATCAGTGCCACATTTAAATATGCCCCTTGCTGTCCACTATTGGTTAGACTCTGCATAGCCTCATGCTCCAACTAATTTTTCAGTGTCCCTTTCATGCTGCCAGGGTGTTCACCTCCAGAGGTTTAGATGACAAACAGAAATTATCAGCCACTCCCCTGGCATACATTCTGATGAGTGTGTTGGCTGTTAACACAGTTAACTCACCCATTATAAATGACCCCAACATTCTTGGGAAGAGAAGCTCATCCATCATTGCCATGGAATGTGTTTAAATGGAGAGGCTGATGCATTGTCACATACCTCATAAGTTCCTTTGTGAAGGCATTAACCTTCATTGTAGCAAAGCCAATTTGATGTTTGACTTTAACTCTCTCTTAGCCCCAGCTAAAGTGACAAAATACACATGCCTCCTGGATGGAAAACAGTTTCTAAGGAGATCCATCTGACTCTACTTTTCATCCTGTGTTCCTCAGGGTTGTTCAGGGATGGGATTCTTAGAAAAGTGGCATTTAAATTGTAGCAAAGGGTAAATGTGAAGATTGGTAGGAGTCAGTAATTTAATTGAATCTATAAAAATCTTACTTTCATGGATCTTAAATGCAACCAGAGCTATCTAATTATGTTTAATGGTCAGAGTGCATGCAGGAGAATGATTATGATTGTATAACATAGATGACTTAAGAATTGAGGAAACGGTGCTCTTCAAAGGGAAAAACAATCAAGTGGCATAGTTATAGAAAAAAACAATAACAACATGTCCTTTGTGAAACAGTCTTCCTGCTTGCTACCTCAGAAATATCCATGTTTACTCCAGCAATTGTGCGGAAGAAAATGCTTTGCTTGCTTTTTCTCACTGCTTTAGTGTGGTATGACTGACATACCAAAAGCTGTAGATATTTGATGTCTATAAATGTGATGTGTTTGGAGCTATGGACCCACCCATGAAACCGTCATTAATGTCAATGACAAATTTATTGATGGCCTCCAAAAGTTTCCTTCTGCCTCTTTTTTTCTTTTGTGGTAAGAGCACTTCATGTAAGATATACCTCTAAGCAAATGCTTATGTATATAAGATAATATTGTTAATCATAAACTCTATTTTGTACAATAGATCTCCAGAACTGACCTATTCTGCTTCATTGAAACTTCGTACCTTTTGGCAAATAGCTGTTCATTGCCCCTCCCCCAGTCTCCAGCAACCGCCATTTTACTCTCTGTTTTAATGTATTTGACTATTTTTAGATTCCATGATTACATGAGGTTACATGAGAGCATGCATTACTTGTTTTAATACATTTTTCCTGTTTCACTTGGCATAATATCATCCAGGCCTATCCATGTTGTAGCATGTATCCCGACTTTATTCTTTTTTATGACTAAATACTATTTTACTGTATGTATATGCTGCTTTTTCTTTATCGTCCTGTCCATTGGTGGATATTTGAGTTGTATGCTTATCTTGACTATTGTCAGTAATGGTGCCATGAGTATGTGAGTGCAGGCCTCAGGTATCTCTGAGATCCAGATTAGAATTACTTTGAATATATGCTCAGAAGTGTTCTTTGCTCTTACATATAATATAATCTTAGTTACTCATAGTCATTTCTAAAGATAATATAGACACATCTAGCTATTTTTCCATTTGTATATTCCACTAGCAGCATTTTGTTGTCCTTTGTTTTGTTTGCTTTTTTAAAGAAAAGTTTCAAGACGGAATGAAGGCAAGTAGGCAGGTAGGCAGGAAGTGAAACGAGGAGGAAGCATCTTTATTTTATTTAGTTGTTCCCACCAGATGTCCCCTGCTCCCCCGGAACCTGGGATTTGAACCCAGGGGCATGTGGTTTGCAACTCCAGAGGAGACTAACCCAACTGCTGCTCTGCTATGATGTGCCATTGTTTTAGTCTATGTCTGGAGATGCTTCACAAAAATTGATCAAAGGTTTGAACACCTGGAACTTTAGGACAGAAAATTAGTCACAAGGGAAAGGGGCAGGGGGTGTCATTAAAATTAGTAGCTGAAAGATACAGAGATTGGTAGCTGCTATTGGAAATAAGTTAGAAAATTATCTTGTGGATGCTTTTAAGGACCAAGGGGTTAAAAAAAAAAAAAAAAAAAAAAAAACTTCAAGAAAAATTTAATAGTCAGTTTTAATTCTAGGAATAGACTTTGGCCTCTGCCCATGATCAATGTACGTACTTTCTCTACCCTAGTACATAACTTGAGTTTAGCATATTTTATTAAAATTGATTGATGTGACAGCCATCTCATAAATTTGGCAAAGATACAATTGCATACTATGTATGACAGTGTTCAGAGATATTGAGCCTAAGGTAGCATCTGTGACACAGTCCCTGTCCTCAAATATTTTGTTGCCTCAGTAGTAAATAAAACTTTACATGTGAAACAGCTACCAAGATATATAATAAATATATTAAAACAGATAGCAATCAGGTATGTCATATAATTTTAAATTAGGGATGTGTGGCATATGGCAAAAATTCAGTAGCACAAAAGGACTTGTAAGAGAAAGAGATCAATGGAAGATGTCATAGAAAATATGCAACAAAAGTTAAGCTTTGGAAAATTGAACAAAGCAGTAAAAAATGGAAAACAGGGAGGAAGACATTCAAAGAAGGGAAATGTAGGTATGGATAAAAAGCACAGATTTTTGTTATTAGCTGGGAGATTTATAGTTTACATAGTTTTACATATGTGTCTTCTCTAAAGAAAGAATCCTTTTCTTAACTGTCTTAATTATTCCTTGCAGTTTTAAGGAGGTGTTCAAATGTGGCAAAACTAAAACAGTCAAAGAAAAAGCTTGTGCTGAGGTGATTAAACAAGAATACCAAAAGCTTGGACCAATGCGGTAAGACACACACACACATACACATATGCTGTTTATAATTATTGTTTAAAGGGAAATAAGCATATGTTTTTCATGATGTATTTATAATATTTGACAAGGACCCTGAAGTGCTAACTTTTGTGACTGTAACTCAATGTAACAATAGTCATACCTTGTCTAACTAGAATTTACCTGATAGAATGGCAAAAAAGCTGAAGACCTACAAAAGAGTAAAATTCTTTGCAAACTGCACTGATTCTCTCAAGTTATTGGCACATCCAGTGTTTTGTGTTTTGTTAAGTGTATTCTGGTCAGTAGCTAAGGGAGTTTCTATAGATATCCTGACAAGAAAATAAATGAAAAGACTGGAATTTTCCCACAGGTATCAGGAAATCGTGACCTTGGTCCTCTTCATCGTAATGGCCCTGCTGTGGTTTAGCCGGGACCCTGGCTTTGTTTCTGGTTGGTCTGCACTTTTTTCAGAGTAAGTGTTTCATATTATATTTATCATCTCTTTCTGGGTTATACTAGTTTTCTCCTGAGTGATTCCTATAACTCTAAAGATTATATGACATTTTTTTCTTCCTTTTCCTTGAAAAGATATTTTTAATTCTAATTATTTTCAGGAAAGAAAGGGTATGAAATGAAATCTAAGGTAAGGCCGTGGACAAGATAGCCACACTACCCTATAGATAAAACTCAGCATTCTTTCGACAAGACTAGCTTCATACCTACAAAATGAGAAATATAACCGGCAGGAGAACCATTCCTGTTCTGTGGTGATTAAGGGTATGACTTTGGACCCACACCACTTGAGTTTCATTGCTGGCTCCTCCTTATTCTTTGGCCAAGTCACTTCTCTCTCATTTTCTTCTTCTATAAAATGGAACTAGCAGTAGCACTCAGCATAGTGCCACATTTATCCCAACAGGAAGTTCAATACAGGTGTTTATTATGTGAAAGAAATTCAGTCATGCCTCATAATAACCTGATTAAATTCATTTCCTTTCATTTTGGCCAACTGTTTTGGGTTTTTTTTCATTCGTTGGAGAATTATTTGATTCAATATCTTGTATTTTTCTTTTATGTCCATTTTTGCAGTCGCCTACTATAAACCCATCCCAGCCTCTGTTTTATAGATAAGGAATCCCTGAGTAAGTAAAAGACTGATTTTACAAGCAAATGTTAGACGCTGGGTCAGAGTTAATTTTCTCTCTCAGTGTCTCAGCAGTCATTGCTGAATCGGGTGAAGTAAGGAGGAAGATTGTAGCATAATTTTCTAAATTTAAGGACCATCCTACATCCTACTTTGGTTTAGAGTTTTGTGTTCCAAATCTATCTTTCCCTAAAGTAGTCAGGTTCCTAAATTGAACCTATCTCTGATTTGAACTTCCTGTCTCACATCCCTTAGCAGGAATTCATGTATGTGGGAATAGAGATGAAAACTGTTTTGTAATCATTCAATTAGTATATTATAGTTTCGTAATTGGACTGAGACCAGATAAAAAAGTAATTCTTGTTTCTTTTTAAAATTTCTTACCATCCTTGGTAAAAAGGATCTTCTCTAAACACCAGTATGTAAAAACTAAATGAAAGCAAAAAATTTTTCTGACTCATAATAGTTCATAAGGATCAGGCAAAAATCCTAATAGGAAATTCAGTACAGTCAGTTTTTAAAGTCTGTTTCTTAGAAGAGGGAAATTGAGGACTTTTGTAGCAGAAAACCATGTATTTACTTTTGGAAGATGCTAATGGTAACTGTAATTCCAAGAGAAAACAAAAGGAAAGGCAACAAAGTTTTGAGAGAGAAAGGAATTCTAAGATACAAATCGATTAGTAGATTTATAAATTTCCAAAGAAAATAAAATTGATATAAATGACATTTTCTAATACTGAAACAACCTTAATTCATAAAAAACTAAAGCTAAAATACAAGGCAGATAATAAAATAATAATTGTTTTAAAGATCTTTTGAAAATAAATTATTTTGATTCTTATGCCTTGATTTTATTCTGCAGGATATATTTGTAATGTAAAAGCTTTAGGTGTCTAGAATTTCCAAAATTAGAATGACATATCAAGACTTACAGCTACCACCTAATGTTTTCATTCCATCTGTTTGAACCTGGATGGAATTCAGTGTGTCTTTTCATATAAAAATAAAAAAATCAGATTACATGTTGCCTGACCTCATTTGGCAAGAATCCAACCCAAAATTTTAACTGAAATGAAAGAAATAAGGAACAATAAAATAATATGTATTGCTTCAATCTCTGAATAAATTATATCAGGTAGTTTTTTGCTCAACAGTGAAATAAAGAAATCTGTATTTAGGGAAAGCATATTGCTTTATAAAATTGTCAAACTGAATAAAGCAATGAATTTCCTTGCATATTGAGATGGTTCAGGTAAATTACAGGCATAGAAAGCATAGTTTTATAATATGTAGGCATTGATATACAATGTAGAGATATGATGTAGCAAAATAATCATTAGTGTATACATATTTATTCTCAGACTGCAAAGATTCCCGCTGGTTAAATATTGCTGACTTTAAAAATTGAATTCTAATTATTTATGCCTGTTTCATTCATATCCAATCTCCAGGTGTTTAACTGTTGAGGCTTCTGGGAACCTGTCTTATTTGCTAGAATGGCCTGGCGAGTCTAAGACCCCATCTGTTCCTGCATCTCTCTTAATTTGTACAATGATGGTTTATGAGTATCTCATATGCCATTCTAATAATTAATGTTCTTGATTGAGTTTCATGGAGTACAAAGCATTAATGGGTTGATTTCATTTGAATGATATGACTAGGGCCTAAAATCACAGAAGCAGATGTTATATCTTAGAAAAACAGACCAATTCCTTTTCACAATTTACAGAAGAGTTTTAGAGGACTCTAGAAACATTCATACCTTGCAACAATTCAATAATAGAATGTCATAAATCAATTATATGGAGGTTTGCCTTGTCCAAGAATTGTTGCAAACTCTGTTCGCTGTCAGTATAATGAAAAGAAATAACAGAGAAAAAAATCTGTAAGCTTTATCTAAAAGGGACATCTGACACACTGGTCTTAACAGTTGACCTGTGTATATATATTTTTGAAAATAAGGAGAGGTCTATGAAAATAAGGGGAACATGGACAGAGATCTTCAGTTTTGCTACATTGTATAATTTACTTGGAATTAGACTTTAGAATAAATAACCATCACAACTACTTGTTTGCTATTAGCATAGTTAATTGGTATTTGGTTCGTGGGCATTCTTGATGCCATTTTTTAATGTACATGCACGTCCTTTTCAGGTATCCTGGTTTTGCTACAGATTCAACGGTTGCCTTACTTGTAGGACTCTTATTCTTTCTTATCCCAGCGAAGAGATTGACAAAAACAACACCTACAGGAGAAATTGGTTGAGTATTCATTATAATTCTGAATGAATTTGATGGAAGAGCAAAAATTAAAAAATCCCATTGTTTTCAGTTAGTACTTAGAAGAGAAAGAATGGACACGCTGACACAGACCCCAGCTGAGATGCCCTGATGGCACACTGCAGTCCCTATTCAGTCAGCACACATCCTTACCCTACAAGAGGGATCATTCGACTTTGCAGAAGTGAGAAGTAGATTTCCCTACATACCGTGGTTAGGATTCTGCTATGAGTGATGCTATTTGGTAGTGATGATTCTGCTTCCCTTGCCATAACCAGAACTAATCTTACTATTGATAAACATAGGAACAAGAATTTAGAAGTCATTACTACATGAAAATAAGTGCTAAGGATCTAAAAAATCAAGGGATTTTAAGAGAAAGAATTTACAGCCTCGCAGTAGTCCTGGAATGTAAATCAAGCCCACATGAGTCAGAATCTGTCACAACTAGAAGAAAGGATATTCTGCTGGAGCACTGATTCATAGCACATGAACCAAAAAATGCATATTTATATGAGCATGCCTCTTCCCACCCACCTCCCTGCCAAGCACAGGTTTCACCTACATCTATGCTTTATACTAGCACATTTTTTGAGTAGCCAGATTTTCTGTGTTATCAATATGGGAAAAATGGTTTTAAATTTTCTGGAAAGAGTCTAGTAGAGTAAAATTGTGCTTTTCTGTTGTTTGGTTTCTCTCTCTCTCTCTCTCTCTCTCTCTCTCTCTCTCTCTCTCTCTCTCTCTCTCTCTCTCTCATTTGGATGAACTGGAAGCCATGCAGTTGACTTGGCCCATCTGACTCCTTGAGTCAAAACCAATACATGATAAATAAGTCAAATTTCTAGGATATAATATGTAATGTAACCTTTTGTTCCTTCCTTGAGACTAGACTATCTCAAAAGTATACTATAGCAAGATATTATAATATGGAGCAATGATTCCTGTGAGATCCTAAGGATTCTGACCATTGCAGTCAAAGTCCTGATGTCTGACAATGGAAGTGTTGAAGAACCAGTATTTGGATTATTGGCTCTGATTCCTAATCTGAATCTTCCCTTGGAGAGATACTTGCATGCATCTACCATACTCTCTTCCTATTCTTCAACTCTTTTTCTCCCTGATAAACTCATTCGCACAAGGCTTTAAAATGACAGATTATATATAATATGCTAAATTTTACATGAGATGTCTTTCAGAAATGTTTGCATTTTAGTAGGATTCATGACCTTAATTCTAACAAGAAATGACTTAATTTTATTCAGGAGTGAAGGCAGTCTGGTCTAAGTTTGGGAGGAGATAGGAGGATTGCTAGTAACCTAGAAAACTTACCATATAGACTGCTGCCTGTTACAATGCTAAGTGGGCGTAATGAGTTCAAGTATGACCTAGTTTCTCAACAAATTAATAGAGCCATCAGGAACCAAATATTGAGAGAAATTTTTATGATAATTGCTTTCAGAGCTTTGTAAGTGTCTAATGAATGATACTTAAGGTATTTAATCTGAACTTTGAATTATTTTAAATTGAACTCCTTATGAATATATCATGAAAATCCCTCATGATTTGAAAATAACAAAATACTCAAATAGTAATGAATAATATTGATAATGCTATATTGATGCTGTTAGAACCAATGGGATACTACAGACATTTTGCATAACAAAGAATGCTATAGTCCCATAAGCTGAGTTACTCATAGTTGACAAAGACGTTAGCAGACTGAATAAAGAAACGAATAGTATTATAAAAAATAATGTTGCAATTTATCTTGGTTTATTCTATTATATGATCCAAAAGATGTTTCAAAGTTATTCAGTTGTCTTCTTTTTGTAATATAATCGTTTACCTGGGCCAAATGGAAACTGCTTGAAGTTCACATTAAATCCCCTATCAAAAACTATATAGCAATATTAAAATGTACTTGTGAGAGGGTTACTTAAGATAATGGGAAGAAAGCATCATATTGTCATATTTTAAGGAATGTGTAACTAAAGGACTTTTTTTTTTTTTTTGCAGTTGCTTTTGATTATTCTCCATTGATTACTTGGAAAGAATTCCAGTCATTTATGCCTTGGGATATAGTGATTCTCGTTGGTGGAGGGTTTGCCTTGGCAGATGGCTGTAAGGTAGTATTCTGTGTCTGAGATATTTAATTTTTACCTAGACTAGTTATAAGAATAACAGAGACATTCAAGTTTTTGGCATATTCAGCCTTATCTGATCATTTAGTGATATATATTTCAATAGTATTACAGTAAGTATAGCACACACATGAGGTAACTTCAGAGCTCAAAAATGTTTGCAAGCTGTAAGCATAAAACATTTTTTCAATGATGTTCCAGCATGAAAAAAAAGAAAGTGAAGATTAGAATACTTAATCCATAAACTAATATTAGAATACTAACTTAAAATGGAAAATTCTTCATCAAAATCATATATATGTAAGACTCCTAGTGAAAACATATTTTTTGTCTATATATATTTCACGATGAATTTGAGTAACTCTCAGACTTCTCTTCAATATATCATGGTCTTAATGCTATTGAAAGAGAGTGAGAAGTAATAGTAGCCTGAAAGTTACTTAGTTCATGTTTGTAGAATACATTCCAGAAAGATTTTCACATAACTGTGTTTAATAATGATTTATGTCTAATTTTAGGAAGAAATAAAACCATCATTAAGGTATAAAGTTGACTATTCAGACTATATTAGCTAGAAGTCTAGGGATGCCTAAAACCTTGAAAGTGCCCTGCTAATTTTAAAGTTGATGGAACAATAAGTATCTTCCCCAAAAATCCATGGAAGTCTTTTACTCTATGACTAATCAAAAATTTCTAATTTTTAATTGCTTCTCGTGACTTAGGCATTAAGTCTGGGGTATAGACCACAGAATGCCCTGGGATCCAAATTTGTGATCTGGTGTTAGGGGTAACAATAATAAGTGAATAATTAAATGTATACATGCGTGTATACATGCATACATGCATAAATATCTTTTCCTCCTGTCTCTTCCTTTCTGTCTATCCATCTGCCTTCATTCCTACCTGTCTTTCACCTTATTTGAAAAGCAAACAAAGTCTCTAATTTCTGGATTTTGAGTCTCTTATGAAACATTCAAAGCTGATGGGTGTTCTATTTTCTTCTTCAATCATCAAATTGAGGGGTGTGACACTTTAGTTTCTGGAAAATGAAAATTGTGTATTTCCTAAGACAAATAATTATCTTTTCTGTTTTATTCTTCATAACCTATGGGGAGACTGTTTTTATTTCTGACTTCATTGCCCATTTTTCTGTAGGGTATATAGACACCGAGCTTTCAGCAATAGGATTTAGGACAAGGTGAAAGTCTTGGAAATTGTCTCATTTGAGTGCCACATATAGTATCGTCTTAGGTCTAGGCTTGGTTTGCCTCATTGACTATATATATATATATATATATATATATATATATATATATATATATATATATATATATATATATATAAAGCAAGTAAACTCTGTTTTAATTAGCTCAGCAGTAATGAGTGCTTGTTTCTCAGAATATAACTGCCATTTCCGTCAACTAATTTGAATTGTGAGGAAATCAGATTCAGCCACTCTGGTATTAATGTGAACTTTCATATCTCCTTCCCAGAATATGTATCTGGATTCAATTCTAGGTATTCAAAGTGGTTTTAAAAGTATTGGCCAGTCCCTAGAACAGCAAAATCTAAGGAAATTAAAAGGTAGAGACAATCTAATTCACTGAACTCTCTTC
Organism: Solenodon paradoxus; assembly: GCA_004363575.1. Lineage (NCBI taxonomy): Eukaryota > Metazoa > Chordata > Mammalia > Eulipotyphla > Solenodontidae > Solenodon > Solenodon paradoxus. Next base: position 291,526 of record RJWH01000114.1, on the reverse strand, counting down.
CTGGAAGAATTGGGAAAACCATGGAGGCCCGTCTAAGATGCTATGCAAATCCTTGTACATAGACTCAGGTTTCTCTAGGACACCCAGCATAACACTTTCTCTGAGTGGTCAGATTGAAGCCATGAGTTTTAAACAAATATGGCTCTAGAAATTTGTCTAACAAAGATTTGGAGATATTTAATTTTTTTAAATAGCTCCAAATTGTGATTAGAACTAAATAACCCATCTAGTTAGAAGCCATGTAATAAGAGCTACAAAAGTTTTCATTTCATTGTAGTTCCCTCTCTCTTATATTCTCCCTTGGCTTATGTCACCATGCTGGATTTCTCATGAGTTAGTCATCACTTTCAAATTCTTATCAGTGAATAAATCCTCTCTTTTTCACGCATTTCTCAAAATTTCTCTCCTAGTTTAAGCATGGAGGACTTTACTATTCTCAGCTCTCCACTGAAATGGCAATCACAAGACAAAAAGGTTAATTAATCCATTAAGAATATATGGCAGAGTATGATTTCACTCATATGTGTTCATAGAGAAAACAAATAACTAAATAAAAAATGAGTTTTTAGTTTACATAATCAAATTAATGATTACCAGCAGGAAAGGAGTGGGGCTTGGCAAATTCAGTAAAAGAGGTCAATTATTTGATAAAACATAGAATTAGACTGTTGATAGTAAACATAGTGTGTTATATACAGATGTTGATTTACTATGATGCACACTTTGATGCTATGTCATCTTATGCTGCAATGTTCAATAATATTTTTGAAAATTTAATTTAAAAAGTACTGTATGGCAAAAACACTAGCATATAGAAATAATAAGGTTTAGAAGATGGAAAGAGAATACTTGAGGGATGACTGACTGTGGAAGGTAGAAAAAGTAAACAGGAAATTTGTGGTCTTGCAAAAGGAAGAGGGATCAAGAAATAAATTATTCATCCCTAAGATTCTACAAGAACTTAGAAACTAAAAACAGATTAACAGAAAGACTCAGGGAAAAGCAGGACTGAAAATGGAGGATGGTTTAAAAAGTATAAAGAGCTGTGAGTCTCCTGCTCTCTCGACTTCTGAGAGATGAAGAAATAGCTCTCATCCCTGGAAATTTAGATTTTCCCTGTAACAAAATTGAAGCAATGAGATACTGGCTCACCACTCAGTCACCTACAGTAAGTCTTCCTCTCAACAATCCTCAGTGAGACACAAAGAACTTAGAATCATCATTGTATTGCCACCCTGTTAGACATGAATTAGTAGTACAAGATTACCAGACAGTTGGGAAAGTCTCTCATACCAGTAACAAGCAACATCAATAAAAGGAACACAGAAAAAGCAGGGAGAATTTGTGAAAATAAAGGGAACTTAAAAATTTTGTCATTGAGACCTCGAGGAGATGTTAGAAACATTAAAGCCACAAGTCTAAAATAGAATGTCATTTAAAGAAAAAGAAAACACAGAACAAAAGAGTTACTGAAGATAAATATTATAACAGAAACTTTTAAATTCATTAGCAGGGTTAGCAGATGAAGCTTGAACTAATCCCAGAAGACAGAACAAAGAGTTGAAAAGAAGGTAAAGATTAAAAACAGAGATGAGAAAATTAGACTATCAATCCAACATGTCCAACAATCAACTGATAGGAATTTCAGTAAGAGGGAAGAAAAGAAGACAGAAAAAGGCATTTCAAAAAAATAGTGCAAGCAATTTCCCAGAAGTGAAGTTTTTTGTTTTTTGTGTTTTTTTTTTTTTTTTTTTTTTTTAATTTTTAAGGCAAGTTTCAGGCAGGAATGAAGGTGAGCAGAAACACACACGCAGGAAGAGAGAGGAGAAAGGAGTATTTTATTTTATTTTTATTTACACATTGGTTGTTTGCCCCTACCTGGGGACACAAATCCAGGTCCTTGGGATTCAAGTGGACTCTACTCCTCTAGAGGCAATTGACCTAACTGCTACTCCACCAGGGTACACCAGAATTGAAGACTCTGAGATTCTGGTCTGAGACTGTTCTGAGTGTCCAATGCCAAAGCACTTCATACAGAATTTCAGAACCCTCAGTATGATGATAATATCCCAATGACTTCCAGAGAGGGGCCTCATCTGGTGGTATAACATTTTCCAGCTGCATCTAATCAGACATATACAATCCATTCTTAAAACATATGTAGTTATATTCTAAGATGAATTTGTGCCAGTGTGAGTTAAATAGGAGAGCATATTTTTTCATCTAAAAGTCAAAACAAAAAGACAAAAATGTAAATCAAAGACAAAAATAACATACATGCTATCTGGTATCCACTTCTGGGCTGTTCTGGCCAATTTTTAATCTGGGATTATACTGTTTGTAATTAGAGCTTTTCTGATGCCAAATCTAGTTTGTCATGAGCATAAAAATTCACACATGCAGTAACACATTGAAATGTCACTTTGTGGGGATTCCCCTCTGTCATTTTTGTGGGAAGAAAAGAGAATAACATATCTAGTAATCTGAGTGCAGATGATTTTCTAGATTATGAGCAATGAAGATCAGGATGCTATCAGGCTTCTGAGCAACCCGACTGGGAACTACAGGAAATGGAGCACTAGCTGGAAACTGCTAAGTGATGATTGTTTCAAGAATTCTACAAAAGCTCCTGTAGAAAAAGTGTGAAAAGAAAATAAAGCAGTTTTCTGACATGTAGAGAGTAAAAATAAGTTACTTTCCATGCACAAATTCTCTGGAATGTATAGAAGAATGTGTTTGAAGAACACATAGGCACCACTAAGAAAGGATTCCCATCTAAGAGGAGGATGAAGGGAATTCAGAGTACGCAAGTGAAGATCGCTCCCAGTAGTCATCTAAAGAACTAGTCAGGATGAAGTAGTAGGAAGGAATATTTCAGAATGGACATCTCCATAAGTCAAAAAAGAACAATTACCTCATGTGTTTGTCTGCCCAAGGGAAGTTTCCCTATTATACTGGAGAGGGTGCTGAAGAATTAAAGATGGGTACTTGGAAATCCAAGCAAAGAAAAATGAGGCAATTAGTCCATGGGAAAACAAACAAAAAGCAGTAAAATAAAAAGTGCAAATATAATCACAGAGCAGGAAATGACTCACGTCTGAATAATATTTATCTAATTATAATAATAAACTTTAAATATTGATTTAACAAAAAATGTTCATATATGAATACGAAGGAATGGAGGAATGGCAAATATATGTATCGTAAATGGTTTATCATATTAGGAAGTCAGTAAATAGTATCTATGTTTACAAATTAGAAAAAAAACATAATTTTGAGACTAGTCATTAATAGCTACTATGGGTAGAATATCTTTACCTCCAGGGAAACAGTTTAGGAGTAAGGAAAGACTGCTTTTTCTTAAAGTTCTGGAGTACTGCAAGACTTATTAAAATATCCACATATATTAACTGGATAAAATTAAAACTTATTTTAAAAATGTGGAAAGACAATTTACACTCCACAATTCACATGTAAAGAATAACTGAGAGCTTCTCCATGGCAAAACCCTACAGATATTCCAAATTGTATAAAATTTTGAGATTATTGTATTTGAGTTCTTAGAACAGATAAATCCTTTAATATTTTTAAACTATTTTATCAAGATAAATGATCAATTAATAACAAATATTGCAAATGTGTCTTTTTAGGAGTCAGGACTGTCTAAGTGGATAGCAAATAAATTATCTCCTCTAGGTTCGTTACCAGGATGGCTAATAATTCTGATATCGTCTTTGCTGGTCACATCTTTAACAGAAGTGGCCAGCAATCCAGCTACCATTACCCTCCTTCTCCCCATACTATCTCCATTGGTGAGTACTTATCCCACTGACACTCTTCATTAAAAGAGTAGTGTTCTATTTTGCTTGTTTTATTCTGGTGCAGAATCGTGTTTGGCTTGAATGCCCCCCAGCCCCCAGGTAACTTATAGAATGGTCTTTATTTGTGTTGATGCTTTTTTAGGTAAATTCACCTCAGAACTGGTTTCTTCCATGCTCTAGCAGCACAATCTTTCATGAACTACTTACCTTCTTTCAGCTCAGATTTTTGCCCTTGCAGATAAATGGGAGAGTCAGCCTAGATCTTTTCCAACTGTAAGACTCAGTATTTCCTGTCAACTTTAATATTTAGATCTCTAACACTGACACATGTATCTTCTTCCAGAAGATTATTTCTGAATTTCTGAGAAGTGCTTCATATAAGTGATTTGCAAGTGAATGAAAATCTAGGCTTATAGTTCAGGCTTCAAGCTTAAATACCTTAGTCACAGTTCCCTATTGCCCAGGGAAGAATTTTTTAAAGATGAGTAAGATATGGATTTGTAAGGAGAAAGAGGAAAAGACTGTCTTCCCTTCTTCTCCAAAAACTAGCTAGCAATTAAATAAAATTTTTTCTTTCTTTTTGGCATAGATAAGTCTGCTGAAAGGAAAGCACTTGAAATTAAGAGGGACTGTCCTTCTGGAACTGTTCTGTGACCAACTCAAGGGGCATATGTCAGTGCATTATTGATCAATTAATAACAAATGTCTAAGTGGATAGCAAATAAATTGTCTCCTCTAGGTTCGTTACCAGGATGGCTAATAATTCTGATACCATCTTTGCTGGTCACATCTTTAACAGAAGTTAAATTTGCTCCTTCAAATTAGAAATGTAGGCAGTTTCTATCATTTCTTTTTCTGTTTATGTTAATTTCTTATGATACCATCATTAAAAAATTAAGTGATGAATTAAGAAGTAACCCTCTGTGAAGATAAATTTAAGTTTTCTATGTCACAGAGGTGGTAGAGCTCAGGGTATAATGAGAAGCTTTAGAGCCAGAGAGACCTGAGGCTCTATTTAATCTCTACTGCTGTTTTTGCAAGCTGTGTGTTTGAACAAGTTATTAAATTTCTCTGAGCCTTAATTTCTTCATCTTGTTATTAGAGGTAATAGTATCCATCTTATAAGGTCATTGTAAAACTTGTTAAGTATGTAGATATAGGAGGTTTGCTATCTTATATTACATGTTATATATAATATGTAAACATTGAATTTATACTGTAATATATATATAAACACACATAATCAAGAGTATATACACTTAGCACAACACCTAGCATGAGATAAATAATATATGATTGATGATTTTATTTTAGTTTCAGGAATAAATGATGTTTTCTATGTGAACTGACCTATAATGCTAAAATGGGTAACCATTACCATATGAACAACAAAAGAAAGAGACTTTTTAAAAAAGTATTCATTATAATTACATTTATGTATGTAATTTTGTATCTTTGGGTTTCAACCGGTTTCTGGGAAAACGTATTATAATTTTTCTCATTTTGATGCTTGGTGCCTCTCCCAAATTTTCAGTTAGACTCCTTTTTATCTTTTGCAACAGGCTGAAGCCATTCAAGTAAACCCTCTTTATATTTTGATACCTTCTACTCTGTGTACTTCATTTGCATTCCTTCTACCAGTGGCTAATCCACCCAATGCTATTGTGTTTTCATATGGCCATCTGAAAGTTATTGACATGGTAAGTTAACTGAAAGAATACTATCAAGCCCACTACACATTTTTTGTGTGATGTGCTGGGTTATCTTTCCTTTTATACACTCATCAACTACCAGGGAAATCATGATTTGAGCTCTGTTTCTGAAGGTGACAGCATGACTGATCATAGAATTATTTTTAAGAGTGTTAACAGAAGTGAACATGCCATTAGCATTTGCAGTCACAAATACAGATAGCATATGCATCAGCAATGCTCTGGAAGAAGGAAAAGAGCATAGAGTATGTTCAACGCAATGGCTTGAAATGACATAACCAAGACCAGGATCCAATTTGACCGTAGGTAAATGGAAAACTAAGCTTAATAAAATCCAGTGATCAAAATAGCACTGGATTTATAACCACGTATATTTATGCAACACATATTTGCTTTGAATAAGACATGGAGTTCAGTGTCTGACTGAAGAAATTCATCTTTCCTTTTCAGTTTCTAATACTGGCACCTGACACGAAAGCAAAAGCAAGTAATAATGGAATGTTTAAATGGTAAAATGTGCATATTTTGCCAGCTGTACAAGTACTGGTAGTCAGGAACTTGTTTGAGGATATTCTAGTCTCCCCCAGTCTTGAGATCATCCTTCCATTTGCACTACTACTAAACCAACACAAACAAGACTACAATCAAAGTAAATTCAGTGAGTTTGCTCTGCAAACAAAGCTCCAAGCTAAGTCCCAGTTCTCTTCCTTTTGCACAGATTGCTGTGCCTGAATCCCTGCAACATAAAAGTTCTGGAAATGCCTTTATGTAGAAGTCATATAATATTCTTTTGGAAAAGAAATGGTATATGATATTACATAAGCTATGGCCTACATATGTGAATTAAAATGCAAAAAAGGGATTCTGGAATAAATGAGTGCTTGCATTGTTAGTATCCCTCTTATTATTGAGCTCTGTGTTTTAATACAGAGACTATAGAGATAAATATTTGGAACTCTGGAAGCCATATAGTCTCTGTCACAACTATTCAACTCTACCATTGACTCATGAAACCTGCCAACAAAAATATCTAAATAAATAGTCAGAGTTATGGTCTGATAAAACAGTATTTACAAAAACAGGTATAAGTAATAGTTTGCTGCTTCTGTTAAAATGAATAAAAAGTAATTTTGAGATCATTTAATGGATACCACACTGATGATGTAAGAACTAGAAAAATGAAAAATGAATGGAAGTGGCATTATTAAGTCTCAGTAAGACAATACTGAATGGTAAATTGACAATAGTATTGAGTACATATGAAGGATCCAGTTATCATACAATGACCTGAAACTTAGTTGCTGAAATACAAAACTCAAATTATGATTTAAATGGTAGGGGAATTCTCTACAGAATGACTTTGGTCATTCTGTAAGAGTATTCTAAGAGTATTTTCTCTGAGATTCTTCAACCATGTGACATTTAATTGGGGACAGATTTTCACTGAACTGAATGAAAGACTTCCTTGTTTTATAGATTCAGCAATTTATACTAATCATTTAGGAGGCATGTAAATCTGACCTTTGACTTCTGAAACCATATTCCAGTTCTCTGATAGGTTTTCTTTTGGGGATATTGATATTTATGCTCTTTCCCTTTCAAGGTTAAAGCTGGACTTGGTGTTAATATTTTGGGTGTTGCTGTGGTGATGCTTGGCATGTCCACCTGGATTGTACCCATGTTTGACCTCTACACTTACCCTTCTTGGGCTCCTTCAGCTAATGAGACCATACCCTGACAAGCACAAGTGTTCTGACTCTCCTGTGGTGAGTTTGAGGAGCCACGAAGAATTCATTGCAAAATTTGGTTCTGAAACACTAATGACGCATTTAAATGAGCCCTGGTTTAGTTACTGAAGTTCCAGGAAATACTCCAAACCTTTTGTCATATCCCCAAGTCTACATTTCCTTAGAGATGCAACCGAAGAGCATCTACCTTCCTTCATCAAGACCTGGTTGACATTCTGATCATGGACCATATGCATCCTGCTTCATCATAAGATTAATTTAACACTTGACCTCCAAAGAGATTCTGTCATGTGCTTCATCTTACAGTTTGGGTGCAGCGTAACATTTCAAATGTCAATTTATTATTTCAGAAATTTCTTATGGAACTAGAAATAGAAAATTAGAAAAAAAACAGTTTATTAGGTTCTTGGGAATTTTCTAAAAAACCAAAGCTATGGTCACCTGATGGTACAGAAGAAAAGTTTAATGGAAAGAAATTTGAAATATGCATTTCCTCATTTTAAACAATCCCAGTCATATTATTTTTGATATATGCGTATAGTACAAAAGTTGAACTTGATTTAGTAGTTCCAAAATCATAGCTTAATCCACTAAACAACAGAAAATTCTTGGATGAGGATTAATTTCTACATGACCATATGATTAGATTAATATAATTTACATGTTCATGATCCTTAGTGCACTGGAAAATGCTACAGATAAACCTTGCTATGATTTGCACTACTAATTCAGATGAGTTAGATGAGAAAACTAAATGGTTTAAAAAGATTAACATTTGTGTATATGTATAAAAATGTTGCTCATGTTTTTTCCTTTATTTCAGAAACATATGCATATGTAAAAAGAGGCTATTTAGAAATAGAAATATCTTATCCCTTTACATAAACCCAAAAAAGTAACCCCCATAACCCCATTATATCAACACTGAAATGAAAAATATAATAAAATTAAGAAAAAAATTAAACTGTCAATACAGTTACAAAAAAGAAAAACTAATTATTTATACACAAATAGGAAAAGATGAAAATCTAATGTTCAAATGAAAATAGCAAGAGAATAGTTTCCTAGCATTCAAGATGTGAAAAAGAGTAAGGTCTATTAGCACTTGAAACTTAGACTAACAGTAGTAAAAAGACAATTAAAAACAAAACAATTTGCGCTGTTAGGAAAAAGAGAAGTAAAACAGCAATTTTCATTGCTAAAATAAAATGAAAAGGGTAAAAAGACATCTTTGCTAACTTTAATCTTCATAAAAGTCATCAGGCTAGTTTTTCCTTTTTTTGCAAATGATATTATTTATAAGTTATTCTGAAAAATTTAATATAGTCAAGAGGATTTTTTAAAAAGAAATATATTTATTTAAAAATTATAAAAGATTGTTCATATTCATTATCAATGCAAAATTGGATAAATTTCTCCATTTAAATATTAAAGTATAATATTGCTGCTTTGTGTATATATTCTAAGTTAACTCCATTTGCATGTTTCCTTCCTTGTCACTTTTTACAGTTATTTATGATTCATAGTATTTATTACATTTCTGCTTTTTTTATAGTCGGTCAATTTATCACTGTTGAATTATATTATATGATGAATACATTTTCATTATGAAAAAATGAAATGACTTTTCAGATTATAATGAGTAAGTTTTGCTCTCAAGAAAATAATATAAACACTTCAGCTTAAATCACTTTAACAAATTACTTCTAACAGTTGCCAGCTGACTACAGGAAAAAGGATACTTAGTCAAAATTTGTGTAAGCCATATACTTCTCTTACAGCATCTTTTTGTGTTTAATTGATAGATCAGAAATAGCTCAATTCATCTATTTCACATTTGTTCCATCTATATCAACATTCTCAAGCTTTTACCCTGAGAGTTGCATACTACCTTTGAAAGTTTCCAAAAGACAACCCAAACAGATGATCAAATAAATCTTTGTCCTTCCATGTTAGACTAGATTGTGTTTTTGTTATTATCTTGATCTTTACTTAAAGGTTAACTAGAAATCTTTGGCACGTTAAACACCAGTATTTTACTTTGAACTGAAGCTTATCTGAATAAGAGAGTAATTTCACTCAGTGTGTATTTACTGTCTGCCCATGCAAGCAAGTGTTGAAAGTACTCACAGGCAAATGCATGTCCTTCCTGACTCAGCTGCTGCTGTACATGCGAGCATCACCACAATTCAGACTTCCTTCCTTTCAAATGTATGTCCTTCTTTGGTGCCCACGGCTTTGTTCTATGCTTTTCAGTCTGGGGGACGGGGAGGAGAAATACCAATTTAATCAATATTGCTAATTAAACTTAATAGTGAAAATTAATAAAACAATATCATGGCACATTAGTTGGTCTTGACTTGTGTACTACATAAAACTATATGTAAAAATTATTATTAGATATATTGTTATTATACTTTGCCTTAGTTAAATAACACATAAGAATCTTTGTGATAGTCCTTTTCATTGGTTCAGTCAATGAATCACTGTTATCTTTGCTTGACTATGCAGATTTTACCAAATGAATTTTAGGAGGTGGAGGGTTGTACCAGCAATAAGTAAATCCAAACAAACTGAGTCAATTGTATTATTATGCTAACATCATAGAAAAAGGAAAAGTATTAAAATTGTTAATCCAGGATAGCATTAGCCTTGTTATTCCCAGCGGAAGCACTTTTGTCAAAGTCAAAATTTACAAGTTACTTTTGGGAAAGCAAGTATCAAAAATATAGGTCCCCTTCTGGAAACAAGACCAGATTAGTCTGGAGTAAGCAGTAAAAACAGCATATCACCAAAGGAGAAAATAAAAGATTTTTTCAAAGGTAAGAATCTTTATGTGTCTAGGAAGAAAAGGACACAGTGTTTAAAAATGAAATAAGGGATCTTTTCTTAATAAGAGTATAGTGGTATAGATACTGGAGGTATGGGTGGCAGGGGTGGATCATCCTTAGGTTAAATATTTAAAAAAATACTGTATAACATACATGGCAATGTCAGCAAAAAAATAATGGAAGACCTTACAAGAAAGATAATGAAGCACCAGCAAGAATCCAGAGACTTAAACAAGTTTTGAAGATGGCAACTGGAAATCTCTAGAGTCCTAGACATTTTCTCTTAATAGGTACACAGAGACTAAGGGATGGGAGACAAACTATGACTCGAACAAGTTAGGACTGAATGAAAAACTACATATAGTTAGGACCTCAAACGACTATATTCGCAGGGCAACAAAACACCCTTTGGGGGTGGTATCAGGGAGCTTTCGTGTGTTGGCCTATGCGCTAAGTGAGCAGGTAAAATCTTCCTCAAAAATTCATAACCAAATGAATGAGGTCCTTAAAATGCCAATGCTGGGAGTGGGGGCAGACTTTAATATGAAGCTTATTTTAAAATAAACCTGGTTTCATAAAATTTTCAAGTATCTAGCATAAGAAGGAAAACCTTCTTCAACCAGGGACTCAGAACATTGCTAAGACAAAAGCTCCCTGTGAAATTATAATCTAGATTCAACAGTTTTGACAAGACATAAAGCATATTGTGCAACGGCCAACAGAGACAAACAAAACAGAATCCAGAGCATAGCTACAACACATGTTCTAACTATCCAATATGGAATATAAAATGAGGAAGCCAAATGTTTAAAGATATAAAAGAGAATATTTAAAATATAGTAACTGTGTTAGGCAGAATTCTAAAAATGTCCCTCTCTGATTTCTACCTCCTGGCTTTATACAAAAATGAATCTAGGTATAGCTGTGAAATGATTTTGCAACATAAATTAGATTATTAATTGATTGATCTTAAGATAGGAAGCTTATTCTAGATTATTAAAGTGAGCCAATGTGATCATAAGAACTCCTTTAAAGCAAAAGAAGAAGGGACAAGAAAAAGGTGGGTGAGATGAGACAGAATGGGAAGTCAGATAGGTATGAAGCATGACCTAGAGCTGGGAAGCATGAATTAAGTGCTTTCAGCTGTGAAGTTAAAAGGGGGTCACAAGCCCCTCTGAAAACTGAGAATAAACCCTGGCTAAATACCAGCAAGAAAATAGAGTCCTCAGTCCTATAACTGATTGGAGCTGAATTCTGCCAACAAGAAAACCTAAGAAGTAGATACTTCCCTAAGAACCTCTAGTAAGGAACACAGCCATATACAACTGATTTACGCCTTTTAGTCCTATGAAACTTGGTTTGGACAAGTTTGTCCATCTAAAGAATTTTAAGAATGTGTTTTGTTTTAAGGTTCTAAATTTGTGGTATTTTGTTATGGCAACAATAGAAAACAAGTATGGTAACGAACAAGAGACTGGAAATTGACATAATCTGAAAAAGTATCAAAAAGAAATTTTGACAATAGAATTATAATTTAAATTAAAAACTTAGTGAATAGATTAAATAACATATTATACAATTAGAAAAGAAAATGTGTGAACTTGAAGACAAAATCAAAAAAAAATAATTAGAATATACTGTAGAGATAAAGAAATGAAACTAAGAAGTGAGGCTAAGAAAAATGCAAACTAGAATGATAAATTTTTAATCAGAATTCAGAAAGTAGATAATAAAATGAAGTAGGAAGACACAATCACTGAAGGCACAATGGCTGATAATTTTATATTAATGAAAGAAATAAATCAATTTTTTCAGAAAACATAGTGAACCTAAAGCAAGGATTTTTTAAAGTAAGCTTACACTGACCTTTATCTGAGGGAAGTAGTAGAACACCCAAGCAAAAGAAAAGATGTTAATAAAGAGAAGACAGACTATGTATAAGTAATTATAATTAGACTGAGACTACCTTCTCAAGAGCAATTGGAAACAGTTAAGTATCTTCTTGTGCTAAAACAAAGAACTGTCCACCTAAAATTGTATATTTAGAAATCTATGCTTCAGAATGAAAGCGAGGAGTTTTCAAAACAACAAAAACTAAGAAACATTGACACTAACCAAAGCTCACAAAAGTAATTCTAATGGATGTATCAAAGGAAAAGAAAAACAATTCAAGAAAGTAGTTATGTGACACAATAAGACATGGTATTGAAGGAAATTGGTTAACATATGAATCTAAAAAAACAATCCAAACTAAAATACTGGAAAATCATAATATACGAGTTCAAAGAGTCACAGTATTCTAAGATTATTGTCTTATTCGAGAAAAGGGTAAAATACTTAAACTTGGGATTTATTAACTTACATGCTAGCACTCTTTAAATAACCACTGAGAGACTAAAAATAAACATTTTCCAATCAGTAGTAAAAAGTACTATAGAATGTTGAGAAAAATCTCAATCTTAAAAAGACAAAAAAGAAAAAGGGAATCAGAACAACTGGGATAAATTAAAAGCATAAAAACGGAAATCTAAACATACCAATTATCGCAATAAACATAGGTGAGTTAAGTTCACAATTAAAAATCAAGGATAACTGGACTGGGTATAGGAAATAAAGAACAGAGTATGTTCTTTTTCATGAGAAATTCTAAAACAAAAAGACAGAGAATGTTTGACATAAAGAATAAATACTGGAAAAATATTCCAAGTAATTCTAAACAGTAAAAAAATTGAGTTGTTACATTAAAAGCAACCAAAAAGAATTTAGTGCTAAATTTTGATGCATATAAAGCAAGTTTCTAGATTATGTTAAAAAAAAAATCACCAGGGAACAGTAAAAGTTATAATTATATACATATAATAATCTAGGTTCAAATTACATAAAGGAAAATTGATACAGCAAGGATAAATTGACAGAACTAACATCAAAGGAGAGAATTTAATACATCTCTTTCAATAATTGTTCCAACAAAAAGAAAGAATTCAGTATGATCATTTAAAATCTGAGTGATATAATCTGTATGTCAAAATATGTCATCTAGCTACTTGAAAGATGCTCTTTCAAGCACAAATGATATCTCATGAATAATTACTTGTCATATATTGGTCAACTAACATATCTCAAGAAACTTCTAAGTACTGGTCACACAAAATACTTATCTGACCCAGGACAATTTACATAAATCAATTTAAAATATTAGAAAATATTTAGACATTTGAAACATTTAAAAATATTTCTATATAACTGAGAAACCAAAAAGAAATAATTGAAAATTAGAAAGTACTTAAAATGAACAACAATAAAACAGAGAAAGTAGAAGAATGGAGTTTTAAAGAGTAGAGACTAGTAAACAGAATACATACATAGAGACGATCAAAAAAACCCCAAAAACTTTTTGCTAAAAAAACTAATAATGCTGAAAATATTTTGGCAATGTTGGTGAAGAGAGAAAGAAAGTAAAAGCAAACGTTGAGATATAACAAGGACATAGCTCAGATAAAAAAGTAAGAAGAAAATATGAGGAGGATTGTTCCAAGATGGCAGCCTTTTAGGATTTTGAGCTCACTGTCTACCCATAGACTCAACAAAACCGCACCATTTATCAACTATGGCCTTAGAAAAAGAACAGAGGGGAACCCAGTTTCAAGATGGCAGACTCTTAAGATCTTGAGCTCACCTGCTCACTGAAACAATTATACAACTATTTAGTAACTACAACCTTTGAAAGGGAATGGATACCAGCACTTCCACAAAGAGAAAGGATGTATAACTTCATAAATAGTAAGAGAAGCTGATTTGTCTCAGCATCAAGACACACTATTTGGATACCCTGGGGCTGCAGAAAGAGACAAATGATGCAGATATTCTCCTCCAGAGCTGAAGGGGCTGACCCCTCAATAGTTGCCCCCATACCTGAAACCAACTTTCAGTCACTGAACCAGAAACCTCAGTGTGTGGTGGAAAAAGGGATACCTTCCTTGTGACCTGAGATGCTGCTGCCATGTGGTACAGCACTGGAGGCTGCCATTACAGAAAGGCCCCAGGAGGAAAACACTCCCCCTTCTCCCATTTGCACACATGTATTGAAGTTTGGGTGCTCAGGCTGCCAGAAACAGACAGCCAGATCTGCAGTGCGGGTGGAGATAGTTGAGTTTTTCCAGTAAAGAACATTCCATTCTCCTGCCCTCTCAGAGAAAATAATTGGAAAGGCTCCACTGAAATAGCAGTTTTAGTCAGTCTGCTAGACAATTATGCTACCTGGTTGGTACTCCCTGCAGCTTTCATGTCCCAGGGCTTGTTTGCTACTGGCTGCTGAAACTGTATTGCTCTGGAGGACTGAGGGGGTTTCCCCGGGGGAATGTTTTTTGCTGCAACCATTTCCTGGCTGGCTCTCTGCTGCAGCCTCTGTTGGGACTGTGACCTGCTAGCACACTGGGCCCACAACACTTGGGTCTCTCTCCTTCTGCCTTGTTGTTCATGCTTGTGAAACAAGGGAAAACCTCTATGTTCCTTACCCAACTCCAACCCTGTAGACTGGATTCTCAGGTCTCAAGACAGTCTAGCCAGAGCAAGCAACCAAAAAGAAGAAATAAAAGGAATCCAAATGAGCAAAGAAGAAGCAAAATTGTCGTTTGCAAATGACATAGTAATATATATTCTACCAAAAATCTGTTAGAATTAATAAATGAGTATAGTAAAGTGATAGACTACAAAATCAATATACAAAATCTATTGCATTTTTATATACAATGAGATAGAAGTAAAGTGCATTAAGAAAGCAAGTCCATTTATAATTAAAAAAGAATGAAATGCCTTGGTATAAACTTAACAAAGGAGGTGACAGACTTGTCCAATGAAAGCTACAAGGTACTGTTAAAGGAAATAGAGGAAGATACAAAGAAACAAAAAGATATTCAAGGTTCATGGTTGGGAAGAATTAACATCCTTGTAATTAACATTATTAAAATGGCCATCTTATCTAAAGTAGTATACAGACTTAATTCAGTCCCCATCAAATTCTATTGGCATATTTCAAGAAAATAGCACATTTTTTTAATGTGAATGGAATAACATTGTGTATGGAAGACCCTGAATAGCCAAAGGAATCATGAGAAAAAGAATAAAGTGGAGTATCACATTCCTAATTTCAAACTATACTAAAAACTGACAATAATCAACAATACAGCTCATGAAGGAAATCAGATATACAGATCAGTGGAATAGAATTGAGCTCCCAGAAGTATACTCACACACACATAGTAGTTAATTCACAACAAAAGAATCAAGAACATATGACAGGAGAAGGAAAATCTTTGCAAGGAGTGGTGCTAGGAAAACTTGAGAATCGCTTGTGAAAGAATGTAACCAAATCACTTTCTAATATCCTCTACAAAAATTGATTCAAATATATTAGAGATTTGGATGTAAGACCAGAACCATAAAACACTTAGAAGAAAACTGGTAATACCTTCCATGACATCAGTGATAGAGAAATTTCTGGGAACTCGACTCAAGCAGCAAGGCAAACAAAAACAAAAAGAAACAAGTGGGGCTAAATGAAACTAAAAGATTTCTGAATAGTGAAAGAAACTATCATCGCAATGAAAAGACCCACTATTGATGGGGTTGAGGATATTGGCATATCACACATTTGACAAGGGGCTAAAATATACAAGGAATTCATAAAACTCATCAAAGAAAAGCAAGCAAGCCAATATAAAAATGGGAAGATTTTAGTAGACATTTCTCCAGAGAAGACACACAGAGGAACAATAGCCACATAAAAGAAGTCCCTCCTCTCTCGTTTTTTTTTTTTTTTTTTAGGGAAATGCAAATCAAAACAACAATGAAGGCACACCCCGGTGGAGTAGTGGTTAGGTCTACCATTTCTGGTCCAGAACATTCACATACATCCCAAGGACAGAGGTTCACATCTCGGGAATAGGGGGAACAACCACGATGTACAACCAAAAAATATAATGAAAATGCTTCTTTTAGAAAAATAGCAACAGAGATATCACCTCATACCTGTGAAAACGGCTGTTATTCAAAAGACTAGGAAAGACAAATGTCCTCAAGAATGCAGAGAAAAGGAATCCTTTTAAATTGTGGCAGTAGTGTAAATTGGTTCAACCTTTATGGAAAGTAGCATGGAAATTTCTTTTAAAAGTTGAGACTGGAAACATCATGTGATCCCATCATCCTACTTCTGAATATTTATCCCAAATCATTCATATATGCACCCACAGATGTATGCACCCACATGTTTATTGCAGCATTGCTTACAATAGCCAAGAATTGGAAACTAAGTTCCCATCAATAGATGAATGGCTAAAGAAAATGTAGTGTATATACACAATGAAATACTACACAGTCCTGAAAGAGATGAAATCCTGCTTTTTGTGACAAAATGAATGGAACTAGAGGAGATATGTTAAATGAAATAAGTCAGAATCAGAAAGGCAAATGCCAGCTAATCTCACTCATATATGGAATATAAAGAAACAAAGCAAACAAACAAACAAAAAAATTAACTCAAACTTTGACAACAGAAAAGAGGTTACCAGAAAGCAAGGAGGTGGAGGATGGGATTAAGGGGTGATTGGGGTCCACTGCACAGTGGTGGAGGACAATTTTTTTAGTAACTGTAGTATATTATCATATATTTGATGAATAGTGAACCTGTATATCTAAACTTACATTATTGAGTTACCTCAGTAAGACAAGATAATATGAAAGTATCATGAATAACTTTATTTTAATAAAAGATAAAAATTTAGATGAAATGGACCAACTTCCAAAATGTAATTTATTGAACTGACTCAAGATTAAACATAATCGAGGGACCTTAGTGGAGCAGCATTTAGATCAATCACCTCCAAAGGAGCAAGCCACCTACCCCAGGGTTCAAGTTCCAGCCCCCAGGGGAAGAAACTAGTGTGAACTGTTGAATAAAATGTAAGAAATAAAGATGCTTCTTCCTCCACTTTCTTCCTGCCTGCCTGCCTACTTGCCTTCATTCCTGTCTGCACACTTCCTTTAAAAAAAAAAAAGAGAATAAATATAATAAACTGGTTTTACAAAAACATTTAAAAATTTAAATGGGTAGTTAAAATCCTTCCCAGAAAGAAAATACCAAACCTAGATAAATTTATGAACACATTTAAGAAATCTTCTGAATAGAATTTTAATTGTATATAAACTGTTTCAGAGGACAGATAAGAGAGAAGAGGGAGTGGCTAGCATAACATTGTTAGAGAATATGGTGCTAGAAAAAAATTATGAACTTATTCACACCCAGTTATAAGTTTAAAAAATAGGAATTAGCAAACCAAATCTAAAAATATAACATCTTATGTGTGCTGTTAAAAGGCTAATTCCAATTTAATATAATAAATCTCATGTAAATTATTCTGTTGTTGGTATTAGGTTTAAAATTGAAAATTAAGTTAATCAATTTTCCACATTAAGAGAGGAAGAAAACCATATAATTATCTCGATATATGCACAAAGATATTCAATAAAGCAAAATCCATTTGTGATTGATTTTCTTAAAATATATTTGATATATCAGTAATTCATGGAAAATTCCAAAGACTTACCAACAAAAGAAAACATCAACAAAATACTAACAACAAAATTATTTGAAAGTGCAATTATCAATCCAAAATCCAGTATCCAGTCTCGAAAAAGATAAAGATTAAATGTCTAGGATTAAAGCATTTTTTGAAGAATTTTTTAAAAATGTAAATTGGAGCAGCTATGATAGAAAATAGTATAGTTTCCTCAAAATATTAAATGTAGTAATTCCATACAATGCAGTTGTCCCACTTCTGATTATTTACTGAGAAAAGATTATGTATTGCATTTATTTACACAATGTAACACAACTCAGTTATTTTTTAAAAAAGATGAAATCTTATCATTGATAACAACATGGGGAAGGTATATGCTGAGTGAAATAAATCTGAAGGAAAAAGACAAGCGCTATATGATTTCACTTATATGTGGAAAATGAAACAAAACTAATGAATAAGTGAAACTAAACATAAACAATCTCTTAGACTATAAGGACAAAATAATGTTTATCAGAAGAGAGAAAGGAGATGGAGAAACAGGTTAAATGGGGTCAATTGTATGGTGAAGGATGGAAATTAGACTTTTGTTGGTAAATATAAAGATGTTTTATAATGCTATACACTAAAATCTATGTAATGTTGTAAACATTAAAAAAAATGTTAAACAAGAAAATGCACAAGGACTCCTAATTCATAAATACATCAAAGATTATTTTTTTACTTCTCAAGTCTGTGCAATAAGTGCATTATACACAAAATCTCACAATCCTTAGACTGTACTTTTATTATTGAAGTATAATAGACATACAATATTATATTAGTTTCAGGTGATATCATAAAAATTTGACATTTGTCTACGATATGAAATGATCACCACCATAAGTCTATTCACCATCTGTCACCATATAAAATTACAAAAAAATATTTTTTCTTGTATGAGAACTTTTAAGTTTTGTTTTCTTAGCAACTTTCAATTTTGCAATATATTATTGACTAAAGTCTTTTTTCTGTATGTTATATACACTGTACTTCTTAAAAATAAACTCTAGCTGGTCAGTACATATTGCAACTTTACAAGAAAAACAGCACACTTGCTTTTATAAAACATAATTTTCTTGCTAGTACTTCAAAATATCATGCTTCTTCTGTTCAAATATTTAATATTTATATAGCTCCTATATAAAAATGATATTGCGTTGTGTTTTCTTAATATTACTCTTTTAAGAAGACTTGCAGTTAACCATTTTCTAGTCCATTTTTTTCTTTATTCTAACACAACAGAAAATGAAATGAAGATTCAAGAATGATTTTAAAACCATTTCCTCTTTTATTTAAATCAATTTAAATAAATGTGATGTTTCTTTCCTAACTCTGAGTGCCTACCAGACATTACTAGAGGAAAGAGGAAAATTAAATCCAAGAATGACTGAAGTGAGCTTTTTTCATAGTCTTAGTAATTACTCAAAAAATCTGCGCACCTTCACTCACTGTAGTTATCATCTGAACCATATTTCACATGTTGTATGCATCAGCGTAGACCTACAAATCCTTCACTTAACCTACTCAAAAACCGTGTTGGGTTTTCACTCAAAACACTGGTTCATATCCGAAGAGACCAGAAGATAAAAACCCAGACCAGTAACGAAGAAGTGTCTTACTCTAAGAGTCTACAAGAATAAAAAAAGGTAAAAACCCATCCTCTTTTTGAGGGTGAGATGCAATTGACTTAGCAGCCCAGCTTTCATATGTAAAGTGGAAACTCTCCTTCTTTACTTGGTTCACCATCATGTAAATGAAATCAGTGTAATTCTACTGAAAGAACACAAGGCTTGGACTCAAAAGACATGGGCTCAGGTTCCAACTCCTCCATTTATTTCCAAATAAACACTGAGATAATTGCATTACCACTTTGAACCTCATTAGCTCATTGTGATCTTGAATAACATGGTAATCTCCACCCACTCCAGTATCCTACCCTACTTTTACCAGCTACAAAAAGGGCAAGTCAGTTTGGGGGGACCATATTACTGGGTATAAAAATTTAAATACAGAGAGCAATTTTACAGTCTCACAATTGGTGATAAAAAAATGAAATTGTCTTATTTTTTTCTATACCTTATATATTTTACTTCCAAACCCTCATTTTTGTTGGCAGCAGAACACAATCAAACTAAATCAATCAATTTAGTCATGTCAGTGTTTGAAATGCAATTTGAAACATTTAATACTTATTTACCCAAGTCAAAAATTTAACAACTTAGGTTTTGGGTGGGACTTGTCTATGAAATTTTTACTGCAGGAATGAGATACATCTGGTCTTTGTGGTTAGTCATTGTCTATGCTGGGCATCCACTAAGATGTACAATCCTCATTTTTATCATTTATTTATGATTCTGAGATCTACTCTTGTTCCCTGGCTCTTGCAACTCATGTCATCCCTAAAATCAACATCAGTTAATCCAGCCACAAGCCCTATTACTTACCATTTTCAGGGACTTTGGATTCCCTCTGCACTCGAGTCACAGGAGTTTTGGGAGGAAAGTATTCCCAGCCCACCTGTACCTAGACACCACTTGTCATTAGAATACTCCAGGGCTGCATGTTAAGTGCAAGGGGAAGGAAGCCTGAAGCTCGCATCTTACACAGAAAAGAGTCATTATACTAATTCGTGGCAGAAACAATAGATGTACCCTCTTGTCAAAGAACAGCACAAATTTACCTAGCTCAAATGGAGACCAGATTTTTTCTGTCTGTGATAGTACAGGATGTGGAGGCTAACTGCCAAGAGTAAATACTTGCTCTGTTACTCACCTCTACCACTCATAGTCCCATCCTCGGGTGGTTTATTTGACCTCTCTATGCAGCTGTTTCCTTGTCCTAAAATAGGCCACCGATGGCAGAAGACTATCTTAGTAAGTTTATGAGGATTACATGAGTTAATATGCATAAAGCACTTGAAGCAATAACTGGCTTAGTAAAAACTCAATATTAGATAGCATTCATTACTGTTATATGATTATTAGTATTATTCCTAGCAAATCACACAAAAGTAATTGCCCACATACAATCATTAGACTGATCAAACATCTTCAGAAGGTTTTTAGCTAGAATCTCATTGAAACCTGATAAGCAAATTTTAAGTTAGAAAGGTTATTCCTAGTCAGAACACCTAAGCAGAAATTTCCAGAAAATCATTTAATTCTTATCTCATCACTCCTTAGTTGAGAGGTAAAATAGTGAGCAGTGTGCATTTAAAAAAAATGAATCTTCATTCACAGAATTGAGTGCACAAAGGAAACAATAGGAAAATTTAGACACTGTGTATAATATTAAAAAAGAAATTCAATATCTGATCGGAGGAATGGGCTAGATTGGTATCAAATAAGCCTCTCATTCTCTTCAATGATTCTCATGATTACTTTACACTTCAGGGACTTTTAGATCGTTCAAAAACTCCCCCAATGTCAAAACTCCCTAGAGCATTGTCTGCAAGATAGTTGAATATAGACAGCTGTAGTTCCTTGCACCTGCTGACCGGAGCCTACCCTCTGAACTTCCCTCAGCAGCAAGTCTATAGCTGGGTCATTGAGTCAGACTTTTTGTAGTTATTATTCTGTAAAAAGTGTGTACTAAAGATTACCAAAATATCAGAAATAGCACATAATCTCTCCTTCATTGAAAGAAAACCGGTGTGCTCTTGTGTCTACTTGGAATAACCATAATATTCATTCTTTTAATTTATTTTAATTGCTTCATTCTGTCCTTATACATTTAATTTTTCTTTTCTTTCTTAAAATTAATTCTTTTTAGTAAAGGAACATGACATCATAACATTATAGAGGTTTAAAGTGTGCATCATTGTAAGTCAATGTATATGTATACACAATATGTTAATTTTACCACCAACAGTCTAATTCTCTTCTTAGTACATGTTTATTTTTTAATTGAGTTAATACTGGCTTATAACATTGCTTATGTTTCAGTGTATAGCTTTACACTTTGACATACAACATCTCAATCATCATCAAAAGTTAATTTCTAGTCACCACCATACAACTGATCCCCTTTACCAGTTTTTCCCATCCTCTATCCTTCTGCCCCTCAGGTAACTCCACCTTTCTTTCTTGACATATTATCTTTTTTTAAGAGCTGAAAATGTGATTGGACACTTCAGAAGATCAAATACCGTTTTAGAATAATGGTCTCTTAAGAGTGTTCCCAAACAGAGAAATGGCAAACAGATAACTCTACATATACTCAGTTTGCTATGACCTAGGAATCAGTTTTCAAATAAAGATGAAAATGGCCTACCTTCTATTTCATGCAATGGTTTCCAAACTCCAAATTATCCTGAAAAAAAGTGGAGGAGAATTTCGATGGAAAAAATTACAACAGATGAGATGTTTCAAAGACAGCATGTTTGGTGTAGCTAAACCTGACTGCCATGAAATGTGTTTCTACCTGGAAGTTTCAACATTTCCTCAAACAATTTTGTACCTGTTAGATGCTGGATTTCTAGACCAGCTTCTCAGATCATTCTTTCCCTTACATTTCTTGAAGGAGTTTAGAGCATTTTATCACCTTACAAAATGTAAAATAAACTCTGTAACAGTGGGAAAATTTGAGATTAGAACAAGAATTCAATTAAATCTAGTCATAACTTATTTAATTGGAGAGAATTAGCATCTTAAAGTTTTGAAGGCCTGTCCTTGCAGCTCGGGAGGTTGAAACAACGGGGATTTGCACCAGTTAAGCCTAAGGATCCCAGTTTGAGACCCAGGATGAGGAGTGGGGACAAAAATAAAAAACTAAATAAAAAAGCTTCTTCCACTTCTTCCTTGTGTCCTCTCTTAAAAAATTTTTTTGAGTCTCCTGATCCATGACTATATTTATTTAGGTGTTCTTTAATTTCTTCTGAGTGATTTGTGTAGTTTTCCATGTACAATCTTGCTCATCTTCAAATCTTTATTCCAAGTATTTAATATTTTTGATGCCGCTGTATTTTCTTTTTCTACACTTTTGTAAGTGATATTGTTTTTTAGCTTCAATTTCTTGTTGAAATTCTGATTGCTATGATTTCTAAACACATTTTTATAAATTGACTTTTTATCCTACACTCTTGATAAGCCTCCTTGTTAGTTCTCATTGTTTCTTTCTAATCAGGTCTAGCTTTTCTTTATAGATTTCATGGGATTTTCCCCACAAATAACAATGTCTTATGTGATTAAAGTCAGTGAGATTTCTAAATACTTCTATTTCTTATTCTATCCCTAAGACATCTTTGCTTTTTGTCTTCTTTTAGTTGTAAAACACTTTTTTTAAACCATGAATTATGAATATTAGCCTTAGAGTTTTCAGAACCTCTTTTTCAGAATGAGGGAACTCTTCCATTGCTAGTTTTCTGAGAATATCAGCACTGGATATGGAATTTGTCAAAAGATTTTGCTGCATCTTCTGAGTTAATCTTATGCTTTTCCTTTTAGTCTTTTAACATGCTATGTGACATTGAATTAAACAAACTTGGACATACTATATTATACTTTGTATATATTGTTGGGTATTATTTGCTAACATTTTGCTAAACATTTTTTCATTTATTTAGTTGGTGTGTCAACATTTAAAATGGCTATGTATTCTTTATGAGTGTATGCCATTATCACTATATAATGCTCTTTTATCAATGCTCATATTCTCTACTATGAAATACACTGATATTAATGCAAACATCATAACTTTGAAAATGTAATTTTATCATATAGTATCTTTTTTCCACCCTTTTATTTTAAGCCTACTTGTGTATATATTTAAAATGGGTTTCTTGTAGGTAAGATAAAATTTTTGATCTTATATTTTGATCAAATATGACATATTCTGATTTTTTAATTTAGGTCATCTGGTCATTTATACTTAATGTTATTATTGATATGATTACATGTAAATCTATCATTACATATATTTTTTCTTTTGTCTTACGTTTTTTTCTTATAGTGCCTTCTTTAGAATTAATTGACTGCTTTATGAGCTCCTTTAATTTCTTTTGATGCCTTATTTACTGTAATTTTCATGCTTGCTGAAGTTTTGATAGAATATATCTTTAAGTTATTACAGTATATGTAATATTACTTTAAAATATGACTCTTAACAACTGTTCATCACTGAACAATTTTGTATTATTGCTGTATACATTTTATTTTAACCTGTAGGATAAATCTCAAAATACTTTGCTAATTTTTATTCAAAAAGGCAATAGAGATTAAAAATACAAAAATTAAATATATATTGTATCTTCTCATTTTCTTTTCTGTTGGTGTATTGTTTTGATTTCTAGCTGGTATTTTTAATTTTTTAGCTTCTGTAAGTCTGAATAAAATACCCATTTTAATTTCATTCCTGAAATATATTTTAACTAGGAGTAGAATTCTAGATTGAAGGTGCTTTCTATCACGAATTCAAAGATATTTCATAGTCATCTAGATTATGTTATTTTTATTTTTAAAAAAGTGTTTTGATTCCTAACTTTGTTCTTCTGTATATAATATATATTACCACCACCCCCAGCTGCTTTTAAGATTTTCCTTTATTACCTATTTTTATGAAATTAACCGTGGGGTATCTAGAAGTAGTTCTTATGTATTTGTGGTTCATTAAGCTTCAATAAATTTATAGATTTTTCTAATCAAATTTGGAAAATATTCATCACTTATTTATTAAAATATTCTCTCTCCATCACTTTCTTCTTCAGGAAATACAATTACATGCATATTTGTTCACTAAATTGTTGTAAAGTATACTGATTCTCTGGTGTTTTTTCAGTTATTTTTCTCCCTCTGTTTTATTTTGGATAGTTTCTATTGCTCTCCTTTAGGTGTGCCCATTCTTTCTTCTGAAGTGCCTACTCTGTTAATTCCATCAAGTATATTTTTCATCTCAAATATTGCAATTTTCAACTCTAGAAATTTGATTTAGGTCTTATATTTTTCATCTTGTTACTTAGAAGGCTCATTTTTTCTACTTTTTTTGCATATAAGCAATACCATTGTAATAAATATTGTTCTTTTTTATAAATTATTTTTATATGTGTCATTTCTGCCTCTAATGGTATAAAATTTGATTTTTCTCTGTTTTGAGAGTTATATTTTTCTTCATCTTTTCCTACTTTATAATGTTCCTTTGCTTTTCAATTGAGAACCACATTGTTGATTTTATTTTGTTGAGTATTAGGAATATTTTTTACACCTATACATATTCTTGAATGTTATTCTGGCACATAGTTATCTGGAAACAATTTGATCCTTTCAAGATTTGTTCTTAAGATTTATTAAATGAAAACAAAGCAACCTTTAGTCTAGGTTTACATTTGCCCACACTGCCAAGGTAATAACTTCTGAGTATTGTATGTGATACTCCATTAACTTTGGTCATACCTGCATTTCTAATTTAAAATATAATACTTCCTTAAGATGAAGTGAGTCCAAAACATGCAAAAAAATCACTTTTTTTGTTTTTTATTCAACATCGATAATATAACTACATAATGTACTAAAATATTTAAAATATTTTTGAAGTATTTCTTTAATTCAAAAATCAAGATTATATAGTTATCTTTGAAAACATGTTGAGATAAATATAGCTCATATTTTCTTGTTTTTATGTAAAAAGATTTAGGGTAGAAGTTAAAAATCTCAGGAATGTTCAGAGAATAAGGCAATCCATAACCATTTAAACCTAAGGATGTGGGTTCTCAGATGAAACTTGTTTAACAGGAATATTTTATCATCACAGTCACAGGACTTTTGGGTTGGTTCATCTGACAAATGTTATATGAATAATAAATAATGACAGGTTAATCCTTCAAATCTGGGAAGTCAGTTTTTTGCCACAGATCTTGTATTCTTTGCCATAAACTTTTAATCTCCATTTCAGTTGGGAAAGCAATGGTTAGGGGCCATGGGAATAAGCAGTCCTGTCCTCTGGGAATCTGGAAGTTGGCTCTGGAATGCTATTATCCTTCTCCATACAGAAATTACTCACAGGTCCTCCAAAGTATTTGGAGAGAGCCAGAATCCATCATCAGAACTGTAATTTAACATTCTTTGATTATTGCAACTGTACTCAGGACTATTTGTGATATTTTAACATGCTAGATAATTTATACTTTGGACTAAAGCCAGCTTTAGAATTAATATAATTCTGAAGTCTAGTGCTACTTATATTAACTTTCCCATTTTTCTTAAAGTCAAAACTGTGAGGTTACAAAAAACCTGTTCCCCCAAGGAGACAGAGTCTCAATGGCCATGATTTACATTCCGTTTCCTGCATCTATTTGATTTATCTCCACATATTCACTTGACTAACGAATACAAACAAAAGTACGAAACTACATAAAATACCCTAAAGTGCTTTGAAAATTTCTGGTAGCTTGCCTTTTAAAATCTAGCATTAGTCATGTATTTTACAAAATATAAGGCAAATTTTCAAAAGCATATTTAACTATATATCCTTGGTTTGTCTCATGGAAAACTAATATGGAACGTAGAGATGGTAACTAAGCACTAAAGTACTAGTTGCTATAATATGCTACTACATCTTAGACAACTTCTGAAGCATTTTTTTCTCCAAACATTATGGATATTGAATCAGTATTATTTGGTTCTACATATCCAATAAGAACATTTAAGGAAGTTTCAGAGAGAGAGAGAGAGAGAGAGAGAGAGAGAGAGAGAGAGAGAGAGAGAGAGAGAGAGAGAGAGAGAGAGAGAGAGATCAAGACTGTGTGGCACTGGCAAAGACATAGCACATATATAAATGACACAGAATACAGAACACAGAAATAGTCCCACATAGATATGCCTGATCGTTTTTTGTTTTTAAGGAAAGAGGCAGACCGGAATGAAGACAGGCAAGCAGGAAGGCAACAAGAGAAGAAAGAAGCATTTTATTTATTCATTAATTTTGGTTGTTGCTCCAAGCCCCGGGTCAAGAACCCCTGTCCTTGGGATGTATTGGAACACCACTGGGAAGTGGCAAACTTACCTACTAAGCCACCATGGTTCAGCCACTAACTGATCTTTGACAAAGATGCAGCAGTAATTTAATGGAATTGAGATGTCTTTCCCAACAAATGCCTGTGGTTGACACCCATAGACAAAAACAAAAGACAAAAAAATCTTGGACCTAAGTTTCATACCTAATGAGAAAATTAACTCAAAATGGATCATGAATTTAAACGTTTAAATGAAAAACATAAAAATTTGAACATATTTAGAAAAAAAAAGAAAGATATTCTCTAGGATCTAGGGCTTGGTAAAAAGTTCTTAGATTAACCAAAAACATAATCTAGAAGAGAAACAATTAATAAATCATCATCTACATAGTGTTGATTTATAATGTTGCACATTTGAAACAGTATGTTATAATGCAATGTTACATCAATAAAAGTTATTTTAATAAGATATTCTTAAAAATAAATTAGATCCAAAACAAGGGTACTAACAGTAACAGAAGATAAAATGTGGATTGACTGAAGGAAGAAAGTGAGGCATTGACAATAAGTACTCATATGTAACTGCATGATTGGTGATCATTTTCTGTAAAATGAGGCCAAACATCTATATGCTGTATTTTGAGAGGCAGACTAGATGGTGAAACAATGATAGAGCAATTTTAACAACTGAAGTGGGTGAGTTTCTTGTTGCCACAATCATCAGCAAAAATAAGAGCTGCTTTAATTATATTTTGCAGTATAATAAACTATTTCAACACCAAAAAATCTTTTAACCTTTGTCCATCAAAACACCCCATTTAAGAAAGGGATTTTAAAAAAACAAACTATAGAATAAGAGAATATTTGCAAACCATTGGGACTAGTACTCCTAATATATAAAGAAATCTTCAAACTCAGTAAACAATCAATCCAATTAGAAAATGGACTAAAATAAGATAGATTTCTCAGAGGAGCATATGCAAATGTTAAATAAACACATGAAAACAAGTTCAAAATATTTATCTATTAGATAAAAGCAAATGAAAAGACAATGAGCTATGACCACATACCTGTCAGAATGACTAAACTAAGGACTAATGTCAACAACAAATGCTGTTGAGAATGTATAGAAACTCACCCACTCAAACAGTACTGATGGGAATATAAATGGAAACACAGTCTAGGAAACAGTTTGAAAGTTCTTGAAAAAAAACAAAAACTGAGCACAGTCCAGGTACATGCCCAGGACCCAAGTTCACTTCCAGCCCCTGGGGGCAAATAACCAATGTGAACAACTGAATGAAAATAAAATAAAATGCTTCTTAAAAAAAGAAACTAAATGTGAAGCTACCATAGGACACAGCAATTGTAATCCTAAGCATTTATTCCAGAGAAATGAAAATATATGTTTAAAAAAAACCCTACATTTTGCTTATAACACTTATTAGTAAAAGTCAAAAATTGGAAATAACTCATATGCCCTTCATGAAATAACAATGGTTAAGCAAAAGGTGATACATACATATCATAGAATTATCAGCATTAAAGAATAAAGATTTGATACATATGAAAATTCAAATGACTCTCTAGAGAATTAGATAAATAAAAAAAGTCAATCTCACAAGGTGATAAACTATCTGATTCATTTCACAGAATATCTTGAGAAATTATAAAAATGGGTAACAGTGGGTTCCAGAGGATAAGGAGGTAAGGCTGGGATGGAGTTAGTGTGACTCTAACAGGGCAACATGAGGAATTTTCGTGAGGGTGGAAACATTCTGTATCTTGACAGCATTGGTATCAACCTCTTAGTTTTGATACTGTTTCTTAATTCTGCAAGATGTCATCATTAGGAAAAACTGAATAAAAAGTACAAGAGATCACTCTGTACTTTTGTATGAAACAATTACTAAGATCAAGATAATTAGCACATTAATAACCTTAGATAATTAACTCTTTGTGTGTGCGTGTGTCGTGTGCATAAGGTGAAAATGTTTTAAAAAATAGAAAATAAATTTTTCAGTGTAAAGAAAAGCCAAAAAGGAAAAACTCGTATCTATTTGACCTGAGTCCTTTCAAAGGTTCAGGTGCAGTGGAATCTTAAAATGTCTCCGATCACACAAGTTGGCCAGGCACGCCTTGAGACCTCTTTAATGTCAGTAATGTTTTGTGTGATTGAGGTAGCAAGGGATTTTCGAGAATGAATATAAATATTTATTCCTTTCAGCACTATAAGGCTTCTTACTACAAACAGTAAATTATGATTTAAAAAATGATGGAGATAGAAGTTGGACTGGAAGATGCTGCTGACAGATGGGCGCTTAGAGGTTACAGACATTAACTTTCCAGGTACCTCTGAACGTTGGTGAACTGAAGAGATAGATGCAATTCTCAGTACATGTGAGAAAAATGTTGAGCTTTTATTTTTCTCTCCCTATTTTTATTCTTCACAGTCCATCTGTTTTTCATTCCTATGATCTAAATGGCTGATCAAGTACTTTTTTAAAGCACTCAGAATGTCAGTGTCTGAATTGAAAGATGTATCATACCATAATTGCATGTTCTCAAAGAATTTTCCCACTGTTCATTTTTATTAGAGTCTGATTAAGTGCTTCCTAAGAGGCAAAGCAACAGTATATGAATTATCAAAGCAATCGTCTCCAGCGTGTCTTCTAACTCTTCTCTATGAAGATATGTCAGTTTGTGAATTATGAGATTTTCTGAAAGTTTCTTATTGACATTTTCTATTCCCTCTTTATATTTCCTTAGGAAAATTGCAACAAAAGATGAGCTAATAGTGCTCTCAACCTCTCAAGCACTGTTCTGAATTCCTACATGGGTGTGTACAGGAACACGCAAGAGTTGGAAAATCAGCTATTCCTTTTCTTAGTGGTTAGAATTCATTGTGAACCAATTCAATCCATTGTGCAGAGCACTATTTTACAGGGAGGTCTCATGATGTCTTCCAAGAGTTCTTTATAAAAATGCACCGTTGTAAATATTCCTGTCACTTTTGGGAGAGAAAGTCAATACCAACACCTGCCTTCTGAAGAAGACCATTCAGTCCACATTGTTGTTTTATGAATAAATGTGAGTGCATAAAGAACTTTAATACAAAAAGCTAATTGATCAGTTTATTTTAAAGACGATAGACCAAGTTGTTTTGAATTTTTGAGGGTCGTGAAAGCCTGGGGGTGGGGAAATTTGGTGAAGAGAGGCCTATTAAAAGGAAAACAGGAAGACTTTTATAAAATATCATCTAAATAATATCAGAATGCCTTTACGTTTATGTTCCAGAGAATTGTTTTCTAATTTAAGATTAAGAAAGTCGAAAATAAGAGGAAAAGCTTGGCTTTGAAGTAATACCAGGATTTGACGTTGCCATTTTTTTTCTAATTGACTTACTTTGGTCTAGTTATTTGAATGTTAAACTCCCAATTTCCATTTAATACAATGTAAAATAGCCTCATAATAGTATTGAACTTTTCAATTCCAAGATATAACTCATATATTTGGCTTTTAGAAAGCACTTTAAAATAGTTATTATTTTATTGTTTACAAAATGTCTTTATCTATATGGACCACTGCTTTTATTAGGACTTTAAATCTTTTTTTTGAATCCTCAATAATTTTTTAGTTTCCTTTTGAAACTTTTACCTTGGAATTCCTTCCAGGAAAAATTTCATTTGGATTATATATATTACAATCAAACAGAATTTTGTAAAGACGAATAAACAAAAACACCACAGATGAAAAAGTATAAAGAAAATAAATTTGGGAAAAATCAACTGAGGTTAAATGTATTGTAGTACATTTGAGATACATTCCAGATAGTCATAAATCTTTTTATCTGAGTGATACAAGAGATCCCATCTAAATGACATTAATATAAGTGTTAAGCTCCTGGGCTGTTTCTTAGAATGCCCTACAATAAAAAACACTATGTAAATAACAACAAAGGGTGGAGGTGGGAGATAGGGAAAGTTTATAGGGTGGGTGAGGGTTGACTGGAGAAGAAATGTCACAATTGTAGTTCAGGCATCTAGCATTTGACTGGCTTGACTGTGAATATTTTATCTAGAAAATTAATATCATAGTCTGTATTATACAGTTCATATATATCCTCTTGATGTATTTTGAATTTTTGATTACATAATGCTTCAAATATGGAGAAAAGTAAGGAAATTAATAGTAATACTACCAAGGTATCCTCCATCCCTTGGACCCACCTTGAACACATTTTAAATTCATAGCAAATTTTAATATCGGATCAAATATTTTCCCCCAAATAAATATTCCAGATAGCAATTAAAACTCCCTAACTCCTTCCTACCAACATAGGGAATTAATCAACTATGTTCCATGTAGAGTATATAATTTTCATCTCTGCATGATATTTTACGTTTCCCACACTTGTATATATGCACAACACTTCATAATACTGTTAAGAGTGTTTTAATTTAAAAGTTTTATATAACTCATTTCTCTATTGATATATTTTGTATTTTTTCTTGTAAGTGTATTAATATATGTAGATTTAGATGGTTAATTTGAAATTCTCTATTGTATTGGCATTTATTTTATAGACAACTTTATCAATTTTCCTAATGATGGACAACTTTTTAGTTTTTTTTTAACATCCTTGATATGGTACACGGTGCACATGTTTGAATTTCTCTAGAGGATATCAATGTAAATAAAAGTATTTTCAGTAGTGTTGCATTCATTTATATTCTCAACAGCAATGTTTAAAATTCCCATTTGTCCATACCCTTGTCCACATTTATTGATCTATATTTTAATTATTTCCATTCTGATAGAAATTTTATCTTGACATTGTTTTAACATTGTCCTAATTTACCATAAGGGAAGCACCTTTCCACATATACACACACACACATACATATATACATATATCTATATCTATGTATCTAAGTCTATATATATATATATATAACCTTATGTTTCATCTTATTATTATTTTAAAATATATTTCCTTAATGTTCTACCATTTATTTTTGTTGATTTATAAAAATGTTTTACTTTAAATTGTCATCCATTTTCTGGTTGATGTGTTCTTTTTTATTTTTTGTGGTAGATTATCTTTGAACCAAATTGTTAAATTTAATACAGTAAAATAAATGTGCTTTTCCTTTATGATTTGTGTGTGCTGCCTTTTATTGCTATATAGTGTATATATATGCATATATGTATTATATATAACATGCTTCTACAAATATATATAATATATATACTAATCAACTTATTTCAGAAACACTACCCAGCTTTCAATGTCATAAAACTATTATGTTTTGCAGCTACATTCATATATAAAATTAGTCAATACTTTTTATTTTCTTGTTCTTGTCTAATTTTATTATCAAGATTTTATTACTCTTATTATTTAGTTGAGTATCTTCAACTTTTTCTACTCTTGAAATATTTATTTTAGATATGGATTTTTTTGTTCAAGACTTGAGAAAACTTGATTACATAAATATCTACAAATTGCTCCAATACTCAAAAACATAGTAGAATTTTGTTGAATGCCCCTCTACTTACTACCTATTGCCTAGATTCTATCATTCACATATTAGCCTACTTGCTTTATCACATCTCTGGTTGTCTGTCCATCTTTCCATCCAACTAAGATTTTAATTAAGTAGATTCTAGCTATTGATTCTATTTTGATGCTATGAATCAGTTCAGTATTTTTATTTTGGTAGAAATCACTTGTTTAGATTTTTTAAAAATCTTTAAACGAATTTTAACATGTTCCTTATTTTATTCATTCTATTTGTGCCTATGCCCTCTATCTCCATTTTTTTCTTAAAAGTTGATCACGAGCTAATTCACAAAGCAAATTTCAATAAATTACAAAAAATGTTTTAAACATTTGTTTTCTGACCACAATGCAATAAAATTAGAAGTCCATCACAAAAAAATAGTTAAAGCAACTATATATATTTAGAAAGCTTTCAAATGTTTCTAATAAATTGTAATAGAGTGAAATGTAAGTGATGCTATATGATGTATATATATATATATATATATATGTATATATGATGCTGTATGTCTTACCTGCCAGTGATATATTTATGCTTATAGCATTGATCACTATCAACTGATTTTTCATTGTAGTCAATATATGTTTTCTTTTCTCCTACAATTGCTCAGATCTTATGTGCTTTAATAAAATTCTACAGTTCTAGTCTTCTAGGCCTGTGCTAGTTTTCTGTTACTGATATTTTCATCAGCAGAACAAATCCTTTTCAACTGAGCTACTCTTCGTGTGGAATTCATTACAGTGTTCACCTAATTCAGTATACTCCATTCAGACTTCCCTTCACTAATTTCAATATGGCTAAGGACTGTCTCCCCATCTGTTCTTACTGGGAGATGACATGTGTCACCAATTCTTCTTATTCGATTTCAGTTCCTTTTCGGATTACTTATTCTTTTGAATGACAATTGTGGGCCACTGTTACTGGCATTGATCTGTCAGAATAATATACTCTTCCTATAATTAAATGGTTTTTTCCTCAGATATGTTACCCTAGTGCTCAGAATCTGCAACAGGAAGATTTCGGGACTGAAACCATTGCAGTTAGACCTTCTTCATTCAATTAGTCACAAGATACTTATTCGATTCAAATCTGCATCGGAGCCTAATCTTTGTAAAAACAGTAGCTTATGCTTCTTGAGTATTTATTGTGCAGCAGTTAGGATTCTAGGAGTTTCACATGTTATTTATTCATGTATTTAGCAAGTGATTATTTTATTCCACAGTAATCTTAATAAAGTCTATAACCTTCTTCCTAGAGTGAAATATCTTTGATGTTTGTCTCACCAATTAGTTAAAAGTGGAAAATTAAGTTAATTCACATTCCAAGCCAGCAGGGCTAGTGATAAACAAGTTTTCAGCATTTTCCTCTTGCCCTTAGAGTTAAGATTAAGTTAAAATCACCACAGCATATTAGTTTAGCATAATTTCAGCTATTACTTGCGTAGGCTATGGAAAATATGCAAAGCCAGTCAAATGTAAATTATTATTTGGCTCGTAACATACTTCAAGTCTTTCAATCGACTGTAAAAGATTTCAAATGATCCACACAGATTGTTTTTATTTTAAATCATTTTCCTTCTCCATTTACTTGTGCTATTCACTCAAGCTATATTCACTGCATCTGCATGATTATTTAGTGGGTTTTGTTCACGCTCCAATAGCCTAGGGGAAAGGACATATATATAGTTCCCCTACATGCTAGGAAGGCAGGATCTGACTGTGTTTCCCTGTAAGAGATCTCCAAATAGATGCTTTCTTAATGTTGGTAAATGCATGATATATCTAATGGTTACAGAGTTAAGAGATAGGGATTTTAATCCTCTTTGGTGTCAAATTCTTTCAACTTGCTCTTAATCTTCCTCATTCTCTGCAAAAACTCCGTTCTAATTGTTAGAGATAAGTGCTTGCCCTCAACCAGGATGAGCCTCATTCCAGTCCCATAAAGCACAGAGGTCGGTCACCTCCATCACCACCATTACTAAGGGAAAAAAAAGAAACAACTCATGCTGGCATTTTGCATCCCTTGAGATCTCTTATCCCAGAAGATTCTGATTTCCATTTCACATTTGCTCACTTTGAAGAATTAGCTTACTAGATTGTTTTTGAATGTCTCCTTTTCCTTCTCCCGTCAATAGAAATCAGGTTTTTGAACAAGGATACTACTGACATTTTAGTACAGACAAATTGTTTTTGTGATAAATTGTTCTGTCCTGTTCTCTGTATTATTGGATGTTAGCAGCATCCCTGACCTCTGCCCTCGAGGTGCCAGAAGCATAGTCATTCATGTGTGACAACCAAAACTATGTAACACTCTCCAGAATATAATAAAATATTAAATAAATATATTTAATTATATATATCCAATTATAAGTATAGTAATATAAATCTAGCTTACAAAAGATAATTATAGTAAACAAAAGTGGCTATTAGAACAAAATGTGTTTTGAAATTTTGCATTAGAAAGCAAATATTTTTTCAATTGATCAGATTGACAACACATATAATTTGATACATAAGACTATGTTAAGATGACCAAGAACATTATATTACAGCCACAGAGACTTAACAACTAACATATATTTTATGTTATAGTGACTGAGATGCAGTACTTCTTTCCTTCAGCAATTTTGGAATGACTTATAGGCAGATCATTCTACCAATATACATGATGGTTGGCCAAATAGAAGGTGTTTCAAAGAGTTTATTGAAAGAGTTTGGATGTACAGGTTAGGGCTCTGGTGTACATGCCTATATGTGCATGAGATATTTAAGACAGAAAGAAAATGGGGTCAGAGAAGGGCTAAGGAGCTGGAATCAGGTATCTGCTTTTCTTATGCCACCACATCCAGGAATAGCACTCCAGAGACCTAAAATGAGAAATTTAAATCTTGCTTATAAATGTGTATAGGTCAAGGTGTAAAGATAAAACATTCCTTTAGTTTTTGCCAGCTTGATTAAATATTTAAATAACTATAGCACAGGGCCTCTATTTGCACCCTAGCCTCAAGTGCCATAAATGGGAGAATTTCCTTGTGTTTGTGTGTATTTCTAGATTCTTTATCATGTCTCATTGGTCTATTTGTCTATTCCTACTCTTATAGCACCCTGCCTTAATTATCATAATAAATAATTAAAAGGAAAATTCACTTACCAATTTCATCCAAAATGACTTAGCTAATCTTTTTCTTATACAAATAGTTAGTTTGGTCTATAAAGTTCAAAAAAAGTACATCTCCTTTGAACTGTCATTTAAAAAAAATTTCTTAGCTCTTTCAAATGTGAAATCTCCCTTTTAGCTTAATGTTCGAATTTTCTCATATTCTGACTCCTTGACATTGGTTCTCCATAGCTTCTAAACAATGGTTCTGGAAACAAGAGATCATTGTATCCACCAGAGGTCATTTGGGAATGTCTGGTGACACTTTTAGGAGTCACAGTTAGAGTGAGATGTGTCACTGGCATCTACTGGATAGAGACTAGAATTGCTACTAAAGTTATCTTGCACAAGCTGACCCTGTAACAATTGTTTGACCCAGATGTCAATAATACTAAGGCTGAGAAGCTCTACTCCAGATAACACAGGAATATATAGAACCCATTATGACACATACATACATAAATGTATTGGCGTGTTCATGTAATTATACTTAACTGCTTTCTTACACAATGCCCTTTACATGGGATCCTCAAAACAAGTCAGCAACATTATCTTGTTAATCCAACATTCTGTGTTCTAGAAATAGGTGACAACATGATTATGCTTGTTATTAATTCAGACAGAGATAAAGTGCTTTACCAGCATTCTTTATAAAAGAAAAACTGCTGAAAAATATATTTCTTGAAGTCCTCCAGTTCAACTACTATGTGATAGTTAATCATTTCTTTCTTCTGCTTTCTTAAAGTTGGTGGCTTTTTTTAAGGCCACAATACGCTTCCTAATTTCCAACATGCTATTGAATTCTAAGTATCTAATTCTTAGCAGAGAAAGGAATAACTTTAAAACACATTTACACATTTACAATATCTGAAAGCAAATTATTTTACAGTAATTTTGAAATAAATATTACTAAAAACATTGATTCTTTGGGAATCATAAATCTGGATGTAGCTATTAAATAATATTTCATGTTGAGACATTGTCCATTTAGAAAAGTTTATTTTTCTTGCTGATAGAGTTATACTTAAGATGTGTGATGGTTAATTTTATGGTCAACCTGGCTGGTGTTGATATGTGGTCAAACATTTTTTTGATATTTTGAGCATGTTTTTAGACAAGATTCGTATTTAAATTGGTAACTTTGAATAAAACCGATTTGCCTTCCATCATGTGGGTAGATTTCATTCAATCAGGTGAAGTTCTGAATAGAACAAAAGACTGACTTCCTTTGTACAAGAGGGAATTCCTCAGCAGAAGGCTTGTGCATTTAACTCCAGCATCAACTTTTCTCTGGATCACCAACCTGCAGTTCACCTTGAAGATTTTGCATGTGCAGGTGTTAGGAATCACATGAGTCAATTCCTTAAACTGAATCTCTTTATACTCATCCCAATGAGTCTGTGTCTTTGGAGAATCCTGACTAATATAGCATGTAAATAAATTATTTATGTATCAGTACTATGTAGAAAGATGGGTTGATACACATATACTTTGATCTAAACAGAATTACATACAGTGTTGTTACCTGTTATTTATTTTATTCAGACTATTGATTTGCACAATTTCTCACCTACTCTACTCTCAGGTCTCATCAATGTGCTGTGTCACAGAGATAAATTCTATATATCTAAGTCTTGTTTCCTTCCTGGGTAAATGAAAAACTAAATGAAATATGACTCGTACTGGCCAAAGAAAGGTGAAAGGAAATGATGGCAGTAACCATACACTGTGCAATTCCCTGCCCTGGAAGTCTCATGTTGAAATATCAAAGCTTCTTTAACCTGCCTGATTCTGTGGAGCAGAGTCTGCCTCTGCGCTTCTTTGAATATATAACATGATACAGAAATAAACCTTTATTGTATTTAACCACCAGAATTCATGGCTAGTGTTTTACCACAGTATTACCTAGTTTATTCTGACTAACCTACATGGAGATACTTCCTTGCTGTCGCTACATAAATCCTGGAAGAAAAACTAATTACAGCTATACCCTTATGAAACATGTTCTCTACAAGAACAATTCAATCTAGAGTTAACAGAAGAATTTCCATATTATAATAAAGTTCTAACAGTAACACTACCAGTGTTCTCTAACACTGTGAAGTCTAATATGTTTAAAGAAGTTCACATATATAGTTGCAACTCTATCATTTTTTCTGACATTGTCCAAGTAAGATCAGCTTCCTGTGCTGTTATTTTCTTCATACAATGTTTACAAAAATTAGGAAAATGACTAGGATTAAAACAGTGTAAGCTTCTCAGACAAATCCATATAACAAACTACAGCACAAGTTTCATCTGAGGCTTATCTTCCAAGGCACATACAAATAAAGGAGTGGTAGTTATATAATTTTAGAGCAATAAAAGTGATGTGGGTGATTGAGACCAAATGAGTGTGGAGTTTGTCCCAAAAAGAATTCAAGGAAAAACACTTTATTCTAGCAACACATGGCAAGTTTATTGGAAAACAACTAGACAAAAATGATGCAGCAGTTCAGGGGTTACAGGAGCAAGAGAGCTTGCTGTTAACAGGAAGTCTCTAATACATCAGGAGAAGGACCTCCCCATTGGGCTTACCCCAGGGCTGCAGCACTTTAGAGTTGGAGTGCTCCAGTTTCCTGGACTTTTCTGGTGGGAGTAACTAGTGGGTGTGTCTCTAGACCCAGGTTACTAGGGAGGAGTCCTAGGTTTTGCCAGCCAATCAACTCTCCCACTCATACATCTACATACTGCCCTATAGACTTCAAACTACTCAAAAGTTATGTAAATTAACCAATGTGCCTTATTTAGTTAGTTCTTAGTTCTTTCTTACTTTCTCTCATTCCTGAAAAGATGAAACCAATCTTATGACCTGTTTCTAATTCCTGAGCTAATCCTCCCTCCTGCATACAAAGAAGATTTACTTCTGAGGAAAAAAAAAAAAAGAAATAAAAAAAGTCTTAGAAACTCTCAAACTTAATTTAGGAGCAACCAGCACTGCTAGTGTAAATCCTTCTTCCAAATATAAAAGTAATGAGCATCTGTCTTACTTTTCGGGTGCAAATTCTGTGTCTAAAAATTGATGCCTTTATGCTATTGAACAACTCATTTAATTCTCCTTTCCCCTCAATCTAAAACTGAATTTATAAATCCTTGATTCATATGGTTATATCTGACAATAACTACTCAAAGTTTTTTGTTGATTGTATAAATACCAAGATGGATGGGTGGGTTGTTGCTGTGAAATTAGATTAATATGATTGTGAAAATATTCTCTAAGTGACTAAGTGATACAGAGATATGAGGTATTTCAATAAATAATGTGCTCTGTAAACATCATATTTTAAATGTTTGTTAGATGAGTCTAAAAATTGACTTGGAACAATAGCACAGACTTCCTAGAGATCTCATAAACATTTAATAGACTTTTCAGAACTTGGAAAATTCCCTTCTGTAGCAACTTTAGCAAAAGTGGCTCCCATGCCCCGGGCCCCAGTCTATCTCTGGAGGTACTTGTTTACAACATGTTTGAACTGTACCATGGGCTTAGAGAATCTGCACTTGGAAGATAAAGGCTGACTTTTTTTTTAATGATGAATCAGAAGTATTTTTGAGAGAGATCAGGGAAAGGTTGCTTTTCAATCTTGACCTTCTATACTCACCTCTCAGGGAAGAGAGGCAACCAGAAAAATGCCCATTTCCATGGAGCAACTTGACCTTGGAATAGGGCAGGGATTATGTTTAATCTGTGATGCATTTTAGGGGTTTGAATTTATAGGAACCTTCAAGGAGTGAAGCTACTGCTTCAAGCTTTATCTTCAAAGAAAGCCTCTTACTAAGCAGGAACTAAAGTCATTTCATAACAGTTATAGACTCTGGCATCTATGAATTCTGCAAAAGATTGACTCCTGTTGGTTCTTCTTGGCTATTGATTTAGAGAAAACAATATACTTTTATTTGGGCATGAAACATTTTTGTTTTGGTCGTAAACAAAAGTCTCTTGCATCTCATTCTTCTTCAGATCCACCTTATAGCCACTCTTTGTTCTTCCTGGAATTCTACTAATATCCCCAAGAATGAGTTTAACTAAGGAACTTCACCACTTTAAGGGTTTTGGGCAATGTTAAATTGATTTTTAACACTCAAATAAAGCTATTAATGTGTGCTATTACCATTTATAATGGAGTGAGACAAAGTAGAAAATAACTGATGGTGACATTGTACCCTTTTTTTTCTTCATATTGTCTTAAACTCTCCTCCCACTGTACCAGAGTCCCCACCACCATCAAAGTCCTTTTTCTTCAGTTTAATCCTGTTCCATTGGCGATGGTCATTAACAAACAGTAATAAAGTCTCAAGAAAAAGAAAGTTTAATGACATGCTTAACATTCTCATAACTCTTTAACTTAGTGTTTAATAAATTCCAATGTACTCAATTCATAAAGGACTGGGACCAGTTACCTCAAAAATGGGTACCATTTTCTCTTAGTCCAAAGATGTTTTCCAAAAATATTACTCTTTAGTATCACTACGCTAAATTAGACACAATTAAAATAAGGGTGGGAAGTTACACCTGGCCATGGTTTTCTTTGGTATAATCCCTGATTTACTTTTAGGGGTCTCAGTGAGTGTGACCTGTCTGATTTCTCTTAAGGAAGAATTAGGGTGTACTGCTATCACTCCTCTCTTACTCTTATTGTCTTGTTCTCTCATTCGCAATCTCTTGTACTCTTTCTCCAACAATCAATAGGATATAGGCATATAAATACTCTTTCCTACTCTATGCAAGAATTAGGGTGTGTCAATATTGTCTTGAACTCTTATTCTTTCTCTTGAACTATCTCCCAGAATCAGTAGGCTATGGAGGATATAGCTATTCTTTCTTACTCTAGCCAATAATGTTCCTGAAAGAAAACAATACAATAAGCCTAATGATTAGCAAACTACTTGTAATAAGATAGTTACTCATGTTATGAAATGCATGGTTTTATTGTACTATTTTCATCATGATTGACTATGACAGAAAGTGGTAGTGAAGTGTCACTACATATAAATAAATTTCCTCTTACCCTAACCCATCATCCTCTTCCTCTACCAAAATTTCTCATCATGCTAGTTCTATGAGGCAACTTATAGGGATGTAAGAGGCTTTCATGCCCACCACAAACATTCATATTTGGGTTCAAAACAAAAATCCCACCAGTCAGTCAAACAATTAGAGAAGATTCTATTCAAAGTTGTTGTGACAGGGCAACAAGGCCAGAACTGAGTTTGAACTTAACTGTTGAAATGAAAGGCAAGAGAGGCTGTAAGCGCCAAGGTGGAAGAGCTGTGGAAGAGTACCGGAAGACATGTGGCTGATTGACAAGATGTGTGGACATCGAGTTTCTCCTGAGTGTGCAAATTATTTTCTCTGCCCACAAAAGTTAGAAATTAGGCTCTTACTCTACCACAGAAAATGGGAGATAGGATCCTTATCTCCTTGATTACATTTCCAGATTCCAGAGGAAAACTTTGAAGGAGGAGTGCAAAACCGGAAGGAGGCTTCTAAAAAGATTATATCTCAAAGGGCCAGAGAAAGAACTTAGCTGTTTTCTAAGGTAAATGCTCTAAGGGAGGTCTAGAACCTGGAGTCAGGAAGAAGTCTATCCAAAGTCAAAGAAGTGAAGGGAAATGTTAGGGCTGTCTTGATCTTGGGTCTACATTAGTTACTGCTGAACTAGTGTCTCCACAGTATATATTCTATAAAACAAAACTTGATAGGAAATGGACTTACCTTAACTCCATACACAAGGTTTAACCACAGAAAGACCACATGGGGAAAAGTTTCTCCTCTAAGTCAGATGGCTACCCAATTATAAGGTAAAGAACATATGATGTGTCCATTTGGTTTCCCTGTCTTACTGCCTATTTTGATTATAGCACAAAACTCATTTTCAAATGAAATCAAGTCACCATATGATTCAAGTGACCTGAAAAACGGGTAATTGGCTTCTGGGTATCTGCTTTATGCAGACATAAAAGAAAATGCCTTAGGAATGTTTCCTTTTTTAATGATATGCAGTGATGGAGTTGTTTGCTCTTTCTACTGTTATACACCACAGAATAAACTAACAAACAGCATAGACTTTGATTTTCAATCCCTATTCAAAACCCTACTCCTACCCCTGGCATACATTTTTTTAAGTTGAGAAATTTATTTAACATCTTGCTCTTACCATATGATTTATGTTTCTTTAGACACCCAGAAGCCAGAGGCATAACATAAGTAAAATTAATTGCATTTTGAACCAGGCCCTAAGCTGGTTAATGGAAACTTAGATGAATTGTTTCTGAATGGAAATCAACTCTCATCCCTGCAATTGTAACACCTGTCCTAACAAAAGAATTGTTGCTTTAAAGAACAATTTTCTCTGTGTAAATCTCTCTGTGTCTTTCTAATCATACTTAGCATCATACAAGCAAACTACAAGTTGGAAAGAAACTCACTTCTCAATAGTGAAGTCTTCATATCCTAACACTCGTTCACAAGGTCTCTCTGCTGGGATTAATCCCCCATAGCTGAATCAATTACTTCCCATAGCATTTGTGCTTCTCCCAGCATTCATCCAAAATATCTCAATCTCTGTGCTAGAATATCATCTTAATTGTTACTTCCCTATGAGTTGCTCAGAGCCAACCACTCATAGTACTTCTCTTTTCTAAGGGATATGAATTCTTACTATTCCTATACGTT
Source organism: Solenodon paradoxus (assembly GCA_004363575.1). Classification (NCBI taxonomy): domain Eukaryota; kingdom Metazoa; phylum Chordata; class Mammalia; order Eulipotyphla; family Solenodontidae; genus Solenodon; species Solenodon paradoxus. Next base: position 249,416 of record RJWH01000114.1, on the reverse strand, counting down.
TTCATATTTTCTTTTCCAACTTTACTGAGACACAGGTGACATAAAGCACTATGTAAGCTTGAAGTTTGCATGATAAGATATGTATCAAATATATACAGATTTGACATATGTATATATTGTGAAATGGTAGCCAAAATAAAGTTAACCACATCCATCACCTTACAGTTACTCTTTTTTGCTTTGTATTTTCATAGAGTATTTGAAATGAACTCTCTCAGCAGCTTTTGAGTATTCATATCGTATTATTAACTATGGTCATCATGTTGTAGTACAGATCCCCAGAAATTATCTTGTAACTGACAGTTGGCTCCCTTTGTACCTCTCCCCATTTTCCCAACTTCCGTGTAATTACTTTAGAGAAAATTCTATTCCTGTGAGATATGTTTTGCTGCTCACTGGAGTTTGTTGGACATAGATTGCAACTTTTGAAAAATACTGCCCACATTTATCCTTAGATTTTAGCCTTTCCAGAAGAGTTATGATAACAGCTATCAAGTCAAAAGGAAGTACTTCATCCTCACCTCTGCAGGGCATAGTTTGAGACTGTTTGATTAGTTTTATTAGTGAAAAATCATTTTCAGTCTTATTGAATCTTTGTGATAAAAAATGTAAATGGGAAAGACTATTGAAGAAGATTTTGAAAACAGTAAAACAGAAATAGTCTCACAAGATTAGATATTATTATCAATTCCATGAAGCAATAGGATACATACTTTATGGAGGAGATTATTTATTGGATGTTAATAACAAAATAGTCAGAAAGAAGAAAGAACAGAGGCAGGAAGGATGGAAAAGAGATATGGGTTATAAAAATAATTTAAATTTTTTTCTCAAAACAACATGATTGTTATTCCTTGTGTTGTGTTTTCTCATATGTAAGTTATTTAATTCATATTATTCTGAATATTTATAATGTTCAAATATTATAAACCTTTATCCAATAAACATTCATTACTACACCTTAATGTGCATCTAAATAAGAAGTACTTCTAATACACATACCAGACCTAGTACAGCATTCAGTGAAGAGGAGTATCTAAGCAGGTGTGTCTTTTGTTGCCCATCACACCCGGTGTCAGTGCTAAAGGATAAAGCAGGGTTAAGGAGAAGCCCTGTGGAATTTAAAGAACCTTGGCTAGGAAGTCTCCAGCCTTTTCCCTTCTCTTAGGTCTAAGAACTGCCTCATACCAGTGCAATTAGAAAGCATTTTGGTGGAAGAAGATAATGGATTGGGGTAAGAGAAAAGTTACTTGCTTGTAGTGATAGGTCTCTATGTCTTTATTCATATATTCAATTATGATGGAAATAACAATTGCATTATTTCCACACTTACATTTGTGATTCCAACAGCATGATAGGGCCAAACTCTGGCCTCCTGTCCGAGTTAACTCTTGGCTTTCATATTTTATTAAAGATGAAAGAGCGAACATAGAGAACAGAATTTGGAAAAAAATGATGAATGGGTGAAATGCCTAAATCTTTAGGCTAGAGAAGTGTTTTGAGTCACTTGATATTTTTAAGGACTAGTTGTTTTTCCTATTTTATATACGATTCCACAGACTTGAAAAACAGTGAAGGTTTCTCAATGCATTTAATAAATCCAAATTATCTTGATATGCAAATTTATAATATTAACAAAGAAAACAACAGACATCATAAATTATAAGGTGACATATATAGGTCTAGAAAGACATATACCCACAGTGGTGACAAAGGGACCGGGACTGGGACAGTGGACACAAGGCACTGAGACCTCATTGAGAAGTATACTTATGTTTATAAGCAGATTGACTTCACATATGGCTCATACAATAAAAACAAAGTTTAAATGTTAATAACTGTTACCTCTTTATAAAAATCTGCCCATAAAAACAGGATGGATTCTATCATTCAGTGAAAGCTGAGGAAATCTATGAACTTGTGAGCACCATTGACCCTCCATTATCTATTCAAACTTTATTCATTTAGACCAGTTGATACTTATTTTGAATTTTTTAACATATATTATGTTAGTAATTGCTTTTAACATGTGTTCTCTCTCTTGTGACCAGCTTTACTGAGATATATTGCATATACCATAAAGCTCACCTGTTTTGCATGTACGGTTAAATAATTTTTAGCTAATTTATATAATGGTGAAACCATAAAAACAATTAAAACATTTTCAGCACTTTTAAGTCTCCATTCTATCTTCATTCAAAATGCTACTCCTGGGTGACCACTAATCTATTTCCTATGTCTGTGGATTTACCTTTTCTGACATTTCATATGAAAGGAATCATACAATGTGCAGTATTTTGACATCTGACTTCTTTACTTCACATAATGTGTTTGCTTTTTCTTCATGTTGTATTACATATCATTAATTCACTTCTTTTAGTTCATGAATAATATTCCATTGTATAGATTTATAGAAGACTTTTTTTTCTTCAGTTATTTATTAATTCCTAGTTCATGCCAAATTTCTACTTGGTATTATCAATATTCAAACTTCCTGCTTGGAACAATGAAACTTGGGCCTTTGGTGCTTTTATTTCTAAATATTACTACTGAATACTAGCTAGGATCTAAAGTGTCTATTTCTTAGAAGTTAGGTATATTCTTACAGATTCTCATTTATTTTTTTTCCATTGATTCTGCTGTTTCTCAAAATAAACAAGTAGATTTAGCATTTAAATCCAGCAGAATTTCCTTAATGTTTCTACTACATGGATGATGTATCTTCCTACTTTCTAAAACAGTTGTAGGTTTTTATATGATTTTATATTCTTTTGGTCTTTCTGGAGGAAATCTGGGACCATTAGTGGAAGATGAATTTACTGACTTCTCCCACTCAACTTTATATACAGTCAATATAATACTTTGATTTCTAGAGCCACTCAGATTCTAACCATATTTATTTATTTTCATTATACAATTCTTTTTACCCTTGTACACCTATTGGAACATCCTTTGAAAGCTTTAGCTGCTACAGAAGCAGATTTGTGATGGCCTTTACAAATATTGAGAGAAACAGACACTTAAGCCAAGGCATGCTGTGGAGATGGAAACAGAAAACTGCTTGAACAAAACATCCCCAGCAAATTTCTTCAGTTTACCTAATGAAAGCATGACCATGTTATCTTGCCAGAGATGGCAAGTCCTACAGCGGTGATTTCCTGAATATATCACAGTTTAGCAAACTATTATCGCCAGGAAATCTTCATCATTATGCAAATAATCACTGTGAATCTTTTAGCCTCCTTTAAGTCTAGCAGATTTTAGGAACCATATTTCTCTCAGCGATTTTACCCCCCACCAGCTTCTCAAGATGCACTGTCCCTTGGGCACCCTAACTGGCAAACCCATAGCTGCTTGAGGAGTAGAGTTGTATTTGAGAGTTGTAAAAGATCCTAAGGAGAAAACTTAATACTATTCACTTTTTATAAGTTGAAATCTATGATATGATCAAAGAATACATTTGAACAAGAGCATTTGAGGGGAAATAAACTAATTCTGCAAAGGAAATAATCATGTACAGGACAATTAGTTTCTTAAGGACAAGAATCACATAGACGGTGTAAACTTTTATGGTAAAGTGTCTAAGGTACTGATTGGCATATAGCATGTATGCAAAAAATGCATAAATCACTTCAATATTCTATTTACTAGTTTCTCTTTAATTCAATCATGAATGTCTAGGAAACCTAACTCAACCTCAAAATGTTAGACTGGATAAATTTTAGGTGATTACATGCAATAAATATTTCCTTAGATTAATGTCTGCCAAGTAAATTTTTAAAAAGATATTCAAACAGTAAAACATAAATTTTATAAAACTCTGCTCCTTTTCAAATGGTATTATATAAGTATGCCATACTTGAATCTTTAAAGTATCTATAATTTTTCTTATTATATATGCAAAAGAACCATGTGAAATAATCAGAAAAGGTTATATTTCTTCTTTCTTTTAAGTATTTTAAGATAAAGGAATTGAAATATTACCAGATGTGAAGAGGAGGGCAAACTCTCATTCTATGAGGACAATATTACCCTGATTCCAAAATTACACAAAGACAGAATCAAAAAAGAAAATGATAGACCAATATCACTGATGAATATAGATGCAAAATCCTCAATAAAATCCTGGCAAATAGAATTCAACAACACATCAAAAAACTTATACACCACAATGAAGTGGATTTGATTCCAGGTATGCAAGATTGGTTCAACATGCACAAATTAATCAATGAAATATATCACATGCAAAAACTGAAAATAAAAAAATCATATCATCTCAATAGATCAGAAAAAGCATTTGACAAGATTCAAAGATCCTTGCCAAAATAAGAGCAAAATACACAAACTTCAACACAATAAAACCAATATATGACAAACCCACAGCCAACATCATAATCAATGAGGAAAAACTGAGATCCTTTCCCCTAAGATCTGTAACAAAACAGTGTCCCACTATTACCACTAGTACTCAACACAGTAGTTTTGGCCAAAACAATTAGTCAAGAAAAGTAAATTAAAGGAACACAAGTTGGAAAAGAAGAAATAAAACTATTACTATTTGCAGACAAAATGATATTATACCTAGAAAACCCTAAGGACTCCATTAAAAAACTGCCTGAAACAATAAATGAATGCAGCAAAGTGGTAGAATATAAAATCAACACACAAAAATCAGTAGCATTCCTATATACAACCAATGAAGTTGTGGAGAAAAAAATTAAGAAAGATATCCCATTAACAATAATACCAAGAAAGATAACCTAGGAATAACGTTAACAAAGGGTTTAAAGACCTCTATCATGAAAACTGCTAGAACTTAATCAAAGAAATAGAAGAAGACACAAAAAGATGGAAAAAGATTTCATGTTCATGGATTAGAGGAATTAATATAGTAAAAATAACCATTCTACTGAAAGCAACGTATAGGTTTAATGCAATTCCCATCAAAATCCCAGGGACATTCTTTAAGGAAATGGAACAAACTATACTGAAATTTGTATGGAATCACAAAAAGCCTCTTGAAAAGCTATCTTAAGAGGTAAAAAAAGAACAGTGGAGATATCACACTCCCTGATCTCAAACTATATAGTACAGAGTGATCATTATCAAAACAGTTTGGTACTGGAACAAAAACAGATACAGTGCTAAGTGGAAAATCTATTTAACAAATGGTGCTGTGAAAGTTGGAAAGACATATGCAAAAAAAAAAAGAGAGACACAGAGAGAGAGAGACTTGATTTCCTATTATCACCAAACACAAAAATTAACTGTAGTTATATAAAAGACCTGGACATAAGAGCTGAAACACAAAATACCTAGAAAACAATACGGTAAAGAACACTCCATGAACTCAACCTCAAAGAGATCTTTGGGAAAGAAACAGCTATGTTCAAAGAAGCCAAAGTAGAATTAAATAACTAGGACTTTATCAACTTGAAGAGCTTCTGCACAGCAAAATAGAGCACCACTAAAACAAAAAGACACCATGGAATTGGAGAAGATACTCACACAGCACAGACATATAAGAGTTTAATCTCCAAAATATATTAAGAGCTCATATACCTCAAAAATAAAAAAAGCAAATGACCTTCTCAAAAATGGGCAAAAGAACTGATAGATGCCTTTCTAAAGAAGACACACAGTTGGCCTACAGATATTGAAAAAAATGTTCTACCCACTCATCATCAGAGAAATGCAAATGAAAACTAAAATGAAATACTATTTCACACCAGTGAGCATGGCCTACATCAAAAAAACGTAAAATAGCAGGTTTTGGAGGGGGTGTAGAGAAAAAGGAACCCTCCTACCTTGTTGATGGGAATGCAAATTGGTGCACCTCTTGGAAAACAGCATAGAGATTCCTCAAACAAATAAAGATGGATCTACCATTCAACCCAGCAATTGCACTCTTATGCACATACCCAGAGGATACCAAAATCTCTAATCAGAAAAGACATCTGCGCCCTTATATCATAGTAGCACAGTTCACAATAGCCAAAACATGGATATAACTAAATGTCCATCAGCAGATAACTGGATAAAGAAGCTGTGGCATATACACTCAATGGAATTCTATGCAGCCACTAAAAAAATGAAATTCTACCCTTTGCAACAGTCTGGATGAAACTGGAAGGGATCGTGTTAAGTGAAATAAATCAGAGAGAAAAAGGGAAATACAGAATAGGTTCACTCATGAATGAAATGAAACAAAGAAACAGATAAACCCAAGCAAAAAATTTTAGGACACAAGATGATGACTGCCAGGGACGTTGGAGGGGTAAGGATGGAGAGAGGGGAAAAGGTGGTGGGAAAGGGCACTGGAACTCTGGTGATGGGTGTGTAGTGAAATATAGATTGTGATACAATGCAAATATTTTAAAATGCATGCTGCATTAACAAAATATTTAATAAATACCAATAATTTTTAAAAAGAAATAGTATGAGATGATCTCATGCATATGTAGAATATAAAGAATCAAAAACCCAAAAAACAGACAAACAAAACAGAAACTAATCCTTAGACACTGATAACAGAACTTACCAGAGAGGAAGAAAAATGAAGGATTGGAGCAAAGGGTAGTGTATTCAAACAGAAAGTGGTGGAGGATTATTGAAAATTTTGTGGTGAGTGTAGTGTGATATTATATAATTAATGAAGAGTGAAGCTACAATCTAAAAGAGATTGATTTGTAAATCAGTTACCTCAATAAAATTTTTCATAAAATAAAACTTTTTAAAGAAGTATTGAAACTGTCCAAACTGATAAACTAAAATCCCAAGTACCCTATAGTGACTTCAGAATAATCTGTTATTAATTTTTAATGACAGATATGTTCTGATATTCACTATATTTCTGCATTCTCTACATACATACAAACTAAAACAATTTCAAAAGAAACAATCAAAGCTATAGTAAGTAAAGTGGTACTAATAAAACAAAACAATCATTCATTAAAAATTGACTAATCCTAATGTATCTGATTTGAGATTTAGCTACTTCATTTTTTATACAAGGATCCTATTTTACCAACTAGATTATGATCTTCTAGATCAGTACTATTTAATATGCAGTACAAGTTACATGTGTAATTTTTAATTTTCTATTAACACAGTTTAAATAAATAAAAGAAATAGGAAACTAATCTCAATGAAATATTTGAGCTCTGAAATCCAAAATATCATTTCATCATGTAATACTATTCACATTTCAACTTATCAATAGCCCTGTGTGGTTAATGGTTAGTATTTTGATATTATAGCTCTAGATTTCTAAATATGGCAGTGATTGTACCATGTACAAATGTATGTTCCCTCTTGCTCAATAGAGCAAGTATTCAACAAATACTAAATAAACTACTAAATCAATAGCTGGAAGAATACCTTACTTGAGGTCACTGGGCTTCTTGGATCTTTAGGTTTTCATTAAACTTGAGGACTTTTGGTCATTATCTTTAGATATTTTCTTCTACCCCTTATTATTTTCTGATCCTGGGACTTCAGTAATATGCGTGTTAGAGTATTTGATATTGGCTCTTGTATTTAGGAAGGCAGTTCATTTGCCTCCAGTCTTTTTCTTCTGACTGGAAGTTTTCATTGATGTATCTTCAAGATGACTAACTCATTCTTTCACTCTCAAACCTGTGATGTCCAGTCAGTAAATGTTTCATTTCAGAAGCTGTACTTTTAGTTATTGACTTGTAATTTTTTACATATCTCACTACCCTGCTAAGATTCCATATTTGCTCCCATATAAAAAATAAATTTTATTTAGGTATTTATATATATTTCCCATATTTTTGCAATCTTTAAAATATTTGCTGTCGAATCCAATATGTGATCTGTCTTGAAGAAGAGAGGCTGTGTTTTCCTGTTTCTTTACATTCCTAATCCTTTTTGTATCATAACCTGGGCTTTGAAGATGAATCATTGTAGAGACTCTGGGCTCTGTTTTCTTCCTTTGAATAGAAAATTGAATTATAGGCTGATCACCTTGAACTTGAATAGACCTGCTTTTGTATTTAATTTGACCTTTATATAAAATGTCTAAACTATTTCCAATGGCCTTCTAATTTTGTAGATCTGAAACTCCAAAGGCTGTCTACCTGAATTCATTTTTTCTACCCTGTAGAACATTTCTGCACAACAATTATAGGGATGTAAATGAAAACTTATTAAAAATAAATGCAAATACATTATTATCCTGCTTTATACTTTCCAGTAACCTCTAATGGCCCTGTGAATAGATTCCTCTCTCATTATTGCTTACAAAATTTGACTGATTTGACTTCCTATCTTGTCCACCTCAACTCCAACGTTCAAGACTTTCACTCATTTTTCTCTCCTGAAGGACTTCCCTCGGTTCCTCAAAAAGGTCAAATTCAATGCTGTCCCTGACTTTTTGAGCATCTGTGTTCTCCAGACACTTATATGGTTAGACTCCTGTTACTCAGATTTTAACTAAAATTTTACACTATATAGATATAAATGTGTGTATGTAATTACATGCTATATTTGAGTGTTTGTGTGCATGCGTGTGTTTAGAGCTTGTATGAAAATGAGGATACATTGAGACTGGAAAGCTAATAATATCCCAAAACCCAAGAATTAAATGTAAGAATTAAATTCTCTCTTTCCACCATCTCGTGAGTCTTTTTTCCTTCCAAGGAAGAATTATAGGACATTTACACCTATTTTTTCCTCAAGATTTCATTCTTTTATCGGTTCTTCTTACTGCAGCTCAAATAAATTGGAGGTATGTGAATAAATATTTCCATTTCTGGTGTTGAGATATTTTTGAATTTACTTCTGAATGTCTTAATCATACTGATAGTGAAAGTGCTAAAAGACTCTTAGAGACTCTTAGAGACGGTTCTGTCAACAGTTTCATTTGGGAAATGATATTGGTGATGCAAATCAGGTGCAAACCAGATATCTGTATAGTTAGGAGGTGTTGTTTAGAGTAAGACTCTAACTCTGCTCTCTACAACTTGCTTTCTAAGGATATGGCTGTAACAGTCTGGCTTATATCTGAGCTTTCACATTCACACTAAAATTCTGGCCATAATGTCACTATTTATCTGAAGCACAACAGTTTTATTTTTATACTTCAAAAACAATTTTACTAACAGTAAAAATTTAGAGACTCTAAGTAATATCTAAGTTTGGTAGTTACTCCTGGCCATCTTTGTGACTTGCACTGGCTTAATGGAGATACTACAATATCACTAAATAGTGCTTTATAAGACGTGACTGATTGGACCCTGTCACTGTCCATGAGCCTAAACATAAGTTAGGTGATGCTGATCAATCCTCTATATTCAGGTATGATTTCAGCATATGAATGCAAAACTACATCCGTTGCCTTACTCTTTTTCTATGATTAGTGAGTCATCTGCTTCAAAAATCCAAGTGGACATAAACATTTCCTAATTCTGGGTCTAGCTGACTCTCTGCCTCTCTCTGCCTACCCAAGATCTGCAATCGCTGTTACAATTTATTGCATTTTTTAACCATGAAACAATGTCCTTGTCCCTCATCCTTGACATAGGGATACTTGTGAAATTTCTGATGACAGTTTATGGTAGTATTATCCAAGCCTACCTCATCTTGGCATCCTAGCCTCCATGGGACCTGATGTCAGCAACTTACAAGATTCCTGTCTTAGAAAAATGACTTGAGTTTCTAAGTAAATCCTATGTCTGAGGGGAAAGGAAAATGCTATAACCCATCGTTTGCAATACGCAGGTTAGAAGTAGAGTTTCATAGACTCTTGCACTCTGAATTTCTCAGCTAACACTTACTAAATTTAATTCATGTATATAGGGGTGAAAAATAGACTAGAATTTTTAAAATATGGCTTTTCCATGTAGAAAGGAAAAATTGAGGAAATCCTTAGCCAGACCTGGAGACTGCCAATCTCTCTCTTTTGTTTTTCAGTTTTGGGGTTTTTGTTTTGTTTTGTTTTATTTGTGAAACTGGGTATCAAACTTAGGTCCTTGGGCTTTACATGGTCTGCACCTCAGTCACTTGAGCAACAGCGTGTACCCCAAATCTCATTTCTTGACTTATCAGTTATAGTTCAATCCAAGATTTCCCTACATACACCTTCAGGAATTGCTATAGAATCCATGATAGAAGATGATCCTTTAGCCAAAAGAAATAAAAACAAGATCATTACATTTCAAAAGAGATTCAAAGAAATGCATTTAAAAAGGAGAATTAAGATAATTTAAAGAACAAAGAGAAAATTGAAATTGAAGGTCCCTGAGGAGGTTCTCATAATTATTCAAGGGAAGAAACCATTCTGTATATTTTTTAAAATTTAGTTTCTAACTTAGAAAATGTGACATAACTCTGTGGATTATAAGAGAATTAGTTTCTTCTTCATTTCTCTGTCTAATTACATGAAGAGCCAGGGACAGCTGAGAGCAGTCACACAGTCATAGGAGAAGCTCTAATTCTCAACCTTTAGTCCTTTCTATAATCAAAGAAGTCATCTGCCACTCCCTAAGCCTCCTTCCTTCTCTTCATCCAGAGTTGGTCTTTTGTCCCTATTCTCTATAAGAATGTAGAAAGGAGTTATTTATCTCTAGTTTCAGAGTAAGAATGAGTCATTGTTTCTTGCCCTATGGTGAACTCTCCTCTCTGCTCCACACCTCAGATCCCCTTTCAAGGAATCTGCTCAGAATATGAATCATGGATCTGCCCAACTATAGAAGAGAGGAAGTCGCACCCCAGTTTCTAGCTGCTGAGGACCAACAGTGGCCATCCAGCCACCCGGAGCCTGACAGTCTAGACTGGCTGGAAGCTAATGACTAGATAAAAGGACCACTTTCTGAGAATTGAACCCTATGTGCATTTTATAATTATGTGTGTTATCCATGTGAGGAATTCACAAACGAATAACTGAGTTCTGTTTGTAATTTCTATTCTAATTCACACCTTCCCCTCTCCCTCACCAATAAAATGTATCCCAAAAGTATTTTGGGGCTCAGATTCTATAACTGGCCTGCGCATAATAAAGCTGTCTTCACTACTTCTAAAAGAGCACCATTTGGATTTTGTCAGTTGAGAGAGAGCTATTATATAACTACCTTAGAATTTACCACCATATAAATTATCCATATGTATGCTATTAAATTTGGGTTTTTCTCTTACTAATCACACCTAATCTTAATTTGTTCATTCCTCCAGCCTGTGAAGAGCCTTAGAGAAATGGGGGAAATTTTATTTTGATCCTCTCAATAGCATATTTGTAAGGTCACTGCATTCTCTTTTTCAAAAAATTTTTTGGGCAATTGCATAAGGTAAATAAGCACATCCAAACATATAAAGTATGAAGTTTTATACTTGGCATCCCAGGCTCCCCCGTAGATCACAAAGTTTAATTCCTGACTTGGCATCCTGTAGGCTCACCTATTAACTTACTCTGGTCTTTTCAGAAAGGCAGTGTATGTCAGTGAGTAGGAGGATAGGTGAGACTCCCTGATCCCCAGACACTGGTAGATTATTTAACCACTAGTTTGTACCCCATCTCTGTATGACAGATGATGATCAGTTGGAGCCACTGGACTTAGGATAATGGCTCAGCTGACTGTAATGATATCCTGAGAACTCACCTTTCCCCATTTGTCTGTAGATAAGGGCTCTGTGCTGAGTTCACCTGAGAATATCTCTTCCCTGCAATCTTAAAGATTCTAAGACTTTATTGTTCACAAGAAAAAATCTAGGACAGTCTCTAGTTATTTTTAATGCCTCCATTCACTTTAATTTTTTTCTATAATATTTCCAAAAGATTGATCAAAAAGTAAATAAACTATCTCCAAAATAATTCTGATGTTTCATAGTGTGATTTACTTTTAATTTAAGAATACAGTATAGATTCAGCTAAAAAAAAAACTAGAAAGTAACTTTTTCTCAATTCTAACACCGTGGAGGATGAAGTTAAAATACTTTCATTTAAAATTTCCATATTAGTCAAGAGGAACTAATGTTACTTTTTATTTCCTGAAAGTTTTTTATAAATTACCATTTTATTATATGAAGACTTTAGAAAATAGACTGAAACTAGCTCATCTACTTTTTTTTTTAAAGCATACATTTTTAGTGTCTTGCACAATATCTTTTGTGTTCCAGATTATTTTTAGCAAGTGTTTTCAATTTGATACATAATTCATGATAGGCTGTGAGCTATCTTCAGTTTTTGATAAAATAGCAATAGACTTCAAAAAAAATTATTAAATGGTATTTAAGTAACAATTTTAAATAATAAAATAGAAGGCTATAATTAACAACCATTATTAAAAAGTCAAAATATGATGTACACTTTTTACATACTGTAGTATTTGATTATTATTTTTGGAAGAAAAGTAGGAGTCTAATATGTTGCCTTTGATTTAAAAATTTTCCAAAGATTGTTTTGTAATTTTTTTTATTGAAATTGTCTTAGAAATTAGCTTCACTAAAATATCAGCTGTCTGTTTGGAACAGGTCTTTGCAGATGCTGTGTCTATTCTGTGTGACTTTCAAATGAATTGAACTAAATGCCATACTTTAGACTTCCTGAAAGTTTTGATTTTTTTAAATATTAATAATGGAGGAGTCTAGAGATTTTAATTTATTTGGGTTAGAGTAGAACTTTTAAAAAGAGCCAAGATTTGAACTGTTATTTTTCCCTAAAAGCAAAAAAAAAAGTCAAGGGAAACTGTAGGACAAGGGCATTAGCTTCTATCTCTTTTATTCCGTAAAGTATGTAAACTAATGGCATAAATGCTTCTTATCTCCTTTTATGAATCTACTATTCCTATTTATTTTCTAGATTTTGGCCTTCTTCAATTCATGCAGGGATTTTATTTTTTAATAAGTTTCACCAAGAAACTAAGTAAAAGCCATCTTACTCTAGATATGAAGCTCATAGATTAGCTTTCTTACATGTACATGGATATCGGTCAAAGTTTCTCATATAGACAGCTCAGGACTTTACCCAAGAAGGTCTGAAGGCTTACGAAAAGTGACATGTCACAGAAAACACTATGTTTCTGATTCTAACATTAAAAGTCTGGGAATGATATCACCAAAATGGTGACTATTTACTCTCACCATTCAGTAAATGGATGCCAATGAGTGAATCCTACAGCATAGGAGTGAGGCTAAAACACCCACTATACATCAGAGATGAACAAATATTTCATTAAAAGGGAGACTATGGCATTCCTAGCATCTGTGTGAGGAAAGGTGAGTGAAGAGGGATACATTGAGGCATCAAAATGGGAAGAACGGAAATGGCAGGGTAGCCAGTCCAGCCAAAGACCCTGGGAAGGGAAGAATGGAGAGAACAATGCCCTTGGCCTTGGTGAAGCCCCAAATGGAAGAACTGAAGTGCTCCACACAGGTTGACACCCCAGCAAAGCGGTCAACAGCAGACACTGTGATTTAGACTACTATCACACACACATACCGACGAATCTGCACTGGTACCGTCAAATATACTGACATTCTATAAAGAGTCCAGTCTCAAATCTAGGGCCCTAAAAAAGAAGACTAACAGTGACCACACACTTGAACCAGGCTCCCCACCCACATGTCTATGACAATGGCTAGCCTCCTCGGAACCCCCTTCCAACATCAACAGCATAGCAGCAGCTTTTCCACCATTCTCTGCTTGCCATGGCATATACAGCAGCCAGCAGTAGCCTAAATAAATAAAGAAATCCTTAGTACCACTTGCTGGAAAGGAACAGAAGCATCTCAGATCTAAGTTATTGATCTAGTTTTTGTTTTAAACATTTTTTCAAGTGCACATGGAATATTCTCAAGGATAGATGATAAGTTGGGGCACAAAACAGGTTTCAATAAATTTGTAAAATCATATCAAGCATGTTTTGAGATCACAATGGCATAAAACTAGCAATCAAAAGAAGAAAGGAAAAACATGCAGACTAAAATACACAACTGAAAAACTGTTGAGTCAACAAGGAAATCGAAGAAAAAATTAAAAAATATCTGGATACAAATGTAAATGAAGATATTATCAGAACTTGTGAGATTAAGCAAAAAACTGTATTAAGAGAGAAGCTTATAGCATTAGAGGTTTACCTCAAAAAAAAAAGAAAAAATATAAATATCAAAACTAAACTTACACTTAAACTCGAAAAAGAAGAAAATGTGAAACCAAAATAAATCAGTAGAAGGAAGTAACAAAAACTAAAGTGGAAATAAATAATATTAAGACAAAAATTAATTCAAAATATAGTGAAAACTAGAGCTTGTTCTTTGAAAAGATAAACAAAAAAGACATTCCTTTAGCCAGACTCTCAAAGAAGAGAGAGAAAACGCAAATAAAATCAGCAACAAAAGAGAAATTTAAACAGATACTACAGAAAAGGATCATAAGAAAGTATTAGGAACATCTATATGATAAAATTTTGGACAATTTAGAAGAAATAGACAAATTCTTAGAAGCATAAAACTTACAAGGAAGAATCAGGAAGAATCAGAAAATCTTAAGAGACCGATGATGAGTAAGAAAATTGAAACAGTAATCAAAAGCCAACAGGTCCATAATCTTCACTAGTGAATACTATCATACTTTCAAAACGAGTTGATACCTATATTTCTCAAATTCTTCCAAAAAATTAAAAAGGAGTAATACTTGCAAACATATTTGATGAAGTCAACATTATCTTGATTACCAAACCAGACAAGACATCACAAAGAAAGAAAACTATAGACCAATATATCTAATGAACAGAGATACAAAAATCCTCAGTAAAATACTAGCAAACAAAATACAATACATTGAAAGAATCACACACCATTATCAAGTGGGATTTATTCCAGGGATGCCAGAGTGGTCCAACATACACAAATCAATAAACATGGTAATAACACATCCAGCAAAGGAAGAAAAAAATCATATGATCATCTCAATAGACACAGAAAAATAATTTGATAAGATACAATTTGTGATGAGAAGCCTCTTACAAGTTGTTAAAGAAGGAATGTACCTCAGCATAATAATGTCTTTTGTCATAAACCCACAGCCAACCTCATATTCAATGTTGAAAAACTGAAAGCTTTTCCTCTATGTTGAGAAATAAGACAAGGATGTTCACTCTCACCATTATTATTCACATAACATTGGAAATCCAAGCCAGAGTAAACAGACAAGAAAAAGAGATAAAATTATTCAAATTGGAAAGGAGGTAATAAAACTATCACTATTTACAGCTGAAATGTAATACACACACACACACACACACACACACACACAAACACACACAGAAAAATCCAGACTACAGCAAAAAAAAAAAAAAAAAAAAAAA